>JAOUQW010000009.1:10954724-10973725 GCA_028565825.1 Olivaichthys viedmensis
AATAAATGTAAACATGGGCATTAACTTCACTATTTACATTTGTCTTAGAAACAAATTTCAACCATAAGCCTTTATCACAATGTCTTTAAGACAATGAAAAATATAGATTCAATCTAGTTTCCAAACTTTTCACTGTTCGTGTACGTCCAACCACCTCTGACTCCTCTTCGATACAGCTTTGCTTTGTAAACTCACACCTACACACACTTACTGTACATTTAATGTCAAAGCACAAGCTGTGCATCATTAATAACTCGCTATACATGTAGGGCAGTGGCCTTTAGCAAGCTATCTGCGCTAAATATTTAATCATTTAGCTATTCATGTTTTTCACCTTCCGCTGTAATTTCACTGACCTGAACAGAAAAGCCCGGGTCAGCAGTGCATCGTCTTCCAAAAATACGCCAAGCAAGGACTTCTACACTTGTTAATAATGAATGGCTCCGTATTAAATTATCATAAAGATGAACTTTATAAAAAAGTAGGCTACATTTGTGGAAGGAGTGATGGAGTTGAGGGGTTGATAAATAGGGGTTAGACTATAAATCACATTCACAAACACACACACACACACACACCCACACCCACACACACACTCTCGCTCACAAGGTGTTTATCCATCTTCTATCTTTGCGATAATGTACCTTTAAACCTTTATTCATGCTGTAAAATGTAGTACCGTGTTGGATCATGAGGTATGTCATGATTCCATGGTATAATAAAGCTCTATGCAGTTATGAGACTATGGACATGTATTTTAGTGCTTTTTTTATTTTAAGTAAATGTGATCCAGAAAGAGTGACAGACGGCTTTCTATTTTTATGCCTCTAAACCCTGGAACTCATTGCTGCTTTTCTGTTTGTGAACAGACAGTATGCACTAAAATCAGACCCTTTCAACTTCCTTTCCATTCTATTTAAGTGTTTAGGTATTTCTCATTTTTATTTTATTTAAAAAAAAATCAATTTATTTATTTATTTTTAATTAATTACTTTATTGGGGTTTCTCAGTTAAGCCTCAATTTCTCAGCTGTATAGGATTTTTCCTCACTTCCTCAGCCAAATGAATACATATAAAAACATTTATACCATAAGTTTTGTTCTCTTTTTTACTATTCTTTTTTTTATCTGGATTGTCTCGTCAAATTTTATTTGTGTCTTCAATGTATTAAAGGGTGCTATATGATGACATTATTATTACTATTATCTTGGTGACATGTATAGACGAGTGACAAATGAAAGGAAAAAGCTGAATAAACGAGTGCATCCACAGGACACGAGGGGCCACTGAATGGTTTAATGAGGATGAAAATTATGTAAATCATATGCTCTGGCCTTCACAGTCTCCAGATTCTCAACCCAGTTGAACACCTGTGGGAGATTTTGGAGTGACGTGTTAGACAGCGGGTCTCCACCACCATCATCAACACACCAACTGAGGGAATATCTTTTAGAAGAACGGTTCTCCATTGGTTCCTCCAGTGCAGTTCCAGAGACTTGTAGAATCTACGCCAATGAGCATTGAACCTTGGGGTAACAACTGTTGACTAGTTTGCCTTCACAGACCACACTGTGGCTGTTTCCTGACTTTTCAGATTTGTTCTATATAACATTGGAAAAGTCACACTGTACCTGTCCAAACATGCAGCACAACCCCACATCCAGACACTTTTCACCTCATGGCTCGACTGCTGTAACCACTGCAGTAAACTACTGCAGATGCTCAAAATTTTATAGATTCTTATATTGTATACTGCATCATTCGTGAGTCGCTTTAGATAAAAGCATCTACCAAATGAATAAATGTAAATGTATTAGACCATAATTTCTTGCAAGACTGTGCATTTTCCTCGCGACCTGAGTTGGGTGAAAATTTTACAAAGCCTTTGCAAGAGAAGGCAGGGAGAGAGCGATGGAAGAACTGCTGCCTTCAATATTTCATGACAGAAGGCCTGCTGGAGCGTGCTTAACCAGAGACTGCAGCGGGAGTGCATCCGTTTGTGTGTGTGTGTGTGTGTGTGTGTGTGTGTGTGTGTGTGTGTGTAAGGGTCTGAATGGAGGGTGTGTGATGATGGGAAAGCACTGTTACGGCACAGTCTCTTGAGATATGGTGAGTCGTGTGTGTGTGTGTGTGTGTGTGTGTGGAACCATGTGATCTATGGCTACGTTCACATTACGAGCCTTATTGCTGAATTCTTTTTTTTTGTTTGTTTTTTTGCTTATATGTGATCTTTTAGCCTTGATGGTTTATATTTATATGTGTCCCATACCTGTCATAAGCATGTGCACATTTTTTGCAATCAATAACATCACGCGCAGTAAAAAAACAACCAAAAAAAAAGAAGGTCTGAGACAATCAATGCCAGGTGTATTTGCAAGCGTTTGTTGTTTTTGCAGCTTTTACTGACAGTCCTCCATTTTTTTTTTCAAAGTTAGCCAATGATGATATGCTGCAGACACGGGATGATGATGACAGTGAAAAGTGCATGCACAGTAAAGTGTGTTAATGCGAGTGTCAGCATTGCAAATTGCAAGTATCCCAATCCGATTCGTTATGCCTGCAAATTATTGTTGTTATAGTATCGACAAAGGCATGCGTCCAATGAGTCATGTTAGGTAGGATGAGGATTATATTTTAAATAGGGGCAATGTCCAGTCACTGTTCCAAACATATTCCGTGCAAACAATGGCGACAAAAACTGAAGAGAGTGGCTTATGCCATATTTGATGCACTGTGGGTACGACAGTTAGGCGAGTTCCTCTCCTGACCTTCTCTGCCTTCATGCTGGTTTTAATCTACGTTGTTGGCCTTGTCGCAAGTTTCTGACATCAAGAAGAGCAGTGTGGTCCCCTGAGTGGCCCAACAGTAAAGCGTTGGCCGTAAAGTCGGGAGATGCCACAGCCATCCGTGGCCACGAGTCCAAGAGAACCTAATTGTCCTGCTCTCTGGGTGGGAAGGATAGTATTACTCTCTCTCCGCTGTCAATCAGAGCGACACTAGCCAATCGTGGGTGTCTGTGAACTCATGTATAAGGAAGAGGGCAGGTAGTGTCTCCTCCAGGCATGTTCAGCTGCCCTGTGACATTGCATGAGCAGCAGTTTGAAAAGATGTGGTAGCTGGCTTCATGTGTCTCGGAGGAAGCATGTGTTAGCCTTCACCCTGGTTGGTAGTTGTTGTGCGATAGAGAAGAACAAGCTAGTGGGTGGGAATTGGCAATGACCAAATTGGGAGAAAATGGGGTAAAAATCCAGAGATTAATAATAATATTTTTTTTTAAAGAGCAACGCACCCAACAACAACAACAACAACAACAAAAAAAAAAAATCAAATTTGACTAGCCAAACTGAACTGCATGTGTAGAAAAATATCATTTACCATGTTTTTTTTTTTTTGCTGTTCAGTAATCAGGTTTGAGCTCTAAAATCTAGGCCAAAAAAGTTAGGTGATCAAAGCCTTTGATGCTCTTTTGGGTTTGCCGCAATACTGAACGCATTTACAATGCTTTTATATGAAATGGTATTTTATCACTAATTCATTGTCTCAGCACAACACACCATGTTATTATCTAAGCCCAGGCAAATTTCCATCATCATGCTCTTCACATACATCACTGTTGCCCACTTATGATATAGCGGATTACTTTGTATGCGTGTATATGCATCTTCCTATTACACCATAATTGTTAAATCTGCTGGCATTAGGCCTGGACAGTCATAAAACAACAGTAATAATCATTTATCGAGTGCCTACTGGCTGTATATAAAGCCCGCAGCCAGGATCCGACAGCCGCTCATATACGCGCACTGTAATTGAAAAAGACAAAACCCATCTATACCAAGGACAAGTGTGTGTATAAAGGAGAGGGAGAGAGAAAGACTAAATATGATTGCTTCTCTCTCTTTATCTATGAGGGCTTTAGGACGGGATGTGGAGAGAGCGCAGTGGTGCGTTGAAGACCGAGCTGGGGGTGAAAGGAGATAAGAAACAAATAAAGCCCCAAAGTATGCAGAGAGAAAGCAGCGATACAATAAAGAAGCGAGCAAGAAGGTGGGGAGAGAAGAAGAAGAAAGCAGAACAACATGCCGAGTGAGGCTTGAGAGGATGGAAGAAAAGCAATTTCACTGCGAACCAGCTCAGCAATAAAAAGGGATATTGCTTTGCTGCTTCTCTCAAGAGCTCTCTTTTCTCTTTCTCTCTCCACAGCATGTTGAAGGAAATCTCAGAAAATAGAGTAATTAAATAACTGAAATTTGGGAGGAGGCTACGCCTGAAACTCCACCTCCAAGCTAATTTCCTATGTATTCCCATCTCTTCTTGGAGGGTTTCTCTGGGGACCTTCTCTTCGACCATATCTCTTCAGTGGGAAACCCAGAACTCTGGTCCAAGTTGTAAGAGTTCTCTCCTTTCTTTCAGTTCCACAATCACTCCTCGCATCACTATTGACTGAAGGCGTAATCTGCACTAATAAGGATTATCCTTCCAGCTTGTTCCTGAATGAAGTTTAAAATCTATTATTATTAATTACCGAGCACCGCAATCGACCTTCAAGACCGGTTCTTAGTCATCTCTTTATTATTATTAGATTTTGATCTTCAATATAAACATTAAGCTGATGTAAATGGCCTTTTATGTAAAAATAGGCCTACCAGTGCAGAGAAGTGACGCAGATTTGTATTAATATTTTAATTAATGGATATTGGGTCCAAAAAAAACAAACAAAAAAACCTCGTTTGAGACAGAGGAATTGAATTTTGACCTTTCGATACGTAATTTTTCGTGTTTCGGTTCAAATGTTCCACATTCAAGAGTTCATTAATTGTCCATATAAATGCGAGTCTGAACCGCATTAGTTCCTGGTTTGAGTTTGTGCCGCCATCTATTGGTTTGCTGATTATATTGCAGCACTTGCATAAATGAAACAAAGTCCTAGTGAGCCGAAAATACTGATTAGGCGAAATCTGATATTCATATTTAAATAGCCTTCATGAATAATTGGGTGTTTTTTAAACTGCAATTGCGTAAATGTACATTTACCGTGGGTCATTTTTTCCACATTACAAATATCCCTTTAAAAGTCTCTTGAGCATTTTTTTTTTTTTAACACTCTACATAATAGGCTACTCTTCTAAGACATAAGTACCCTACCTAATAATAATCTAGCACTGTTGGTGGCCTATACACTGTAAAAAAAAAAAAAAAAAAAAAAAAAGTATCTGTTGTTTTAATTTAAGCAACCTGGATGCCTTAAAAAGTCAAATCACGAACCGAGGTTTTTATCACGGATTATTATTAACCCAGACCAGGCTGTTTGTGCTCGGATCAAATGTACCGCGCTCCGTTTCTATTTCTGCCGAAAGGGAAGTCCGTGAAATGAAACGAAACGAAAGCGAAAGTGAAAGTGTGAGTTGACGGTGAAAAGCACCAGCTTCATTGACCTCAGCGTAGTGAGCTCCTGGCTACAGGTGGAGGAGCATGGAGGGATATCCTTATCCCGTCATCGTGGAGGGAGATTGGTCGTCTATAAATGCTAAAACACTTCAAACCAAAGTGCACATTTACTTTCAGAGCAAAAAGAAATCCCAGGGAGGAGACTGCGTCATTAAATGGTCCGACCGCAGCGCTACCGTCCTCTTCAAATCGGAAGAAAGTAAGTACCTTCAAGTTAACAAACTAGCCCAATGGTTAGAAACCGTTTTAAAGCTTTTAAAGTTGTAAAGTTTTTTAAGCTAATCGACACCGATGGTCCATGTAACAATGGTCCATGTAACATTCCTTAAAAAAAAATGGATCTTGCGTTAGGTTTTGGTATGTTGTTTTTCAAGTAGGACGGATTTACTGCTAATGTACTATGTGGCTGAGTGGCGCTTAAGAACAAAATATCAAGTGTTTAAACTGGCATTGGGTTCAATTACAATACAAGCGCGTTAAATTAACACCAACAATGTTATAAAAAAAAAACATCAACAACAAATGAACTATTACAGTTTCTATGAGTCGGGACACTGTGTGGGTTAGTTCAAAACGGTAGGTGTTTAATTCAGCACTGTAGCAATGTATTCGACACTGTATTCTGCTGTGTTGATGAACATACAGTTGAAATGTATTCTGCCGAGTGAGCAGTAAATCCAGCCAAGAGCAAGCAATAACATGGCATTTTAACTTCCTTGTCCACTGTATTTGTTCGTGTCCCAGTCCGAGATAATGTGCTCTTAAAGGGAGACCACGCAGTAACCATCGAGAATCAAGTTGTGAAACTGAAAGTGTCCAAACCCACCGGTGATTCAGGGGGTCACACAGAAGAGACCGTGAAAGCCGTAAGTGTGCAAATTAGTAAATTATTCAATTCTGTTATTAGTATAGGCAAGTCAACTTAGAGGTGGCTTTCAATTTCCCTTCAAGGCCTGAAAATATTCAACCTTTGAAAAAGTTTCCAGTGCAATGTTTAAAATGTATAATTTTTTTTTTTACCAGTTAACTGCCTAAATAATAGATCTGGAATTGTAATCAGAGTGCCGCAGCAGTCAGTTCTTTGCCTCTTTTTAGTTTCTGTGGGTGTGACATGATACGCTAAGTATGCTGAATCACTGGAAGTGCACACGCAGATACACCTTGCCCATGCAGTAGGGACATAGAGCTCAGAAAGTGACTTGTGTACTTGTAAATGATATGTGGAATACAAACCTGTTTACAACCATGTTGTAAAATGACCTGGACCCTTTATCAGGGTAATTGAATGTGCTTGTGTTTTTATAGACTGAAACAGGAAGTGATGTGGCAACTGGCTTTCTGCCACCAGGTGAGAAACTGTTTGCACTTTGGTTGGTTCCTGGTTTCTTTATACAAAGCTGTTTTGGTGTCCGTTTCTTTCTGAAAACATGACAACCACACTCTGTGCTTGAATGTGCACACTACTATGCAATTATCCTCCTTTATGTAACTCATCACCTTCTGTTCACTCCAAACCTTTACTGGTGGAAAGAAGAAAATATATGATATATAAACAACTATGATTTAATTTTTCTCCCCCTCCAGTTCCAGCTGTGCAGAGAACCTACAGTGTGCGAGTGGATAATGTACCTGCTGATGCAGTCACCAACAACCAACTTTTGGAACTGTACTTTGAGAAGTGGGGTGGAGCAGTAGATACAATCAACACAAATCCAGAAGAGCAAACTGTTATTATCACTTTCCAGTCACAAGATGGTATGATCACATGCAAAACAAGATGTTTTTGAGGACATACAGTGCACTCCATAAGTTGTGGGATAGTGAAGTCAACATTGTGTTTCATGCACACTCAAGCTGTTTGGATTTGAGACAAATATGAGATTAATGTACATACTGTCACTTTTTGGTTAAGGGTGTTTTATATAGGAACATGTGCTTTATCATTTTGGCATTATGATGGTTTATATTGTAGCGTTGTGGCACCTGCGCGGTGTGCTTTTGCATACCCGTGAGCCCCCACGGCCGTCTGTTATTTGTGTAGAAGAATTCAAATTTCTGTTGGAAAGAGTGTTCAGTGCAAAGGGGGGAATTGCGGGTTTTGTTGCCCATGCTGGCCTTTGATGAGCCGGCACGTTTTATGTGTCCACCATCTGTGGAAGTCCGGTGGGTTTTGTTAACAGTGGCCAGCGAGAGAAGGAAAGCAAAGAACGGTGGCGAGGCTCCATGGGACCTGGGTATTGAACGTTATGCCTGCACACCTCTTCCTGATGGGGCTAGCCAGCCACGACGGTGGACAGTCACAGAAGCACGCTCACTAATGTTAATGTTAAGATAATAGCAAGCTAATGTTCAGCTGAACAGTTTTCCAGCTCTCTTCCATCATCAGCCTCATGCTGTTAATCCAAAGTGAATAGAACAAAAATAGCAGTTTTGGCTTCACAGTCCCAGCACTTAAGGAGGGCACTATACAATGTGGAGTGACTTCAGATTTAGCAGTTGTTTGATCTTTTTTTCCTTGCATTAATAGATTTAATGCATCATTTACTTTATAAGAAAATGCAATTATTCAAGTAATATTTCATCCCTCTAATGTTAAGCAAATGACATGGATTTATCTGAACATTTCAGCTGTGCAGAGAATTTTGGACAAGACAGATCACAGCATATGCAGTGTGCCTGTCAACATACACCCATGCTGTAAGTCTTCTACTCTTCACCATAGCTACAGATCAACGAAAATAATGCAACATATGCACTTATCTTGTTTTCTACGGTTTTGCCTCCAGTTGGTCTTGATGAGACTCAGGATGAAGCCAGTGAGGCCGCTTCTAAAGCAGGTTTGGGAAACCCTCCACAGTCCAGTGCTGTGGTCCTGGAGAAACTACCGGGCCAATTTACCAGAGATGTCCTTATACTTTTAGTGGATAATATCTGCGGTCTTTCTGAGGGATTTTTGCTGGAGTTAATTCCAGACTTAAACACTGCAGTTGTGACCTTTAATGACCTCAATGGTATGTCCTTACTTTGCAATGTGAAAGAATGCCTTGGTACCTAGGTGCAGTTTTTGATCCATAAAACAGACAGACTATGCTTAAGGATCATTTTGTTTTCTTTCTACAGCTGCAGGGAAGTTCCTCACAGAGTGCAGGACCAACAAAATGTTCCAGGAGTATGGTCTAATGGCTCGGGCTCTGGAGAAAAGTAGAAGTGTTAAGGTGGAGAACCTGCCTGCTCAGTGCACTAAAGACTTTCTAGAGCTTTACTTTGATAAGTTGGGTGGCACAGTGGAAGGAATCACCACGATTCTAGAGGACCAAGCTGCCATTGTCACCTTTCATGATAAAGAAGGTAAATCATTTGTGTTTATAATTAGAGGATAGCTGAATTTCAAATATAACTATAAATTGTTCGCAGTAATTTGTGGGATTGTAAATTGTTGTTTTGAAAATAGGATACTTTTTGGTACACTCTGCAAAGTCCTAGTTAAATCCAAGGTGTTTAAAGCTGCTGGATGTAGGAAATTTGTTAGGAATTTCGCCCTCTCTGGTAGAAAAATGCTATCGCTAGCTACTTGTGGAAAAACATTATGTATCGTGGGTTGTGCACTGCATATCATAAATCCCTACATTTGCAAGTCAATACACATTCATGGAGAATTCAAAGCTGTGTCTCAAACTGCATAACTACATAATAACTGCACACTACATAATATGCCTAGTAGTAATGACACCATTAGTGTACTGACATGCTTATTCTATTGCAGTTTGGGACACGGCCCAAGCATTTGAGTATGTAATTATCTGCTGCAGTTATCGTTGTCTCAGTATTACATAAGTGTTATGAGAATAAAACCTTTATTGTGCACATAAATGTGAGAGCAAACTCTCTCGCCTTTAACAAAAGCTTGTCTTTTAGCTAGTGAGCTAGAATTTGCTGGCTAGCTCTCTTTGTTGGCTCTTTATTCTGTTATCTCAGCGGCCTGTTCATGCTTCGCCGACCTGACTATTGCCGACTTTGCAGGGTAACTGTCCTTTTTTTTCTGGGATTGGAGCAAAGCACAGAGCAAGAAGACTGAGCTAGCCAGCTAACATAAGCTAGTTAGATAAAAGGTCTTTTTGTAGGGGAAACGGCTGCCCTGCTCTGATTTCTCAGTGTGCTGTTCTTGCAGGGCCGCGGTGTGAGTTTACTCACTCCCTGCAGTGCTTTGTCCAGCTCTGAGACTGATGGTAGCAAGCTAGCCGGCTAACTTTAGCTGGCTAGCTAAAGGACAGTGTGGAGAACAAAACTCACATGCTTGGTTTTGTTATCTGATTTGTGTATTTTGTTATCATGTCCTATTATTAGCGGGCTAGCTTGCTACCATCACCTCTGTGCGAAGCTGGATTCCTTTCAGGCTTGATGACGTATAACGTATCCATGATGACGTATGATCTATGCGTATGAAAACTCCCACCGATGACTCAAAGCAACTCAGGAACATTATGTTTTAGAGACTCAGTAATGTGTTTTCAATTTTAACAAAAATTTTTTATGCACTGCAGCTTTAATGTACCTTTGTGTTGTGGTGTCTTTGAAAGACTTTCAACACATGAACTGAGTTATAACACTTGGTTATATATTTCAATTTGATTTTTTTATATTGGTATTAATGAGCATTATGAAAAGCGTGTGTATGTTATTTGTATAGAGTATGTGATAAATGTTTATAATCTCTTTTTTTTAGCTGTTAAGAAAATTCTGAAGAAAGAACTGTGTATTCGCAACACTCCAGTCAATGTATACCCATATTTCACCTCTTTGGGTACAGCCTTGTATGGCAAAGACAGACCAACATGGACACTGCCAAAACCTTTCACAGAGAAGATCCATCCTGCCATCAAGGAATTCCTCAGTACGAAGCGGCTAATATCCTCCATCTGTAATCAGATGAGCTCACACTTCTGCCAAGTGAACATGGACAAAGATGAAGTCCTGCTCAGCCCCCTTCCTGCCCTGCTGAGACAAAAGGGTATAACCAAGAAGCACATAGACAGGTGGAAGCAAAACACCATATCTGGCTTTAAAAACATCCTCTCCAACTTCGGTCTTTTTGAGTATCCGATGATCCCCTCTTTGTGGACTATAGTTGAGAAAGACATCCGGTCAGTAGTAAAAGATAAAGCTGTCCTGGGGATAGATTCTTCAACAGGACAGCTGACACTGGCAGGAATGGCTAAAGACATTAACGTACTGAAACCAATTTTGGAAGACTTTTTAAAGAAAGCATTGAGTCAGATGGAAAGGGAGAAGAACAATACCTCAGACAGCATTAATGTGTCCCCTGCCATATTCTTCCTGTTTCAGCAGGAGGGACTGCAACAAAACGCTGCAGCCAAATATCCACAGCTGGAACTCACCTACAAAAAAGACACCAATCAGTTAAAGTTCGCTGGGCTTCCTATGGAAATTATTGACATGAAGAATTGGATATATGAGAGACAATTAAGCATGAAACGGAAGACCCTGAAAATGGACCCTTCATTACTGGAGTTCTTGAGATCAGTGGACAGTGAGGAGATGTCAGCAGATCTGTTTACATCCAAAGAAATTCGTGCAGTCTACATATCTGAAAATGGGGAGGTTGTTTTGAATGGGAGTACCGATAAAGCGCTGACTGAGGCTGAGAAGAGACTTGAAACAATGCTGACATTACAGAGCCTGTCTCTAGAGGACCTAGGTGTGCTTGAAAAGCCAGAATGGCAAGTTCTTGCTGAACAACTCTGTGGCACATATAACTCATCCAGAAAGAAAACTGTGCTTATAAAATCCTCAAAACACAGGGACACAATTATAGTTTGTGGCTTTCAGGAACCTGTTAAAGAGGTCAGCAAAAGCCTGGAGGAATTTATTAATACTCACTCAAGGGTTGAAAAGGCCATGCGTGTCAAGTCATATGCTGTGGTGAAATTCATTAAAGAGAAGAAGTCCCAGGCTTGGCATAAATTTCTGAAGGGCAATGAAGTGAAAATACATTTTGACCTAAAAAGGCCCTTGATTCGAGTGTGTGGAGAGCGTATTCATGTTCAACCAGCTCTGGATTTTTTTCAGAAAATTGCAGAAACTCTCCACACGGATAAGTTGACAATTAACAAGGCAGGCGCCAAAAAGTACTTTCAGGAACAGGGAAGCATGGTCTTGATGATGATAAAGGAACACAGATTTGTGATTGTGCTCGACGAAGGTTATACAGAGGAAGAGGATGAAGATAATTATGATGACGGTAGAGTGGACAATTTTGGACAGCTTTCTTGTGAGGTTCGGACGGCTGGTGGAATTGTCATCACAGTCAGGAAGGCTGATATCTGTCAATTCAAAGTAGATGCTGTGGTCAATGCTGCCAATGAAGACCTGAAGCACATTGGTGGTGTAGCATTAGCACTCCTGAAAGCTGCTGGTCCATCATTACAAGAATGCAGTGACCAATATGTAGCTAAACATGGGCAACTGCAACCGGGGAATGCTATTGTTACTGAGGCAGGCCGCCTGCCATGCAAATATGTAGTGCACACTGTAGGTCCTCGCTATTACAAAACTGACAAGCCTACCGCTGTGAAGAAACTGAGACAGGCTGTGAGGGAAAGTCTGACTCAAGCTGTATTTAACAACTGCTCCTCCATTGCAGTCCCTACCATCAGCTCAGGGATATTTGGCTTTCCTCTTGACCTCTGCACTGAGACAATCGCCCAGGAACTGCATGCATTCATTGAAGCCCAAGACCGTCAAGGTGGCATGAACACACTGAAAGAGATCCACTTGGTGGACAATGATCCCAAAACTGTCAATGAAATGGCTCAGGCTGTTAAAAAGGAGTTTGTAGACTTCAACCCCAAAATGACCTTTCCACACAAAATGGGGTTTCATGGACATGGTCAGAATTATCGTGGCCATGGCAACCGAGGTCAGGGATATCGTGGCCAAGATGCTAGTGGACATCGAGGTGTTGGGCCAAGGGGTAATGAGCAACGAGTGTACAAGGTGACAGAATCTGAAGAGTACGGACCTCAAGCAACCCCAAGAAAACCGAACTCAAACCCACTATCTAGAACCCAATATGAGGACAGGTCAGAGTTTCTTGAAGCTAAAGCCACAAAAGAGGGACTGAAAATCATACTAAGGAAAGGGAATATCCAGGACGCATTTGTGAGTAACCATTTATAGCTGACAGAAAACCTGTTTCTTTTACTTAATAATGCAAAGCAAAGTGTAAATGTTCTAAATGTTCACAAGCTATGAGTGTAGTTCCCTGAGATGGATTTCAACAGTTATCGTTGATTGATTATCTTTCAGTCTGATGTGATTGTCAATACCATCTCAGAAGACCTGGACCTCAGTAAAGGTGCTGTCTCCAAAGCACTCCTACAGGCTGCTGGCCCTCAGATCCAGTCAGAAGCTCATAGTCATCTGCCTGCACTTGGCTCTTCCATTCTAAATTATGGAGACATGGTGGACACTGATGGTTATAACTTAAATTGTCAAAGGGTCTTCCATACTGTTTGTCCATTTTGGAGTGGAGGGTCTGGTTCAAAAGATGAGGTGACTGAGACTTTTGTAAACATCTTTAGCCTATTCTGCATATCCTCATTAATTGCAATGAATACCCTTTTGTTAGGATAAAATAAATGCTATGTATGTTCATTTTTAATAGGTACTGAAAATAATTATCCAAAACTGCCTTAAAAAAGCAGAGCAGCAGAAAATGGTTTCGATTTCCTTCCCAGCCATCGGCACAGGGAACCTTGGCTTTCCCAGAGATCTTGTCTCCAACATTCTGCTAAGTGAGATTCATGTCTTTAGTGCCAGAGTCACTCCTCAGTACCTTAAAGAGGTGACTGTGATTGTGCATCCTTCAGACAGAGAGACTGTACAGGTACTGGAAAGAATTTCACACCTCTTCATAAGTTGGCCACCTTGTGTGTGCTTCTGGCTTGTAATAATTTTTGTTTTTGCTTTTTAGTGCTTTATAAAGAGCTTCAGAGGTGGGTTGCAGGTTCCTATCACAAGAGGAGAACAAGCCATTCACCAATCACCGGTTAAAAAATCACCTGCTGCCAGATCTTCACAAGCTTCTGGTGAGCTTTTCTCATACAGTTATTAATTTACATATTATAGTTTTTAGTTAATGTACTGTACATCTCCCAATACGGAATATAAATATGTTTGTACAACGAAAGATGAAATGGATAATTATGTGTCACCAGGACTCTTTGGAGTGGTTTCCACTCCTAGTCTTGGAATGCACAAAGTGCAGGTGGGACATCTGACCATGGCGGTGTCATCAGGTGACATCACCAAAGAGAAATGTGACGCCATCGTCAATTCCTCCAATCGATCATTCTCTTTGAAATCTGGTAAACCCATCTTACAAGTTTACACTATATTTTAATATGACAGAAGCTACATGGCACTGTATAACGTGACACATCAGAGGGGCTATGGTGGTGTGCTTTAAGACAAGTTGTGTCGTATGTCCACGTGCTTGATCTGTGTTGTGTCAGTCAACATAACACGCATTCACAGCATAAAATACGTCAGAGGTCAATATCGGCCGATCTCTGAACGGTACATCCTTACTGAACAGTCACTTCATGTGTTAAATTTCCTTTTTATTTTACAGATGGCAGAAGTTCCTCTATGCAGAACCGACAAGACCAGGCAATGATAGTTGCAATGATAATTACTTTCAGTTCCAGCAAACTGAAGCTTAGATTTATTTAGAAAGATTTACCAAACAGAAGATCCCATTACAAAATTAGCTGGCCAGCTAGCTGTAAATTTCTTTGCCCAAACAAAGCTAGTTAGCTAGCTAGCTAATATTGGAGAAGTTCAGAATTCTTGCTGTTTGTCCATCCATATAATTAGATATCTGTCACGGCTTCGTAGCGGCGGGGACAAGACACAAGCGCGAGGCTTTTCTTTGCTTTAAACATATTTATTCTGATAACAAAGACCGGGTGAAACAAACAAAACAACACACGCCGCGACAGGCGTGGTTAACACACACACACACACACACACACACACACATCGGAAGGCAACACAGGACGGAAACAAGCGGGTATTTAAACAGGTCGAATCACAGGGAGACAGACGAGGAACAGCTGGGAACATTTAACGTAACTCATGTGACAGGGACAACTAAACATAAACATAAACGCGTGGCGGCCGTCGCCATGGCAACCGCCACGCTCTGTCCCGCGCACAGCCGTGCGCATGACAACATCTATGATTAAGTGGTTAGTGGTCCCACTTAACCAAAGCAAGTAATTTATAGCTGCATTGCGTGTTGAATATTAGCCTTTAAACTTTAGTCTTTGTGATTTGTGTAGCCACAGCAAAGGAGCGGCGATGTTGATAATGATGATCCCCAAGATGGGGCTGGCTACATCCTTTAAAATTCTTGTGTATGTAAATTTCAAATTTGAGGAGTCCGTCTGTAAGTCATTGAATATTCTCGACAGGCTTGCTCAGTTCCAGTTGCCACAAATTATATAGATTATGTATAAAGATTGCTGCATGTGATGGTTGCCAAGATATTTTGTCTATATGCATATCTGACTGTAGGTTTAACTAGAATATCTCAATTACTTAACAAGGTCCAGCTACAATAGGCATTCTGGATTTCATAGTTCTCCAAAAATCAAGGTGTATCATTGGGTAGTTTCTACCAGGGAAATGACCAAATACCTAAAGACAATTTATTGGATATTTTTCAGTGGCAACTTATTTGTACTACAGTACTATGGAGAGATTAAGTCAGAATTTCTCCTTAATTCAACAATGTTTTGAGATTCTTAATGTGTTGGATTTCATGTCTAACTTGGTGATGTAATCTGTATTCATCTAGGAGTCTCCAAGGCCATTTTAGATGCTGCTGGTTCATCAGTGGAACTGGAATGTGCACAGATTGGTGTGTAAACCATTTTTGTTTCCCATAATATTCCCTTTTCTGGGATATTCCAGCATTAAGATTATAATTTCTCATGAGCCTGTCTGTTGTTGTTTAATTAATATTATGTTCTACAGTGGCTTCACAATCTCAGCAACAGGAAATGATCATGACTACAGGAGGACAACTCCCGTGCCAAAACATAATCCACATTACAACTCGAAACAATCCTGCGGACATCAAGAACGTTGTTTACTCCGTTTTAAAGTTGTGTGAGGAACAAAAGTTGTCCTCTGTTGCCTTTCCAGCACTTGCCACAGGTATAGCATGGCACAGTTAGAATCATGTTACTGTTTTTAAACTGTTAGTTTAGAAAAAGAGAACTGTTATCATTGGTGACTACCTATTTCTGTGTCTAAACGTGTCGAAATAATTAGGTCAAGGTGGGGTCAGTCCTTCTGCCGTTGCTGACGCGATGATTGACGCCGTGATCGACTTTGTGAAGAAGAAAAAAGGAGTGAATTTGCAAATTGTTAAGTTCTTGATATTCCAGACGTCCATGGTGTCCAATTTTCACCAGAGCATGCTGAAGAGGCAGCAACAAGGCGTTGGGGAGGAGAGTGGTGTAATGAGCTGGATAAAAGGTGGGTGGATGAATCCAGTGAATAAAAAAATCAGAGTGGCGCAGATGTCTAAGGTTTCAATCCAATTGTCATATCCATTTGTGGCTGGGAGTCCAAGAGAGCATTATAGTTGGCCCTGCTCTCTGGGTGGGAAAGACTGCCCTGTTTCCCTTAATCTCTGTCAATTGACATTACCTAAGGGCAGTTAGCACTCTCTTCCAAGCACATTTAGCTCACCTATGACAATGTGTAAGAATCAGTGTGAAAAGATGCGGTGGCTTCATGTGTCTCGGCGCTGTCACGTGCCCGGCTGAGCGCGAGACATAGCGGGGCAGTCGCCAAGGCGACGGCCGCCACGTGCGCGGCCACACGCCCTTGTTTATGTTTTGTTTCCTTGTCTTTGTCCCGTGATGTGATTGTCCCCACCTGCATGTCGTTTGTTAGTGATTACTAAGTGTTTAAATACCCGCTTGTGTCCGTCCTGTGTTGTATCCTGTTGTTTGTGTGTCAGCACGCCTGTCGCGAAGTGAGTTTGTGTTTGTTTCCCCCCGATCTTGGTTAAGCTAAAATAAAGATGTTGTTTAATGTTCTGAGCGGCTTCGCGTTTGTGTTCGCACCCCCGCACCTGCACATCGTGACAGGCGCAAGCATATGTTTGCTCTCACCCTCCCGGTTTGGTAGCTGTCATGTGATTGGGGGAGAGCTAGATAATGGCGACTAAACTGGAAGAAAATTGGTTAAAAAATTTCAAATAAATCTGTAAAACTTAATCTGTAATTGTTTATTCATGTTTCTTCTTTTTTTCTTTTTTACCAACCATGGATCATGTTTTGGGGGAAAAAAGGCTTATTTCGGGCTGACAGTGCCGAAGCTTCTGCAGATGAGGACTTTGTAATGGTGGGCGAAGAGTTCGAGCCTGTTGTGTTCCAGCTGTGTGGAGAGAGTGAGCAGGACCTGAGGGATGCGAGGGACCTGGTCACTGGCTTTATCGTGAGGGAGCACATGAGCTCGAGCATCCAGGACTCTGCCATCAACAACTTCAGCAAAGAGGAGGCGGACGTGCTGAGCGAGCTGCAGCGGGAGCTCACGGTCACCATCCGTCTCTCAAAGAGTGGCCCCGAGCCAGAGTTCACTGTGGAGGGCCTGACACGAGACGTGGTGAAGGCTGAGAGCCGCATCCGTGACATGATCCGCAAAGTGGAGAAAAACGTGGCACGCAAACGTGACGCCTTTATACTCAGCAGCCAGGTAGAGTGGCAGTATCAGGACCGCAGTAAGAACTTTGTACCTTTTGACATTTTGACTAACTCCGACCTGGAGGATGCTTTCATATTAAAACAGCCTCGTGTAATGATCAAGATCTGGAATGAGCCTTATGAGGCCAATGTAGCCCATGGAGTGGCTATTGGGAAAAACGGGCAAATTAAATTGAAAAGGACTGATCTGAAAGGTAAGACATGATACCTGAAATGGTCATAATGTAGAGGTTTATGAACCAAACTGCTATATATAATAATTTTAGTTTTAATTTGAATGAACCTTTCTATATATTTCACTTGATCTTCACATGTATTAATTTTCATACTCATTCATTTATGTTTTCTTCTAGAACAAACCTCTGTGTCTCTGCCCAGTCACTGGGAGGACATGAAGGAAAAGTTCGTTTTGCGGGTCGAAATTCAACAAGGCACCAATGAATATACAGAGGTGGAGAAGGAGTTCAGGAAAACAGGACTGTCATCAAATATCCTTAAGGTAAATCATTTCAAAGAACAGGTCACGACATTTACTAGACATGCAGAGCTCACTTTTAAACATGTCTGTGTTTTATTCACATAAACTATTACTCATGTAAAATGTTAAATGCTTGCTCTGGCTTTGACCATGTTTACACCTGGTTCTTTCATGTGTTTTGTATGAATTGTAACCTGATAAGATTTCAACAGCTAGCCGGGTTGAAATCTGATTTCTGTTATATAGTCTATGTATGTTTACCTGCTAATTTGCAATGTCCTCAGATTGAGAGAATCCAGAATGACACTCTATGGAGGAACTACATGAACCAGAAGACATGCCTGGACAAAAAGAACAAGCACACAAACAACGAGAGGCTGCTTTTCCATGGCACCGGCCCTGACAATATTGACAAGATCAACAACCGAGGTTTCAATCGCAGCTTTGCCGGGATGCATGGTAGGGTTGAGCAATTACAAAATAGCTATACGGCAATGTGTTGTAAAATCAGGATTACTATCAGTACTCATTTAAGAGTTCATTAATAGTAAATTCAGGAATTAATTTTGAATTGTAATTGCAATAAACTTTATTTATAAAGCACTTTTCATTTTCAATAAAGTTCTATACCAAAATGTTACATACTTTTTAAAATGTAGTGTAACTTATCTTGTTTTGTGTTGTCTTTAGGGGCCATGTTTGGGAACGGTGTGTATTTTGCTGTTGATCCATGTTACTCAGCAAAAGGCTACGCCAAGCCGGATCAGCTCGGTCATAAGCGCATGTATGTGGCCCGAGTGTTGGTTGGTGATTTCACCACGGGGAAAGCTGGTCTTCTTTCACCTCCAGACAAAAGCTCTACAGGTCCGGATATGTATGACAGTGTCACTGATAACCAACAAACTATGTTTGTGATCTTTCATGATGTGCAGGCCTATCCGGAATACTTAATCACATTCCAGTAAGTGGAATGTTTATTAGAGTGTTAGCACTTACGTGTGATCTTTTATGACTGCTGTCAGTTGGTATTTATTATACGCTCGTACCAAACATCCTTTAAACACATTTAGTGCTGTTTGTGTCTATATGCCCGTTCACTGTAGTGATTTATAATCTCACTATTGGGTGTCACCCAGAAGAGGATGGGTTCCCTCACTCCTTCCTCAAGGAGTTTTTCCTTGCCACTGTCGCCTCTGGCTTGCTCATTAGGGATCTAGATTTACATCCGAATTTCTGTAAAGCTGCTTTGTGACAATGTCCATTGTTAAAAG
>JAOUQW010000009.1:10981150-10991174 GCA_028565825.1 Olivaichthys viedmensis
ATAGTGGTCTCTATTTCAATGAAAACGCAGCAAACGCTATTAACCACTTTTCACACAACTCTTACATGTACAGCATCTCTACAGAGAACTCTTAGGTTTAGATTTAGATTAGGGTTACTGAGGTGATGGTCAGGGATTAGGGGTTAGGTACTGATAGTAAATTTTGTGTTAGGGTTAACTATGGTTAGGGTTTTAGGGGTTAGGATTACTGAGGTCAGGGTCAGGGACTAGGGTTATGCACTGATAGTAAATTTAGGTTTAGGGTTAACTATGGTTAGGGTTTTAGGGGTTAGGGTTACTGAGATGATGGTAAGGGATTAGGGTTAGTGTTACGTACTGAGGGTAATGTTACTCTGTGTAATGTGTTCACACTGAGAAATACAACCAAATGTAGTGTAGTAAAAAGCCATATGCTGGACTGTGTTTGCTGAACAAATGAAATGTGCACTAACCTGTCCCATCATGCACCACGGAACAGAAGGGGCGGGACTCATAGCAGATAACGGACAGCACCAACATGGCTACGGTACAGAGTTTCGTCTGCAGCATGTCTGCGCTTCTGTCTCCGTCTCCAAACTGTAACTGTTATTAAGCTGTTTATTTAAATGAAAAACACACGTAGCACTGTTAGCAAACACAGTTGGTTAAATCAGCACGCTAACGTTAAGTAGCACTGAACACAGTCCGACACTATAGTAAACATCACATGCATTTAACAAAGCTCTCTTGTACGAACCCACTTAAAACTCAATTCTAATTATTCTAATATTTGAGACACAAAGTTTTTATGAAACAGAAATAGAGTGTATGCATTTGTGTGTGCGTGTGTGTGTGTGTGTGTGTGTGTGTGTGTAAGACTTTAAGGAACAGATTGTATGTGACAGTGTGTGTGAAAGAGAAATGCAGACAGAGACAGAAGGAGAGGTGGGACACTTGAACAGATAAACACACACATGCACACTTGATCTTATAATTGTCTGACACTTCACAGATCTGCCGCTGACTCGCTCACACACCGACATACAGGACAGGAAGACATTTCAGCATTCATTAAAGAATCACTGTCCTACTGCTGCAGTTAAAATTTATCTTCGGGTTCAACATTTTTACATTTTCATTAAAAGTGGAACGACGCTGAAAATGATTCATACAAATCAGTAATATTGACACTCCTGATCTAAAGAGATGCTCTGGGCCAGTGGGGAAAAAAAAAACTTACTTCCTTGTTAGCTTGTTAGCATGTGTCCTCTGTACTGTATTAAAGCAGGTTGAGGTCTGTTTGCTCTTTATCATAAACAGCCTGCAGTGTGACTGAACAAAGCTCCTGACATTTGGAGCTACTGTGAGATTACAGCCACCGAGCCGCACTGTTTGGCTTTTCTTTTACCTTTTTTTTTTTACCCCTGAATTCTAAGTTAAGACAGAATCTATTCCAAAATAGCACATCGCTCCTGGTACAAGCTTATTTATACAAGAGGGTTAAGTCTAAAGCCTCTTCATAAAGCCTGCAAGGCCTCAGATTGTTTTGAGCCTCCACTTCCCCTGAGAAGCAGTGAGTCTGACTCAACCACCTCAGAATACGTCAGGCTGGGGGGAAAAATGTTTCCATCCGAATGTTACTACTATTATGTTAAATATTACGAAGGGTTCAAAAAGATGACATCATCAAAAATTCTGTCATCACTGTTTATTCCAGAAATCTGTTTCCATCACCCTTTATCATGTCTTCTTGTTATCCACACTAAACGTAATCCTGGGGCACAAGCTCAACATCGTTTCTTGCTCAGGACTGGAGTTGAGAAACTCTGATGTAATGTAGTGGAGTTAGCGCAATACACTGCCCTCTATGGAAAGCTCTTGGGGTCAAACTGTGTGACCATTGTGTTAACAAGAAATCACATGTTTACGCTTAAAATTTGTTCATCATAACACGCAATTAAGCCTACTTTACATGTTAGCATGACAAATATTAAGTTAATTTTTTTCCGAATGCCTTGACAAATAGAGTTTTATTGCATATAGCCTGTCTTGCAGTTAAAAAGTCTTTGCGTTCTTTGTTGCTGGGGGGAAACTGGGCTCAAGCCTGTGCTTATTTCTCTTCTCGTTCTTTGGCATCTTCTTCTTTGTCTTCTTCTTGGGTTTAGCGGCAGGTTGAACACTGGTAGGCTTATTATCATCTTCTATTTGTTTGAAAGTTGTAAGCAAGCAAGTTTTGTCAAAATAAAGAATACAGTAACCATTTAATGGTACAGGACATAAAAACAGGATCAGTTTTTGTCCAGTTATTTTGCGTTTAAATGTTTTTTTTTTTTTTGCCAAACACTTGTTAAGTTACTTGTTTTTGAAGAGTTTTGTAAATAAAAGTACATTTGACTGCCAAAATGTATTGAAATTTGATTATGCATTAAGTAGAATTAAGCAAAATACAATTATACATATCCATGTACAGTAATGACCATTTTGCTTATAGATCTGAGGAAATAGTCATTACATAGATAGTGTGCACAATTCTATTTGGTGCTCATTTTGATATAAATAATTTTTTCAGAGCCTTGGTACGTGTTTATATTTTCATCTGTTTAATCATGAAGTTTTGCATTTAGTATAAACATGTACTTTGTCTCTTCAAAGAATGTTTTATAACAGGCCCTATCACAGTAAAAAAAATTACAGTATCATAATCTTATAAACCTCCCCAACCTCACACTGATGGAGAACATTTATCTCACAAGGTCTGATTTTTTTTTTAAATTGAATTTGACATGCTTCTCAAAAGGTATTTCTTTTCCTTTCTTTTCTTTTAGCTCTTTATCATAAAGTGCCTCTAGTGCGATGGAACGAAGCTCCTGACATTTTGAGCTCCTGTGAGATTACAGCCACTGAACCACGCCGTTCGGCTTTTCTCTTCCCTTTCTTTATTCCTGAAAGTAAAGTTAAGCGAAAATTTAAAAGTATACGGTTTCCCCAAAATGTAAGCGATCAGTCAAGACATGTTTGGTGTTGTAAGTTTGTTGCTTTAGCTATGTACTGGAGCTAGAGGCTAATGTAGTCAGCAAGGAAGGGGAGGTTATAGGCGCTGATAGCTCGCATTGTGCAAGCTACATGTCTTTGCCATCACACACTCCCCTTAAAAATACATCATTTGGCTTGGTGAGCCAAAATAGAAAAACTAAATTACAAATCAAATTGAATCAAATTATCATCTGAATCACTTCTAAGATACAATTCCGTCTTGGAACTTTGGGACACACCTTCCACCTGAGAGTGATGCTTTCACAGAGTGATAACAAACTAGCACGCTCAAGTGAAAAAGTGTAAAACTGAGGTGAGGGGGTAAATTTCATTTTCAATTTCATTTCATTTTTTGGTCCGAACTCTCACTTTAAGACAGAATCTATTCCGAAATAGCACATCTCTCCTGGTGCTAGCTTGTTCATCAGAAGGTTACTAGGGCATGCATAGGGTTTGAGTTGATCCGCGTGTGTATGTGTGTGTGTGTGTGAGACAGAGAGACAGTGAAAGATTCAGAGAGAAACAGAGAGAGGGTGTGGATGTATTCATATGAATTCATAGCAGGTTTTTATCATGCCTCACTGAGCTCTTCCAGTGTGCCTTTGCTTTTCAGTCTGAAGCCTCTTCAGAAAACCCGTAAGGCCTCAGATTGTTTTGGGCCTTTGAGCCTCGCAGTTCCCTTGAGAAGTCACCGGGAGCAGCACTGAGTCTGACTCTACCACCTCCGAAAAATACCTTAGTCTGGGGGGTGGCTATGCTTTTATCCTAATGTTACTACTGTGGTGTCGAATATCCTGATGACATCATCACAAGCCAAACACAGTCTTTGAGAAACTGTCACAAACACTTTCTATTGTCTTGCTATGTCATAGTTTATTCGTATAAATATGTTTCCATCACGCTTGGTACATCTCTCTTTATCCATGCTAGTGGTGATACTGGGGCTCAGTCTTTTCTTGTCAGTCATGTGGGAGAGATTATATTACATTGCATTAGAATTGGTAACGGTTGAAATCTTAGTAACCAAAGACTTTGATTATAAGCGGGCTACAAGTCGCCAAAGCGTACGTTTGTGTTAGCATTACCTTGTCTTTCAGTGCCCTGCATCTTACCTGCCAATATATATATTTGCGTATTTTTATAATCTTTAACGAAGCTGCTTTAGTTGTACCAGTCCTGGATGGTATCTAGCCTAATACCAAAGATTACCCTAACCCTGCTAGCTAAATAGCTAGTTCTTATTTAGCAAAGTATTGTAGGCTAATATTCTGTGAATGCTTCCCAGGCACTATAGGAATGTGGTGGTGCGCTAGTGAATCTGCAGTTTAGTCTACAGTCATAATAAAATTTATTTTTAAGATAAGACAACACTTTATTGATCACAGGGGGGAAATTTAAGAGTCCTGTTTTTCCCCCCCACCGTTCTGGTGGTGTGTGGCAGCACCTTACTGAGGGACATGCCCCACTAAATTAGGTCTGACCATGCCCCTGATCCATATGCCAACCTGTCCATCTCAGCCAAGCATAAAACTTATTTTTTATTTAAAATGTTTCTAAATGGCATCTCCATTTAGGGTTTTTTCATATGTGCAAATTCTAAATTCATAAAACACCATAAGATGTAAGCCCTACTTGTAAAGGCACATGCATATGGATAGACAGAAGCTCCATGCTGCCTATGATGGTGTTTATGTTGTGTGTGTGTTGCATGACACTAGCACTTGGCAAAAACACAATGCCCAAAATAACCAGTGTGTATTTTTGGAGTCTTTTGTATCTCTGGTTTATTGTTCTGGACTTTAAGATGCATGTGGGTAAACAAAGGGTCGCAGGGTCACTAGGCCATGTCTGGTCTCCAGAGCTGATCCCAGTCCACCCCAAATCAATCCCCCCCAAAAACCCTGTGGTCATATTAACGTTTTATCTACGTCTCAAGTTTACAAACGAGCATGATTGGTCTTTAGAAGCGTCATGTTCCTTAGATGATGTCACTACTTGGTGAAGGAACTAAAGGATCAGGGTGGGAAAGTTATGCAGTTAACTGATTTGGCATGGAAGATTTTGTCAAGTCGTGCAGTTTTTTCTTCAGTAGTTCCTGTTACTGAATCTCACAGTCTGTCCCTCTTCTGGATTGTAATAGAAGTACAAGGCTCCACCAGAACCCATTCAAGTGGATGGGTTACTATAATACTGTGATTAATCCTTCTCGTAGCAGAGTGCTGTTTATTGAAATTCAAAAATGGAGAAGAACCATGGCAAAACTTATCTACTTCCTTTGTACCTTTCGAGGTAGCCAGCTCAACAACTTCCTGCATAGTTTCTTTTTCTTAGCTTTGCCCTTGGTTTCTGGCTCAGTGTGAATGCTGGTCTGGGATGGTGCCCTGTTTTGATTTAGAGAGGTGAAGAAGGAGAGCACGTCCATGTTAACTCCCTCCCAGATCTCTCTTATTGGGGGGTCCAGAGACTCCAAGACGTCCCTGAATCGCCGCTCCTGCTGCCTGAAGTCATACTCCACACTAAGAGAGAGAGAGAGACAGAGAGAGAAAGCTTTTTCATTGACATGGGGTGCTGGTACCAAAGTTGTTTAACTGTTCTCCATGTTTCACTGATAGAAAAAAAAAGGTTGAAAAATCTTCCCCATTGGGTTTCCAGAGTGGCACAGCTGTCTAAGTGACCAGGAGTCTGAGAAAGCATAATTGGCCCTGCTTTCCCACCCAGAAAGCAGGGCCAATTATGCTTTCTCAGATTCCTGGTCACCTGGGCTACAACTAAATTCCATTGTTCCCCCATAAACCTTGTCTGAAACATTTCACATTACATGTTTTCAGTGGTGTTAGCTTAAACACAACTTTGGCTTGATAGGTAAATGCTAACTCATTAAACTAATTATTACCTCATGGCCTAATAAGTGGAATTTTCTAAAATGTGTTCACATGTTATTTTAAGTCTTGCATTTCTATTTTACAAACAACATCTGCTTAACAGATGGCATCACCAATTGTTACAACATCTGCTTATGTAATCGCTCGGCTCTCAAACTGGTGGAAATGCTGGATGCTTCTTAAAAAGGCTTGCTGGTGCTTTCACCCAGAACCACAACCAACTCTGGCAACTGGACCCATGTTGGCAAAAAAAGGGTCAGAGCGAGTGACCACATTTGTTGTCGTATCACAAGTTTGTGTGGATTTGCAGTGCTAGGCGCTGAATGCTTGCCATCAGGGAAGCTCTGTTAGTTTTTGAGCTCTTACTCACCTGTAAATGATGCATGCTGTCTCCTGGCAGGTGGAGCAATCGCTTAAATCCTGGCCAGTTCTGAAACATCGGCGTCTGCGGAGAGGAGCAACAGGCAATGAAGCTGAGAAAAATGAAGCAAAGAATGCTGCGTTTCCAGCATTTGAATCTTTTTTTTTCTTTCTCTAATTGCTCTCAGGAGAGTTAGAAAATGCTGAACTTTATCATAGAGCACACTACATAGCAGAAAAAAAGGACTTGACTAGCAATTCTGTATTCTCCTCTACCCTTGATATTACATTCGATATCACCTCTACTCTTTCAGTCGCCCTCTATATAAATCTTTTTTGGCGAGCCCCTCTCTCTTTCCCTCTCTCTTTCTCACCCTTTACTGATTGCGTGGCTCATCTCCAGGTCCTGGATGATGTTGACCAGGGTCGTGACTCGCTCTTGGTTGGCCTGCAGATTGGCCTCCACTCTCTCCAGCCTCTTCTGAAGGTCCTGACTCCTGCTGCACTCGGGGGAATTGCGTGACAGCAGAACCAAAGAGGGAGGGTGGTAGTGTATAAGGGCACAGTTGCCATTTGAGACAGGTCCACTAACGGGTAATAAAATGCCTGTCTGTGACGTAGTCTCTAATGCTTGCTGTGGTTCTGTCTTCTGGATTTGATCGGAAGGCGTGGAGGAAGAAGGTAGAAATGTATTCGGCTTTGATTCTGTATTTGTCCTTTTGTTTCCGCTAACCTCAATTAATAACTTAATTGCTGGATGCAGTGGGTGTGTATGGGAAGGTCTGGCGGGTTTGCATGTGTGTGAGCCCAAGGTGTTGGGTATATTGGGTGTTGAAGTACTGGCAGGATGCTGAGGTGTGGATTGCTGGTGTACTGTTTGTAATTCCGAAGTTGTGAGGAGTTCACAGTTAGCTTGCATGTGGGTCCCTGTGTCTGCGATGAATTTGCAACCTATTTTTGTATCTGTCACAGTCTCAGCTGCTGCCTTGGAGAGAGAATTAGCAGAGCCTAAAGGTGCTGATGATGATGATTTGCAAACTTTGTCCTCCAGTTTCTCGGTAACAGTAGGCTCTGATTGCACAAGAGGTGTTCTTATATGATCTGACTGACTGTGTGTGTCCATTTTAGGGTTGTCTGTAGCGTACGAATGCCTTTCCATTAATGCTTGAGTGATTGTAACTGTGTTGGACTGGGTTAAAAGATTCAGTGTTGTGACAGGACATGGGTTAGGAGAGGCGTCGGTATGGATAGCTGTGTGTGAGGTGTGTGAAGGTTTAGAGTGTGGAGCATTTTGGTTATTAAATACGCTAGGTTTGGTGTCAGTATGCGGGAGAGTGCACTGAAGTGATACAGAAGGTTTTGAGTGCAAGGCTGTGCAAAGCGATATGTGAGAGGATGTGTCCCTGGATAGAGAGTGCGTTTGCGTATGCGTGGACGTGTCATGAGGTTTGGCGTAGTTGGAGTCCGTGGTGGATGCAGGTTCAGGATGTGTGTTGAAATGGATTTGCGATGTGTTTTGAGGTTTAGCGCTTGGATTAGCATGTGAGCAGATTGAAGGCCTCGAGTGTGTGTTTTGCACAGTCTCTAATCCATTTGAGACCTTGATGTCTCTGCTAGGGTTTGAAGTGTTGAAAGGTTTGACACTCTGTCCTAAGCTTTGATCATTACCAATGATGGGTGAATGGATAGATGCTGAAGACTTTGGATAGATATTGGCTTGGTTTGACAGAGCAGTCTGTGAGGAGCCTTTGGGATGGATATTGGTGTGTGTGTGAGATCTGGTCTTTGGCGTGGAGTCCGTCTCTTTCAGGATGATTGACTGGGAGTCTGTTTTAGGGCTGGTATATTCTCGTACGGCGTTACCATGAAGCGGGTACAGAGCGAGCATGGCGGGTCTGGGTTCCTGGAGAGTGTGTGACAGTGAAGCAGGCTTATGAGAGCAGAGGTCTGAGTGTGTGTGCATGCCTGTCTCCTGAATCACACTCCCTGCAACTGTGTGTGTATATGGAGATGACGTGTGACTAACTGGAGCGTTCCTGTGTATGTGTGGAAGGCCAGGGACAGTGCATCTCCTGCTTGATTGTTGTCTGGTGAGTTTTAACGCCTCTCCCTCCTGCGCAGATGGTAATAGCTGGTTGCTATTCAGGTTAGGACGAGGCCACGTCACCGCAGGCCCACTGTCTATTTGCATAGCTTCGTAGTTGGTGTACTTCTTAGTCTGAGTGTTTAAAGGGGAACGCAGGGCCTCTGTTTCTTTCCCCGAGTACAGAGGGGATGCCGGGCTTGATTTGAGACTCTCAGAACCAGCAGAACAGGGCGAAGTGGCGTCCCTAGTGGTGCTGAAAAGGACTGCAGCCACTGGATTCTGCCGCCCTCCACATTTGCTGCAAATCCTCAGTGGGAATCTGTGTGGAGGGGAACAAGGAGGAACCTTCCTCTTTACGGAGTGCACTGCAATTTTGACCCTCGGATTGGACTCCTCTGCCTCGCTGATGTCACTGCTGATCCCCCCTATCGCCTCAGAGTCAATCACGCTCCCATTGGTGAAGCGAAAATCCTTCTTTCCTTTCACCCTTCCATGGGCGTAATGTGGATCTGTGTTGGTTTGAATTGTCTGAGTGTCACAGTGCGTTTCAGCTTTATTGCCCTTACACACATCATCATCGTCCACACCTTGAAACGTCACACCCTTCTTTACCTTGTTTTCAAGGCTCCTGTGTTTAAAGAAAGCACTCCTTTTCTGTCCTTTCCTTCCCTCCACTTCAACATGGACGTGCCCGTTGGGCGGCATAGTTGTCCTCTTCTCCGATTGGACGACAGGACGGCTGTCTTGGCAGCTCCGTATGGCGGGCGATGTTTGAACCCCGACGTTACACTGGTGAGCACAGGTAAGCCCTGCCTCTCCGTTGGCAGTCCTCCAATCGCGGACTCCCACCAAAGCTGGCACTTCAGACACCGGCACAGGAGTGGCCAGATCAGCTGCCCGTCTTCCCATCGTCACGGCAACCAGCTCAGCAGGCCACTGGAGCAGAAATCATGGCATTTGGCCACGTTGGTACATCTGGGGGGGGGGGAAAGGACAAGGTTACATTGAGAGGTGACGTCTGCTTACGTAACGCTCAAGGGCAGATAATGTGACGAGTGCACTTGTTTTGTGCACTTGTTCCCTGTGCGTGAAAGAACAGCTTGGCTTGGCGCTGCAGATAAGCGTTCGTGTGAATACTGATCAGCAAGCTTCCTTCCCAGAATGAAAAATCACCGGAGCGTAATAATCAGATGAGCCTGTAGCAGTCTATACCGGCCTAGGTGAAAGTGCCAAGTGATTCTGATGAGTGCGCTTGTTTCGGGAAACACATTTGCCCGGTGTATGAATGAACAGCTTGGCCTGTGATGCATGAAACTCTATGAATACTGATCAGTGAGCTTGCTTCCTGAGTGAAAAATCACTGTAGCATAACAATCAAATGACTGTATATCAATCGATACTGGTCTCGGTAAAATGTGCCAAGTGATTCTGATACACAATTGCCGATATAACACTAGCCTGATGATAAGGGGCCAGGGAACGGATACACTCTCAAAAGAAAAGGTATTAAATTTGGATTTTAAGGGGCAGATGCGTGTCACTGAGGTGGAACATAAATGTAAAGGAAGACTGGACCTTAATCC
This sequence comes from Olivaichthys viedmensis, assembly GCA_028565825.1. Classification (NCBI taxonomy): domain Eukaryota; kingdom Metazoa; phylum Chordata; class Actinopteri; order Siluriformes; family Diplomystidae; genus Olivaichthys; species Olivaichthys viedmensis. Next base: position 10,991,074 of record JAOUQW010000009.1, read on the forward strand.
TTGTGTTGTCTTAAGGGTCAAAAATGACCCACCACTATGTTTAACAGCAGAGAAAACCCCCTGAATTATATTTTTTCAACTTGAAATTTGGTGACTCTTCC
>JAOUQW010000009.1:11015150-11029628 GCA_028565825.1 Olivaichthys viedmensis
GCACCATGGTCCTGTAGAAACGACATTTCATTTCAATGTATACGAGGTATATGGAGAAATGACAATAAAAACCTACTCGAACTTGAACTTGAACTTGTATGTAGAATTATACTCACACTAAATTTCACTGTAATTCCACATGTTAAGCAGCAAAGTAAATTAGAAAATTAACTCTTGTGCTGTGTTCGTGTCAATGTTCCATCTTTGGTGTTCGTGGTCAAAGTTGGGCAGGCCCCTTAAAGCTGTTTATAAAGCATTTTTAAAATATTTACTATTACCTTTTGCTGCATTACACCTTTAAAACAAAACCATTCCTAGTCATTATCACATGATCTACACTCCTCTTTGAATTTACGGTGTATAAACATCATTTACCTGAAATTATACCACCCGTTTTTTGAGTAAAATAAGCACAATTAATGTTTTCTTTTGAGTGCTGTAGACCAGAGACTGTAAGGCTAGACTGCTATATCAAAGTTTAGCTAAGATACTTGCATTTCAAGCATTACAAATTAAATCAGGTTAAAAGGTAAAATGAACACAGTGCCACACAGTGAGCCAAAAAAACAAAACTTTGCTTGCTTTGCAAACTGCACAGATTTAACCAGGCAAAATGAACAGCGCCACAGAGTAAAATAAAAATCAAATCAACATTTCATTTGCAAACCTAACAAATTCAGTCAGTCCCATTTGTGTGCATATGTGTGTTTAAAACAAAATGATACAATGTTTTGTCTGAAATGAGTTGTTCCTGTGGGATACTAGCCCAAGATAGATGGTTAGATGGGGTCAAAGTTATACCTGTGTGTGTGTGTGTGTGTGTGTGTGTGTGTGTGTAAGAGAGAGAGATTATTCTGATTCTGCATCTTCTTATAGTCTCACCCCATTCATTTTCTATGGCTGACCAGATCTGACCAGAACGCCATAGATGTAGAAAATCATTAAAGCCTTATGCCATTCAGATGAGAGAAACCACATTTATGATGGTAGAGGATAGAGGAAAATAACAAATTGGTCAAATGTGCCTGGAACACAACAGGAGGGTTAAAATTTTTACTGTAAACTGAAAGTAAACAGGAAGGTTATCCAACCTAAAAAACTGTAACTACAAAAGCATCATGCAAATATTACCTAAAACATTCTATTATTTACTGCTAGGTAGAATAAAAGGAATATTGTGGACAAGGCTTGCATTACATGTGTCCTCCTCGGAGATGGCAAGTTTGAACAACATGGTGGTCCCAAGTTAGATCAGGGTTTCCACGCATCCTGAAAACCCCCCCAGAAAACCTAGAAACACCTGGGAAATTAGAAAATTGTTCGCTATTAGTAAGATCCTTGAAAAGTGTAAAGTCAGGCTATTAAGCCACTGAGATTTTGCAAAAATGCTATTTTTTTTCATATTTTCTTCACATCTGACATTACATAGATGAATTAATTAGACTGATCAACATACTAATTTCAGCTTAACCATGCTTTTAGCCTTAAACAGCCACTGGTCTCTAACAGTGACTAAGCCTGCGTACTTCACTTGTAATAATTCAGTAAAACTCGTAATCATGATGATAATTAGGTGAGGAATGGTTTGGGTGTGTCTGTGTTTTAATTCAACATTAAGGGGTTATTAGGAGGTCAGCAGATGTGAGTCATTCCAAGACAACCTTTGATGAGCAACAGATGTAATGTAAATAAGTCATATAAAATGTCCTGCGAAACAGTTTCATAAAACGAGTGGGAACCTTGTAGATGCTTGCTGCCAGTACAGGTAGACATGGAGTCATTTTAAAAATAAAAAGTCATCATAATATCATTAACCACGATAAAATATTAGGCGATAGTTGGAAAGAAAATCTAGTCTACAGGAACAAATCCTAACCATTCCTAGAAGAATCTTTTCCACCTTTTGAAAAACAAATTGAGCCAATGGCAAGTGCTTAATTTTGCTCAGGCTTTGTGCTGTGTGGGAACAGATGGACCATTCGAGGCTTTACACACACACACACCAAATGCAGGCTAAATATAGCCAGTGCACTTAAGAGGACATGACACACTCAGGCTTTTTCGTCACCCCACACACTGCTGCAATTCTGTGTGTACACGTGCATGATGTGACTAGAGACACCTGCACATCTGCTGCACTGGTGACTGTGTTTTGTGTCGAGACTGCAATGTGTTTTAGTGTCACTAGTGGGCAGCACCTGCCCTTCTGCTTCCTGGGTTGGTTAAAGAAACACTGTGTGGTGTATAGATGGGTGTGTGCTTTTAAAAAATCCTTAGTACAAACAAGTAAATCAGATTAAAACCCCTCCCACTCTGGAAAAAACGTGTCCTCATGCCCTACAGTCAGTTCAGCATTATCCTAATGCTTAGATTCAAATGCTCTCTCTTCTTCTCTCGCCCATACACAGGCACAGGAAGGGTTAAAGCCGTCAGCCTCACCCATTCTGAATCTCTGTGTGACCTACATAATACAACATGGCTGCCACACAGCTATGTATATGAGAACTCCATCTCCCCCTCCCCTCCTGCTCTCTTTTTTTATGTCCTTCTTCCCTTTTTCTTCTTCTGCATTCTTTTCCTTCATAATATTGTCTGATACTTTCAAAAAAGCTTTGATTTCAGTTTTTCTACCATGAAGTAAATCATTTTTATTGGTGTGATTATTTCTGTACTGATCTAATGCACACTGACATTCTCAGCTCCATAGGTTTTCCTGTTTAATGAAAGAGAAATCATACAGCGATCTCTGTCAGTAGCATGCTGTTGACAGCAGGAGGGTTTTTGAGGTTGGGAGTGGCAGAAGCTGACTGAAGCTTTGTGTGTGCGTGTGTGTGTTTTGCCTGTGTGTCACTCTGTGTTTCTCCGTAGGGGTGAGTCCCCGTTTAATCCCACACCACTGATCTCAGTGCAGATCAGAGCCAGAGCCTCTGTCTTTGTCTTGACAGTCTGTGCGGCATGAAGGTGACGCCTGCAAACCTGTCTGACCATTCTTATATTCTCTCTCTAATCGATCCAATGTTCACCTGAATTTCACACAGATTATTTGTGAAAGAATGGCTGCCATATTGATGAGAGGTATAGGAATGGCACAAAGACAGACTTTCAGATGCAACAACAACACACAACCTATTTCAAAACATTTTTTTCCACAGTCGCAAGAAATCAAGTTGGGTAGTTGAGCAAACTAAACAACTGGGCTTAGATGCAAGTTGGCCAAAAAACATGACAACTTTCAAATAACTGGTCAATAATAGACAACAATAAAACTGAAAAGAAAACTGTATCCTTGCTTCACCTAGTTGTAGATGGAATAAACCACACAGAAACGATGCTAGCACTAGCCAATATTAACCCTGTGGCTAAAGCTTTATTACAAGTTTTTCACTCATTGTTTCGAGATCACGGCCTCTGTGGACTTCCATATCAATGGGTCATAAACCATCCAACTGGTTCAAAGGTCATTTCTGACCTGTTTTCTTTCTACTTACCTCCTGTGACTCAAAGGCTTAAAGCTCAGTAAAGACTCTTGAATTATTTCTCTCCAGCAGTTCTTGAATACGGCTTTTAAGCTTGCATTTCAGTCTGGAATCCACCTTGCAAAGTTAACTCGCTTTGAGAGTTTCTCCTTTTTTGTGGCTTGTTGGTTTTCTGTGTGGTCATAAAAGAAATACATGCTAGAGGATAAGTAAGTGATAATTAAAAGGAAAGAAATGCGTGAGGTTGTGTTTACAGAGTCTAATGTTCTTAGGGGGAATTGGACGGTGTAGGCCTCAGGTGTCGGATGTGTGATCTCATTTGGAACTGACACAGCGTAGAATCAGGTCAATCACTGGGTGATGGAGACACACAGAGCAGAGGAAACACACGCTTCATAATGTGAGTCTATAAAGTTGGCTTCTTTCAGAGTAGGACATTTCAGTTGGGATAATGCTACATTCAAACAGGGTCATGTGTCCACCGTGTTCACGAGAAGATTCCACACAAACGGTCCACTGCTGTTATATGCACTTCAGAAATGAAACCTTTGTTACCTCAGAGTGTAACGTGTGTAGCACGGGAGAAGAGGCAAGACGCAAGTGTGTGTGATTGGTGTGTTTATTGCTAGGTACATCCATGAATCATCGTCATTAAACAGAGCAGGGGTCAAAAATTATGTTTTTGATGTCTGGGCAGTGGTGGCACTGGGCTACTGATCAGAAGGTCGTGGGTTCAAGCCTCAACTCCGTCAAGCTGCCACTGTTGGGCCCTTGAGCAAGGCCCTTAACCCTCCATGTTCCAGGGGCGCTGTATCATGGCTGACCCTGCACTCTGACCCCAGCTTACCAACATGCTGGGATATGCGAAGAATCAATTTCACTGTACTTGTATATGTATATGTGACAATAAAGGAGCATTCTATTCTATTAGCTAGTTCAGGCTCCAGCGTCCATTGTTGTTGGTTGCCTAGCATCAGTGTTCTTATGACTTATACCACTTCAACAGTGAGCATTTTGAGTTAAATCGAACAGTGTGTTGACTAATGTAGCTGTCAGTGCATGTGAAAGAGCATTTAATATCAGGTGAGCAATAAAGCCACAAGGTCTTTCATCTTTAGGTTTTTTTCACTTTTGGCTTACTCATTTAGGCACTGCCTTGACTGGACACTGATCTCTGGGTGTCGTGATAACAGATGATGATGCTTTAATTACCTAGATTACATTCATGTGCTATATAATGTCTCTACGGTTCAGAGTACTAACCTTTAACCATTACGTCTTTTCACCAGCTTTTTCATTATGTGTGTATTTGTTTTTTTGTGTTTAAATTAGCTGTTTTTTGCTTTTTTTCCCAATTGTACGGTGAACCAGTGTACTGAGTGCTGCCTGGTACCGTTACAAAAATACGGCCTATGAAGCCAATATAAACAGGGGTAAAGCCTCTAGAGGACTCTTTTCTGTTGCCTCTTTGTGTTGTTTTTGGGATTTTCTGTGATTTGTAAAGTGGCTTTAAGTGTGAAAAAGGCATTATATAAATAAAAGTATTAATTATTATTAATATTATATTTAAAATACAGCTCAAACTGTTTTACACCATGTGCAACTAACAACACGTGACAGACAGAAAGCACAATTAAAATAAATCCAACAAAACATATCAAATAGCTGGTTTGAAATTGACTAGACGACATTTAATATCAGGTGTAAGAGTAAAAAGAAAATAGCTACTACGATAATTGAGAAAACAAAATGGTGGATCATTGCATGCCTGAGGTCAGAGTCATGCTTGGACAATCTGCTCATCCCCTTAACAACCCTCTCCTCCTCCCTTCTTCCCTTTCTGCTCCAGTCATCACATTGGCGGTGTTCAGCCTCGGGACACAGATGGCCAATCAGCGTTTAGAACTGCGTGCCCGTGGGAGCTGATTGGAGGAGAGCTGTGGGAGTCTCCAGGTAGAACAATTCAGCCTTGAGAGAAAAAAAACATCCCCTTTATCGAAGTCAGCATTACAGCAAATCCTGATGAGCCTGGAAGGAAATGAGTTCCAGTTATAGACCTGGGATGAGGGATTTATACGCCCTTCCTCCACCGACCTCCACACCATCAAGTCTGATGTGGTATTTTTGTAGACTGAAATAGACCTACTATTATTAAACACCACCAATCAGACATCTTGTTCGGTACACTAGCACTGTGAAATATTTATCCCTGTCAAATGTGTCATGCTCATTGGCCTTTATGAGACCAATCTCTAACGTCCAGCGCTGATTTAATGCCTGTATGTAAAACACATGCAGTGTGGAATCACTCTGCCATGCCCATTTGTTGGCGAGCCTGAGATGGGAAGTTCGTCCTCTTGCCCTGTCACTCATGTGTCACACTGTCACAACTCAATTACCAGAGAGGCCAATGCAATAAAATGGCTCGTGGATCGTTTCATCCACACTATGTTACGCCTGGTCCAGAGCAGAGCATAGAGGAACCCTGATTTAGTAATTATTTGCGAGGCCATATTGTACTGCAGCGTTTTCAGGAAACACTTCACTCACAAAAACAGAGTGAAGTTATTTTCAACTGTGTTGCGACATGAAAATATGCATTAGCCATATCTGGGCCATTTCTCATGCTCTTGGACAGGACTAAGGTAATTGATGTGACTTTTAGGTGGGTCAGCATGTGGAGGGTGGGTGAGATCTGTGTGTGTGTGTGTGTGTGTGTGTGTGTGTGTGTTTCTGTCTTACAGAGACATAGAGATATATTGTATCTTTATTTTATTTTAACCAACAGGGACTTTTTTGTGTGTGTTCAGTTCTGACATTCATTATCACAAGTAATAAAAAACTTAATAAAATAGTGTATGTTAAAGCATTAATAGTAAAAAACAGTTTGCATTTCCCTTTATAAATGTTATATACATGTTCCCTAATAACTTGCGTGCCCACCCTTTGCCTTTATAACAACCTACAAACTTGGTCACGTCCTCTGAACAGCTTTCGGATCCTCTCAGAAGCCTTATGTTTGGGATTGGTGTCTTGTTCCAGTATACACCCACATTTCATTTTTAACATATATACTGTATATATTTTTTTCTGTTTCTGTAGAATATAGATGTAAAATATAGATACATTTTTCTTTTTTCAGCCAGAAACTATGGGGATGTAAACTTTTGCACTCAACTGTAGCAAAACTTACATATAGTGCCTGTATTATATTTTACATTAGTGTTCTGTCTTTTATTTTATCTAGTGCTTATATCTTATAAGTCTTTTTTATTGTTGGTGTTGTTGTTGTTTTTGTTTTTAACTTGACTTAATTTGACCATGGCATTTTGTTGAAGCTTTTGTTTTTTTAAATAAAGCCGACTTCATGTGAGTAAAGACTTTCACTGTTGCAGAGTAACATCTACTCAGCATTTGCCTTGATGATTACTCACATAGTGCAGCCCCCTCCTTGTCTGTTATATTTGTATATTTTCAGTATACAATATTCAACTGACAATTGAATTGTGCAATATTTCAGTATTTCCATGGGAACTGAGCATTATTACCATCTCCTCCTCCATTTCCGTAAATGGGAAATATCTTCATGTGCACTATTATAAATGTTTTACTTAGAATCGTGCACTTGTGGTGTAAATGTGGTGTAAAATTAGTGTAGCATGTGTACACATAATACTCCACAATGTCATATATTAATGCAACCCTCGTTCTTCAGCCACTAAAAACTGTAGTCATCTCTTCTGTCTGTTGCCATGGTTACCTGGCTCCTCATCCGTGGTTCCACTCCCCCAGCCTGTATAGTCTATGTGTATGCAAGAGACCATTCTGTATGTGTGTGTATGTGTATATATAGGAAAGGGGGGAGAGGAATGAAGTGTGTGTTCATGCATGCATGTTCATGTGTGTGTGTGTGTGTGTGTGTGTGTGTGTGTGTATGAGGATTGGTTTGTGCATCTGTTACTCAATACTCAAGCAGAGAAGCTGAAAGAACAAAGAACCGTTGAAAGGACAGGAAAGGAAGAAAAGAGGAAGCAGAGCGAGAGGAGGATGTGAGATGGGGAAGAAAAGGAAAAAAAGAATGAACAGTTGTACTCTGACTGTGCAGCATAGCTGGGGTTTAATGATGCAATAGCTGGAATGGTAGAATGGAGAGAATGAAAGAGAGAAGGAGAGATGGAATGGTTTTATTGAGTCTGTTTCAGCACCACAAAGTTGGACAGTTCCCTTTAATGGCCCTGCAAGATGTATTTTTTTTCCCTTTTTCAATCAGCGTCATAAGATTTAATCATTCCCCATTTAATAATGTTGATTCGGTGTATTTTATTGTCCTGGTGTGCATTTGCCAGAGACACTGAGACAAAGAGATGAAGAGAGAAAGAGAGAGTGAGAGAGATGAAGAGAAAAGGACCAAATGGATGCAAAACTTCTTTTTTTTAAAGACCCTATTCCTTTAAAGGAAACTGTGTGGTTCTTGAAGACGCAAGAACAAACGAACCATTCTCTCCATATCTCCCTCTATCTCTATCTCTCTTTCTCTCTCGTTCTCTCTCTCCCCCTCTCTCTCTCGTTCTCTCTCTCCCTCTCTTTCTCTCTCTCTCTCTCTCCCTCTCTCTCCCCCTCTCTCGTTCTCTCTCTCCCCCTCTCTCTCTCTCGTTCTCTCTCTCCCCCTCTCTCTCGTTCTCTCTCTCCCTCTCTCTCTTTCTCTCTCTCTCTCTCTCTCTCTCTCCCTCTCTCCCTCTATCTCTAGCTCTCTTTCTCTCTCTCTCTCGTTCTCTCTCTCTCTCTCTCTCTTTCTCTCTCCTCCTTTCCTCCTACCCACGATCACTGCACATTCAGAGATCACTCTTTTATTTCAGACACACTGCTCTGACTCACACTGCAGGTGTGTCAGGGCCAGTTGTGCGAGCCCGACTCTCTGTATTACCACACATTCGCATGCAGGCTGAGGGATGCAGGGTTGCCATGGCAATGGCTGAAGGAGAAGGGAAGATGGGTTGGGGTGGGGGTGTTGGTTGGGGGGAAGACATGTTTTATGAACTGTGCCTCCGCTGAGCGCCTGTAGCCCATAAATATTAGAGAGCAGAGCCGCACATCGACCCGAGATGGACCTATAAATATAGACAGGCTCCAGAAACGCACATCGACGGAGGAGAAAATGGGGAAGGCAAAAAAGGGGGGGGCACAGGAGACGAGTAGGTGGCAGAAATGTGACATTGTGCTCAGTTTCTTTGATAAGTGGGCCAGTGGAGTCGAGCTTTTCTTAGAGCACTTCATAATTATTTCACTTCCTGCGCCTCCGCCCGAGAGAAACAGCTGACGTGTGACACACTTCCCACCAATTTTTATTTTCTGTCTCAGCCAGCACGTTAAAAAAAAAAATCTCCTGTCCTTTGAAGATCTAAATAGATCGGTGATCTCAACATGTTCAATATCCAATTTGTATTAAAGGTTATGAACAGTTAAGGTTAGCGTGGCAGCAGAGTTACAGCTAGTATGTTTTCTTACAGCTTCATTTAAATAAAATCTAATGAAATAACTTTCACTCAGTACGATTCCTGTGACTGTTTCATGTAATCGGATTGGTGATCTGTAAATTTTGTTGGGATTGTTCTTATCTGTCATAGGTTGATCGCCCATGACTGACCATACACTCTCAGAAAAAAAAGGTATATATACATAGAACCTTTAAGGGTTTCCCCAGAGGGCCAAGCTCAATAAACCCCATAAGGGTTATAGATTTAATCCATGTTATTCTGCCTCTTCTGTGTAGAGATTTTTAATCCATATTTACCCATTTAGTCTCAAAATTTCTCCAGAGTATTTTACTCCATAGCTCCATAACAGAAACTGTGCCTCTTCTTTTTTTAAATTTGGTATAATTGAGTAAAAATAGGTTTTATTCTTGTTCACAATTGTGCAGGAAACTAGAGAGTTGTAGTTGCATCACTTAATTCAGTTCAGTTAATTCCATTTGATCAATTAGATATTTAAAATCTTTAGTTTTTTTATTTGCCAACAAACCAAAGTAAAGAAAGGAATGTTTAAACTTTCAAGCAACCTCTCTTGGGTCATCCTGGTCAAGAATGTCCCAGACTCAAGATGTCTTATAAATTGGGGAGTTAGGATTATGTATGACCCACGGCTGTTATCCAACTGGTTACAATAAATGTATAAGATAACACTTTATTGATTCCAGGTGAGAAATTTAAGTGTTAATACAAATAATAAAACAAATAAAGATGACATAAGTTTAGAGTATCAAATAATTAAGATAAAATTATAAAATATGTAAAGAAAGAGCTGTGCGAATATATACAGATTAACAGAACTGTCACATATACATGCAGTAATTTCTTTACAGAATTTCTCTACGTGTCTAAGACTTTTGCACACGACTGTTTGTACCTATGTACAAATTATTACTGAAGTAACTAGTAGTGCAGTGCGATTGTGACCATTGCCATGTTTATGTGTCCTGTGAGGATGATATAAAGGTGGAAGTGCAATTTTATGAACATACCAGCAATATATGCTTTATGTGTACCAAATAAGCAGGATTGTTTCTGTATTATAACATGGTTTTATTATAACTTATTTTATAAAAAAATCTGTTGCAAAACTCTTCTTTCTGAGGTGTGAACAGGAAGTAAATGGTTGTGGTCATGTGACCAATTATACCATCCACATGAAAATGTCCATATTGATCAAGACAACTCAGAATTTCGTAGGTCATTTGTACATCATCTTGTACTCTTGATGTACAAGAATTTTACAAACCCCAAAAAACTAAATGTTACAATTGTGACCCATTAAAAAGTTATTTCTCACTATCATAATGTACGTAAGATGGTCTGATGAAAACAACATGAAGTGATGAGATAAAGGATGTTGTCTCTTTTCTTGGTGCTCTGAGCACGTATTTGTCTCAGTGTGTCATTTTCCAATGTTCTAAATCCTCTGTGCTGCGGGTGGTACGGCTGGGTTGACAGCGTTGTTTCCATGACAACGAAAGCTGCAATGGGGCTTTTTCCTCCTTTAAAGGAAGCTGCCAATTTGGGCAGGAGGGAGGATGGAGGAGGGAGGAAGCTGGGAGGGGGAGGAGGGGGTCTGGTTCACACAGCAGATGGAGTCTTTTATTCCGGCAGAATAACTCTCTCTTTCTCTCTCTTTCTCTCGCTCATGAATGACAGCACAGCCTCAGAACAAAGAAAAGCAACAAACACTGTGTGTGTGAACACAAGCAGCGAGTGTCCTGGTGCTGTAAGTGATTCTTTAGAAAGGACAAGTCACACAAATGTCCATTTTCGATGTCTTTTATAATGTACAGACATGGAAATGGTTTGTTTCGAAGCCCCTGGATTAGGAGTGTGTATATGAAAAGTTCATGTGACAAGAGTGTAATGTTCAGAGCTGATAGTCAGTTGGCCTTTGCAAAAGAAATTATTCCAATGAGTCGCGAGGAACTGACCTTTTCCTGATGAGATGACCACTGGCACATTGTGATGGAACCTGAAAAGAGCATCTGGCCTCTGTGAGTGTGCTTTATTGACCAATCTACATGAAGACCCTCACCATTGACTGTTTTACGCTGGTCAATTAAATCTGCCTGGCAACAAAAGGACGATCAGAGAGTCTTAAAAAAAACATATGCGGTACAGCAATTTAGCTTTTCTACATATGTGAATAAATTATCTTCCATTGAGACGGATAATTTTTTTTCTCTGTTTTGCAACTATCATATTCCTGTAGTTGAAAAATTAAGAAAAAAAATGGATACAAAGAAGAGCTTTGAATACTTGTGTTGTACTTGAGACTGGTCTTGAGACCAGATATTTATGGTCTTGGTTTTATCATGCACTCAGGTGAATTTTACTTGGTCTTGCCTCAGCCTTCAGCATTAGTTTCTCTAAATTGATTTCTGAGACTAGCCGAGACCATACAATATTCATATCCAAAACTGTGGAAATCGTAGGATTTAGACTTAACGTGTTCAATTTGATTATCACATTAACGCTGGCTGGCTAACTAGATAGCTAAGTTAGCTACTGGCATATTATATTACCTTGTTACTATGATGAAAGCTGAACTGAGATGTACAGTATAGTATACTGTAGGACAGTAAAGGTGCTCTACTTTGAACACTGTCTGATAGGGAAACCCTCTGTTGTAGGGTTATACATAGAACCTTTAAGGGTTTCCCCAGAGGGCCAAGCTCCAGAAACCCCATATGGGTTATAGATTTAATCCATGCTATCCTGCCTCTTCAGTGTAAAGATTTTTAATCCATATTAACCCCTTTAATCTCATTATTTCTCCAGATGTGTGAGTATTTTACTCCTCGGATTGCACCATAACAGAAACTGTGTGTTTCTGCTAATTTAGTTTGGAATGAGTTAGTAGTTTTATTCTTGTTATTGTCCTCCTTCTGTGGCTTCTGTGGGGTGATTAGTGAAACCCCTGATTAGCTGAATAATTCTGCAATCAGTGGCTAATTGGAAACCCTAAAGCTGCTGCTGGCAAGAGGAACATTCTGCCTGATCTGATCCCATAATGCTCAGCTGCTCTCTATTTCTCTCTGCCTCAACAGACAACATGAGCAGCTTCTTTTTATTTTGATGCTGCTTTAACTCCAAGAATTCTGCATGAAATAGCATGAAATGTTTATTTCATTTGCAGGTCACATTAAAACCTGTGAAAACACTATGAAGTGTTAATGCGTTGTTGGTGTGTCATGCTCGTTTAGTTCTTCGCCTGCTTATACAGATGGATGCTGCTGTATCAGAAAATAGGCTCCTTTCTCCCATCACCTAGGCAACTGCTGCAGAGGCTTGAGATGTCGGCCATTTTGTGGACTCCGTCTCTGCGGGTCCATAAAGCCGGTGTAATGAAATGAAGGCTCGTTTAGGTCAATATCATGCTGACGTATAGTGAAATATTTGATTTCAGATCACTTCAGTACTATATACTATATGCATAATGATTTTGCTCGTAAAATTGGAAATTAGGTTATTTTTTTGGCAGTCAGATCAGGATATGACTCACAATTAGCTTTTCAGTTTGTGTATTAATAAGCAATGCTCTGTCATCGAGCTTCTTCACAGGCTCCACCATGTCTCTGCACAGTGAGTCAGTGTGTGTATCAGTGTGACCGGGAGTCCTGCGGTGAATTCTGGCACTCGGTGAGGCAAATATTCTGTTTTTCAGCCATTTGTGCAGACATCAAGCAGAAAACGGTAAATGAAGCAGTATTTGGAAGGAGGAGTCTCCATACAAACTGTGTATAATTCGAATCTGTCCTACATGACCCACTTTAAAGGGCATGCTTTATGATCCATGTTTATTTTAATAGAATCTGTTTGGATCGATGAGCAAAGAAGCTATAAAGATTCCTTGTTTATTTCTCGGCCCTATGATACCCAGCCTGTGAGAGATTTTATGATCACCCATGGTTTGGTGGGCTAATAAACAGGCTGATTTGCAGTATAGAGTAACAGTCAAAAGTTTGGACACATTTTATTGAAAGGATGTTTTTTTAGTATCCTAAAGACATTGATCTAAAACTTTATACTTGAAATTTCTCACTAAAGAGAAATATAAATAATGAAGTTGATGCCCAAACAAATTTAGTAAAAAATTATTTTTTGAAGCAAGTACTTTTCACTATGTTTCATTATGTGGTTACCAGGGGGTTAAATTAGGATTTCTGAGGTGATGGAGCTCTACTTCTTTCATGGGTGCCAACAAACAATACCATTGAATGTATATGTTATTATATGGAGTTCTTAATAGTAATATCATGGAAATGTGATTAAACCAAGTTTTCAGGCTTTATTTACTGTAACTCTCTACAAATTAAGTTTCCATTTAAAATTTTATACAAATCTATTCACATGATATAGGCTCCACTGTATGAAGACACATTTGACTTAGCTAGCAAGCTCAGCCATGACACTTTCCTTTAGCAATTCAAAGTAGGCTAGATAGCTACCAATGCAACAGAAAGGCTGAGGTATCATTAACTAGCATATGTAATTAAGTTCTAATGCTATGAAACCACAGGAAGGATTGAAAATGTATTTACACTACCAATCAAAAGTTTGGACACTAGATTTAATGTATATTTTTATTGTCTTAAAGACATTTTGATCAAGTCAGATGTAAATAGTGAAGTTAATGCCCATGTATAAATTTATTTCTGAATCAAAATGTATTTTTAATAAGTAGTTTTTACTTTAAGTAGTTTCCCCAAGCAAGTAGTTTTCATTTAGAGTGTTAGGAGAAGCATAACAACAAGTCCCTCTGCCTATTTGAGAAGTTTAAGAAAAGCCTCCTGGGTGAAGCTCCCTCATGAAGCTGGTTGAGAAGATGGCAAGAGTGTGCATAGCTAGTATATCTAAAATAGTTTGGATTTGTTGAACACTTTTCTTGGTCACTGCATAATTCCATATGTGTTATTTTATAGTGTTAATGTTGTCATTATTATTCTAAAATAGTAGAAAATAGTACAAATGAAGAAAAACCCATCTATGACCAGGTGTGTTTTTGACTGGGAGTGTATACGTTTGTGAAACTCAGCAGGATAAGAGAAATCATAACTATAAACATGGAGCAGCAAAAAAGTCATGATGACAGTTGATCATGGAACGTAAGAAATGGCGGGTCGGGCCAGTCATTAGTGTCGGCTAGTCTGTCTAGGGGTCATCTGTCTGTCAGCTTTTATTACATCAAATAGTTAGAAATGGAATGTATGAAATTTGTATTCGAAATTATTCACAGTTCCATCAAATTCTAGTACTGGAGCTCAGCTCGGCTTGTCATTCAAATAAACCAAAGGTGCTGAAGCTCAGTTTCTGTGCACTTTCCCCAAATTTAACCCCTGGTCACAGCATAATTCTATCTGTGTTTCTATCTATTTCGTAGTTTTGTAGTTTTCACTATTTTTCTAAAATGTGTAAATAATAAAGATACCCCTTCTATGAGTAGGTTTGTCCCAGTTTTGACT
>JAOUQW010000009.1:11035444-11046612 GCA_028565825.1 Olivaichthys viedmensis
AGTGTCACACTGAACAAGGACAATGCCCTATTTTTTTTTACAAATGTTGTTCAGTGTGACACTTGTTTTTCCTTCTTGGCGTTTTAAATGTGCTTAAATATGAAGGATAAAGTGGGTCAGCTGTTTTAAAGCTGCAATGCTTTGAAATTGAGCCAGCTTCAGGCTAGACTATATCCCTCATCTAGCACAACAGCAATATTGTCATTCATTTTTTTTATACAGTGCATGTGTGACCTACAGCATCATTTATACAATTTATACAGCTAGTATATTATAAAAATAAATGATAGTGCAGTGCTCGATGTGGACAGGTCCAATTTTTATGTAAGCACTAAACAATTTAGCACTTAATTTATTATGAGAATTCATCAATTAAAAAAAAAGATTTGGTGTTATTCAGTGTGGTAGATGATGGGTTAAAATCAAATAGGGGGTGTGTCTTCTTAGGATTATGTTTATCTGTTCAGAACAACTGTTCAGGCTTACTTCAGCATAACGGTACAGCAGTATATGGTTGTATGGCTAAATTATTGCCATTAAAACATGTATGCAGTCATAGTAGTTGTGTGCATTTGGTTAATATTGTAATATAAGTATAATTATTAACGCTAGTCTGATTGTTTTACATTAATATGTTACTCTACATTGCTCTAAAAGCTGAATAAAATCAGAAGGCTATTAAAAACAAAGTCACTGACAGATAGGGGTTGTGAGTTCTGACAAACTTTTATTTGAAATGTTAAGTGTCCCATTAATAAACAAGAATATAACCAAATCAACAGCCATATACATATCTGCATATAAAATAAAAGCATGACATGAAGCGCTAAGCAATCGAAAAGAAAGTTATCACAGTTGAATACAGAAAAGTATTCAAGCAGCAGACAGACATTTAGATATATTCATAGTTAAACAGACAGGAATGCCATTCCGGTAGCATTAACAATCGACTGTTATTACAAACACAGAAGACTATAGAGAGATGCCGTGGGTAGGGCACACTAAAAACACTAGTCATCTTTTTTTTTATTTTTTTTTATTTAGCTTTCATAGTACAGAAGATATAGAGTGAAATAAAGAAGAAATAAAGTGAAAGAGAAGGAAAAACACAAAAATATGCACAATTTTCTTTTCACAAGCCCTAAGCTACGATTGCGTTTTTCTTCAGAGACTGCAGGCTGTATGTACAGTTTGGTTAGTAAGTGAGTTTGAAGCTGTTGTATTTAAACCACTACACTTGAATCGTTTTTTTAAGGGTTTTATTTTCTTTTTTTATCTAAAAAATACTGAAACATTCCTGTGTTAGCCCGATGTTTGTGGCTCTAGTTTGTACAGACAGGTTACATGTCTTTATTTACATGGTGATGAAGGATTTGTGGATTTAGGATTGTACAGAATGTGGGACAGTAATAAACTTTTTGGGATTGGGGAGCTGGTCGAGAATGGAGTGGCTTTCTTGTCAGAAATCGTCATTGAATAGTTTGTTCATACTCCCATTAATCCAATTTGTCGACATTTTTTGTCGTTTCTCATCAATCCAAAACATAAGAACAGCCTAATCACCTTCTCCCTAAGCACTTTTAACAGCACTCCGGATAAACACATGCTCTCATTCACTCAAGTAATATAAAATAGCACAGACCAAAAGCCTGGGTAAGAGCCACATTATCCCGAGGTTTAGGAAACACAGCATAATTAATTTAAGTCCACAGGATTGATATACAGCTACAATAGAATTCAAATAACATGGGTGGGTGTTTATATATCATTATATACTGTATGCATAAGCTATTATTGCCTTAACAGCACTAAAGAATTTAATGAGACTGAATCCAATCTTACTCTTTTTCCTACGATACAAACACTCCAACTTTTCAGTGTTTTTACCAGGAAATGCATTCTCTTACTGTAAATACATTGAACTTTTTTTTTTTTTACTGTGATTTTCTCTTATTTCCACACTGCATAGTTTCTTTTTCAATACTCTTACTACAGTAAAAGTGGATCATGCAAAGGAAAAAACAAAATAATTTTTTTAGGGGGCTATGGCACATCTTCTTGATTAAACCTTACACCAAACATTTTCATTCTTGTCACCACAAGGAGCATCTACCTTGCATTAAAAAGAACACACAAAAAAAATCTTAACATGACAAAAAAGATCAGGAATTTTTCAGTAATGCTATCATACAGGATTACAGCACAGACTTTCCTGTCTAAGTGATCTGAACACATCTCAACCTTTTCAGTCCCTATTCAGTCCATCTTGATGTTTCTGTTTTAACACTAGGACACAAAAACTACCACTAAAAAAAAGAGCTGGAGAATTGCTTGCGTCGTGGTCTAAGGACCAAACCTTTCAAAACTTAAATTTAAATTTAGTCTCAGCACTAAAGGATTTTTTGATTATTAGGCCTAAATATTCTAGCGAGGAAGAAAGGTCTTAACATGCGCAGAAAAGAAAACACTCGGATCCCAGCAGTAGAGCGCTACAGTTAATCTAACGCTCCGTTCTGTGTTACTTCTTGTCCTTCTTGGTGACCTTCTTCTTGCTGGCCGGGGTTGGGGCGGCCTTGGGGATGTCGGCGGTGGGCGCGGCCTGGGGTGGAGCCTGGGGAGGGGGCAGAGCCTGCTGGGGCATCTGCTGCTGGGGATTAGCAGTTAGGGTAGCGGTGCTGCCCGGGATGTAGACGTTCTGGCGGTAGTCGGGGACGTACTGAGCATTGTAGCGAGGCCCGAGAGTCGCCGTGGCTTCACTCGCCGCTGAAGCAACAGGAAGAGACATGGGGAGAGGAGGAAGAGATGGAGAGTGAGGAGTGGGAAGAAAGGTAGAAAAAGTAGAGGAAGTGAATGGGAGGGGAAAAACAAAGGAAAAGAAGAGTTATAGTTTCAGTTCTCAGTTTAATGAGTTTATCAGCATGATCATTAAAATAGTGCCATAAAATATTGCCAAAGCAATCACAAGGTGAATTGTAACAATACTGATAATAAGACAATATTCAATACAACAACATCTCAATATACTGTATTAATAACAGCAATTTTCATATGCACTTAAATAGCGTGGGTGGTTTTGGCACAGGGCCCATAATTCACAGTCTCACAGTGACTAAAGCACTGCACTGCAGTCTGTGTGTGACCTGCTTTTGCCTTTCCCTCCCCCATGCATTATGTATGCTGTAACACACACACACTCACAGACACACTCTAACACACTGTTTGGATCCTATCCCTTTAATGAAATGAATGACAGAGTTAATTCATGATATATTTTTCGGTATATAGTTATCCTTAGGACTAATTCATCATGCTGCAGAAAGGAAAGAATAATCCCACAGAGCGATAAGGCAGTGCAGCATTTGCAGGCAGACTGCAGCTGTGTGACGAAGGAAGAAAGAGCCTTCTGTCTCTTTAATGCTCTATCAGCTTCCTGAGAGTCAATGAGTCAATGCTGTCCTGCATTCTGCTCACTGGAAGCAATCCTCTCTCATTTTATCTCCTCTCTTTCCTAATGCAGTCTAACCACTGATGAGCAATCTTGCCTTGATGGCTTGACCTTGAGGTGTGAAATCATTCAGTACATTCAGTACAATCAGAAGAGGGATTTCTACATAATCCAGCCGTGTTTCACATTTCTGAAATCAGAACGTGTGCTGATGTTCTATTTGCTCTCTTTTATGTGTAACATCCAGTAGTGTGTCCAGATTTTTTGACACCAAGGCTGCGCTCACAAGGTATCAGTCAAAAAATGCACCACTACCATTGATTTTTAACGAGAACGATGCGTTGAAGGACAGCACGCACCAACGCTTGCCAATGCATAAAAAATAAGTTCCGTCGTCCATTGAACTTTGATGGAATGTACGCTAATGTGTACACGTGTAAGCCAATAGGAGACAGCCTAGCCGGGGCCTCAATCATTCATGTCGATGTTGAGGAAAATGGAGGAGAAACTAATCACGTTAGCTTTCATCCAGAGCTGTACAATCTGGCGACTTAAAATCTAGGGCGCTAAGGACAGCTCATGCTGAGCTATTAAGGAGAACAACAATGGCAAGCAGCTTTCGCTTATAGGTATCCATGTTGAGTTTCCCGATCACAGGATTCCCATTCATGCAAAAACACACCTATGACAAACCAGCACGGCATATATCCTTGTGAACGTGGTGCCAAGTAATTATGTGAAAATGTATTGCAGGGATTTGGCAATAAAGAAAAAAATTCAAATATGGCCAAAAATAGACATAGTAAACTGCATGGACTGCATTAATTATTCAACCACTTAAATTTGAGTCATCTTTCAAATACACATGCCAAGTTCATTAGATATTACCTGTAGAATGTAGAATATCTGATTTGTTCCTTGGTGCAAAATTAACGGCCACATAATTACATTAATGTATTGGCTTCATAGTTGCTCTACAGTTTCTAATTCTAAGGGATTTGGAAAATGATGCTACAATAATGATTTGTATGAGGTCTGCATGAATTGCATAGGAGATCTCTCAAAGATTGATTTAAGGTGGTGAGGATTGGGGTGGCAAGGCTTATTTCAAGGGTGGCAGCTGCCAACCTGTGCCACCTATGTGGTCATGCCCCCAGGAATGTCTCTCTTAAGTGAAAAAAGAATCAACTGCGCATATATGGAGAGAAAAAATGGACAAGCAAAAGAATGGAGAGACTGAGAAACACAAGAAAAACCAAAGAGAGAGGCATCAAAGATGGAAAGGTTTGATAAAGAGGGAAAGAAAGAGTGAGCCTCACCATTCGCAGCAGCCATCAGAGCCTGTAACTGTTCAGCCTCAGTGGGGGGGTTCGGCCATGGTCCTGTTCCCACTACTGCACCTGGACCGGCCTCTTCCGGACGAGCTCCAGCTCTGCATGACACACAGGTACGTTTAGTGTCTCACACATACACACACACACACAGACACACGCACACATGCTCGCCTGTCCTCAGCATTAACACGCCGGGCTGATGAGTTGAGACAGCCATTTTGTGTGAGAACCAGAAGCAGCACACAGGAAATGGAGGCTGCAGTCGAACTGAGCAAAGGCAGGCGTAATGTAATCAGACAGGCAAACAGGTCAGTACACACACACATAGAAACACATTGATTTTATTCTCTTGCTCATATAATCTATGGGGACTGGTCTGTGTCGGTTTGGGGTTAAGCAGCTAGCTTTCTTTTAGTGCAGTTGAAGATTCAAGTCTTAGCCTTGAAGCCTTTAATGTAATATCCAACATTTTGAATCATAGAAGTGATGCCTCTTTAATATAAATGTTTTATGCCTTTAACGTCTGACGCAATTGATTAAAGGCTATAGAAATTTTAGACTTATTTTCCAAAGTGTGTCACACCGTTGGTCATCATCATTATTTATTTTTTCAATGTCTTGTACAAAAAAACTGTGTTAGAATTAACCTGATGGTGTATCTTTGCTGTTGTGTCTTTACTCACATAAACACAGAAACTTAAAATCAAGAACAGGACAACATAAATATTCTCTACTCTATGAAGACAGACTACACACAATCGGTCCTAGGAAAGCCAAGGCGAACCCATTCCGAGGAGACAAATAAATGGCGCTTAACTAGGCAAGACTACACACAGTGCCACATTAAACCTACAGAGCAAGATGCAACACACAGTCTTCAGCAAAATACACAGGTCCAAAAGCCTGTGGTCTGCGATATTGAAGCTGTTCACACCTTCAGTACTCGCAGGCCCACAATGAGAGGATGATTGGACAGTGTGTAGTCGAGCTGGAAGACACACTGAGAAGCTCTAGAAGAACTTGACAAAAAAGAATAATTTCCAATACAAGGCTCCCCACATGAAGCCAAGCTGTAGCACACACTACTATCCTCCACTTCCTGCACTCTACCTGGACTTCTCGTAGGGAGTCCACCTCTGCTGCAGGGTGTGGAACCTGTGCTGGCTGGAACACAGGAATAGGAGCAATGCGCCTTGTCACTCGCATACCCACACGCCAATCAGGACGAGACTCACATCCACGTCCTCTTCAGGTAATATAACCAACGGATTTTTTAAAGCCTTACTCAGGATTCTTAATTGGCAATCTATTGTACATTTACATTACATTTACATTTATTTATTTGGCAGATGCAATCCAAGGACATATAGTAGCTGGGCAGTTAGGGGTTACAGGCCTTGCTTAAGGGCCAGACAGTGGCTTTTTATCAGATCTTCTGATCACTAACACAGAATCTTAACTAATGAGCCACCACTGCCCTGTTTGGTCCTGACCTAGGTATAATGTGATCCCAGAAAACCAGTGCTCTTTGGATTTTGCAAAGAATCCTCTGTGTTTCACTGCTCAAATAATTTCTAGGTATTTCAACGTTATATTTAGAGGTTTCGCTGAACTAAACAAATGTCTTTTGTGCATGCTAATCCGTACTCACCCACTGGGTCCAGGCCTTTGGTTCGGTGGTAAACGCCAGTCATTGTTAGGTGGCTTTTGCTGTGGAAAAAAAAAGAAACACTTGGGTTAGAATTTGCTTTTAGAGTTATAAATGCTGGCGCTCAGTTCCTTTGTGGTGTCTCTTCTGTGAAGCTTGGGTTTCTGGAACAGGAAATTGAATTAGTGAGGCCACAATACAGTTATAGTTGCAGACATGCAACTAGAGTGAAGTACAGGAAATGGATGAAGAGGATTCTTGAGAAATAAGGAATACAGCCAGTCCAATACACAAGCAGATACCTGGATTGAGGGTGTGAATAATGGAAATACCTATCATGTCCTTGAAACACACGAGTGCGTCCACTCTATAGAAACACACATTGATTCATTCTGAGTAACATAAGAGTTCTAAGAGTGCCAGATATCATAGACATGGGTGCCAGAATAACTGCACACCAAGCTCCATTCTGAACTTTCTTTTGTTAGTGTGTGAGCTTTAGCATAAAAAAGGCCTTCTGTATTTAGCAGTATTATGATGGTTTGTGCTCTAATATTGTGACCATTACTGAGGGTTTCTTGTTTAACATTTAGAACACTGGGACATATTTGCTGTTTTTCCTCTTACTATGCTGAGCCTCAGTTGAAAAGGATCACGTGTGACTCTAATGTCCCACTGATCCGCTAAACCTTGGACAGGATTACAGTAGCCGGGTCAGCCGTTCAACTGGCAGTCTCCCATACACACACAGCTGCCAAAAACATAACCTGGCCCTACTGCATTGCATAGGAAATGCTTTTTCCCTGGTTTGGTCATCAGGCTTTGTGGGATAATCAAACACAATGTTTTTGGCTGAATGCACAGAGCACTCAATCTGAGTAAAAAAATCCCCAAAATAAAACAGAGCACTGGCTCATAGGAATGGCAAGTGAATGTAGTCAACAAGCCAGCACAGTTTTCCCTTTACAAATGTGGCAATAGAGTCTAGCAATAGGAAGTCTCCTGGTGCTTAAACCTCCCTGAAGCTTAATTGAATATTCACACCCCGCCCAAGTAGACTCAATGTTCTCACAAGCCAAACAGAACAGCAGTCTCTAGGAAACTCCTCATTTGCATTCTTTACAGTCGCCACCATTCTCCACACTTAATTTCCCTTCTCAGGTGACAAGATGGTCTTATATGAGTGCATCTACAGCATCCTCACCTTCAATAGTGAGCTACCGAACAGTCTCCTAGAGAAGCTTGTGCTTGTGGCACCATGTGGTGTCCTAGCAAACACAAAGTCACTCCTGCTGGTGATGGTGGAGAAACAGGGTCTATAGGTGGGTTTATAAGAGTCCTGGGATGCCCCCACCACTTCTAGATACCTAATTGGGCCATCAGCGTTAAGCTGCACGTGGAGATCTTTATGTTGTCGCTGGTGCAGTGCACACTTAAAGCCCAGTCTGTGCATAATGCAGGTCAGGTGACCATGGCGGCTCAGCCATCGCAGTGCACCAAATGTGATAGTCAGGAGAGAGACAGCTATGATGCAGAATAACGAAATTATGAGGTAGAGCGCTAAATCTCCTGAGCCATTAGTCCTTTTAGAAGGTGAGCTCCTGCGCTCAGATGACGCGTCCAATGTTTTCTCAGCCAAAGTGACATTAACGGCAATGGTAGTAGAGCGTTCTGGCTTGCCGTTGTCCTGCACTAATAAAATGAGGCTGAATACACTCTTATGTTCCTCCTGCATTAGTTTTCCAGCTACCCTCAGCTCTCCTGTATGGGCACCAATGTGAAATGGTGCAGCATCCGGCCCAGCCAAACTATAGAACAACCAGGCATTGTGGCCACTGTCTCCATCTACACATGATATCCGATTGACCAGGTGGCCAGGGCCAGTTGTGCTGGGCACAAGAAACTGCAGTGTGCCATCAGGAGGAAGTGGAGGGTATAGGAGCATAGGGGAGTGGTCATTCTGATCAAGGATAAACACGTGCACTGTGACATTGGAGCTACGAGCTGGGGAACCCTGGTCACGAACCTGCACCACAATCTGAAACATGTTGATCTGCTCAGAATCAAGCATCCGCATGGTGTAAATCTGCCCTTTCTCTGGGTTTATGTACACATATGAGGATATAGAGGAGCCATGAATATCACTGTCCACAACGGAGTAAGACAGAGTGGAGTTCTCGCCCACGTCTGGATCGAATGCAGACACAGCCAGAATTGGAGCATTTGGAGCATTGTTCTCAGCTATATCCACTGAGTAGGAGGGCTGTGAAAAGACCGGGGCGTTGTCATTAACATCTGAAAGGCGAACTACAAAGGATTCCTGTGAGAAGCGTGGTGGGGAGCCAGAGTCACAGGCCATCACAGCAATGGTGTATTCAGCAACAGTCTCCCTATCCAGAAGACCATCGGTCATTAGGGTGTAATGGCCCTCATAGGAAGAACTGATCTTAAAAGGCAACCCAGATGGGATCTGAACACTTACTTCCCCATTTTTCCCAACATCTTCATCCCTTATGCTGAGGATGGCGATTACAGTGCCTGAATTGAGATCTTCACTCAGTTCATGTGAGAGAGAATTAATACTTATAACTGGAGTGTTGTCATTAACATCAATGATCTCCACCTTAATGTTACAGAAACCCTCCATTGCAGGACTGCCTCTATCTCTGGCCTGAACTGTGATGTCGTACATGTGGGCTTGCTCATGATCTACTACGCCTGTCACCCTCATCTCTCCTGTGACAGGATCTACGTTGAAAAGTTTTAGAACATGACTGGGAGTGTATTTGTCAAACGAATAGAATATTTCTCCATTCAGACCATGATCACCATCAGAAGCACTGAGTGATGTTACTAATGTCCCGAGAGGAGAGTTTTCTAAAAGAGTCACCCTTTTCACCGGCTTATCAAACTCTGGTGCGTTGTCATTGATGTCAAGAATGTTCACAAAAAGAAGAGTAGTTCCAGATTTTTCAGGCTTTCCGCCATCAACGGCCGTCAGGATTAAACGGAATGCACCCTGTTTTTCTCTATCAAGCGGTTTGTTTAACACCAAGACCGGAAGTTCACAGGCGTCGCTTTTCTTTTCTACTTTTAAAATGAAACAGTCATTCAGACTGAGGTGGTAAGAGCGCAATGAATTGAGCCCCACGTCGGCGTCACGCGCGCTCTCTAAACGGAAAGTAGTTCCGGGCGCGGCGGCTTCGGAAACCTCCAGAGAGATGTTTTTAGTTTGGAAAACGGGCGCGTTGTCGTTCACATCTACGACTTCCACTGTAACATGATGCACTTCTAGGGGTTTCTGAAGTAAAATCTGAGCCCGGATGTGACACGATGAACTTGCTCCACATATACTTTCTCTGTCCACAGCCTGTGTGATGACTAAAGCTCCACTTGTTGGATCAAAGTCAAAATATTTACCATTAGATTCCGAGACGACGCGCAGCTCCCTATAAATTATTACTTGAACGTCCATACCCAAATCCTTAGACATGTGTCCAACAACAGTCCCAGGTTGAGACTCTTCAGCTACAGAATAAAGTAGTTCCGAAGCTTCGACTTTAAAGAACATATGCAGCGCTATCCAAATCACAACGCAGGCTGATGTCCTTTTGTGCATCACTTTGAAGTCCATTGCCAACCGGATCCGTTAGCGCTATAAATCCGTAACTGATTTAGAAGTAGACGTAGTCCTGTTTGTACAAGCCATAACGGTAAATAAATAGTAGCATTTGCTTTTATACACTATTCTACATTGTAAACAACATTTGACTATGCTAAAGGCGCGCCGTGGCCAAGTTTCTCATTGTCTAAGTGATACTTCGGCTTTTGAGAGCAACTAGCAGGTGGGGGTTGGGCTACTATAGAAGGAAAGCGGCTTCCTATTGGAGGAAAGTTACTTTTCTTAAAGCTTTGTCTCCAATCCGGGACAAAGAGAGTTACAAAGAGGGGTACAACAGCGAAACATCTGCCAGCCCCCCTCCCCGTTCCACACACACGCGGCACACACGCCATAAGGTCAAGTAGCAAATATTTGACATTCCCTGAGTTTCTACTCAGTAGCGAACATCAGATTTTTGTTTAGCTCGAATTCCCTTGAGCATACATTTGTTTACATAAGATAACTCCTTGAATTTAACATAGGCAATAAACAACAAAGTATATATGAGTATAAGATACTATAATAAATGTACTCTTGAGTACAGCGGTAACGAATTTGGCGTATTTACTCGATAAACAATATAATCCTCATGATGAAATCAGTTACTGCAGACATTTACTCTTTTCAGATTTACATTTACACAGGGCTGATGGTTTAATGCTATGCAATAATACACCAAAAGCAAGTTTACGAATGTAAAGAAATCTAACAATAAACGAATAAATTGGCAGGTGACATTATAAATATATGTGGTAGTCATACTAATACCAACGGATGTGAAATACATCCAACACTTCGTAAAGAAACGCAATCCGCATCTTTTCTCACCTGTTGACTCTCAAACGTCCACGCGCTGTCATGTAATGAAGCATCAAGCACGTTTAGCGTGTTTGTAAAGTCTGTGGTGCTGCTGGGCTTAAGGAGGGTGAAATCACTGAATTCTGACATTGGAGAGAGATAGGAGCCGAAGGACTGACTCTGAGACATCATGTCTCCTCCCAGCACCTCCACATACTTAATGGGCCCGTCAGTGTTGAGCTGGATCTGCAGGTTTCTGTTGGGGTTTTTATATTCAGAATC
>JAOUQW010000009.1:11068104-11079434 GCA_028565825.1 Olivaichthys viedmensis
CGGGGTGCAGCCTTGTATGCACCATGAATGTTGGTGTAAACAAGGTCCAGTGTGTTTGCTCCACGGGTCGCAAAATTCACATGCTGGATGTTAATTTAGGCATACTCACTGACTCACATTCACCTCGATGATGAAAAAGGCCTGGATAAACTTGATTAAATCCAACATCATTAGCACACTGATGGAATTCAAGTCATTGAAGAGGATGATGAAGGTACTAATAATGGATAACCTTTAATACATACCTGATTTTTTCATGATTAGATCACTCTTAAGCAAAAGTTGTTCATGATTAGTTCATTGTGAAGTAAAAGCTCATAGATGTTACCAGCATTATTATAAAGTGTTACCATTGCCATGTTTTGATGGGAAGAACACTGCTTATAATATACCTGTATGTAAGTATATGATACTTTAAGCTGTGTTATATAATACTAATTTATACTGCCATGCTGTCTATTTTATGCTGTTATATGTTTACTTTTTTGTTCAGTGCTCAAATTTCAGTTTCAATTCATACTATATACTGTAGCTCCATGCTTTGATTTTATAGAGTCACTTTATCTTGAGGGAATCTCTTCCAGAATGTATTTTTGTTTCAGTACTTTTGCCAGCACTGGTCTTCCCTAATTTACCTTCATCAAAAGCAATTGTCCTTGCAACTCTACCTCTCAAACTGTGTCAGCATGTACTAGTGCACTGCATTGCAGTTGTTTGTATCAGTGATGTTTTTTTTTGTGGTGTTTGCAGTGTTACATTATAAAAATAAGAATGCTTACCTTGTTTGGAGAGGCACAGGAGTTTGTGGAGGAGAAGCATGGAAAAGAAAAGAAAAAGAGTGTTGGTCAGACAGGGTGGTGTATTACACCAACAGTTTTTCAGTTTACAGATTGCACATGATCAAGACCACTACATAAAATCAAGACCAAAGTCAATACTATCACATATGAATGTCCAACAAAAGAAGTGCTTAGGACAACCACTTGTGATAGCAAACACAAGAGGGAGCATGAGAGCATGAGACATAGTGCATGCGCACACGCACACAGAAAAAGAGAGAGCGAGAAAGAGAGAGAGAGAGAGAGAGAGGGAGGAAGGGGGTCGAACACAATCAATAGCACATCAAACTCTCAGTGGAACTGATCCCCCTCCTTTTTCAGAAAATGGAACAGTCTGCTTTGTGACTCAGCCAGTTGCCATGGAAAGACATCCCACCTCATGTTAAGATGTGGGATGTGTGTATGAGACAAAAAAAGGAAAAAGACAGAGAGATGGGGGTGGTGTTTGGCCAAAAGCTATACAGAGAGGAAGAAAATAAGACAATCTGAAAGATAAAACTCAATTCTATTGGGGAGAAATTTGATAATTTAAATTCATATACTGCACAATTTTAAATCAAATACTGTAGCAATATAAGAACAGATCATGGATTTGGAGTGATGATCAGAAGGCACTTAAACAAATGTCTGTGCAATGCAAAAACAAACAAACAAACAAAACATGTGCCTGGTCATTAAACACAGCTATACCTCTTTAATGGCCTTTTTTTACTGACAGATGGCAGTTCAGACAAAAAAAATCAGCAACTAGGATTACATAATTTATACCTCTAACATGGCAGTGGGTGTATCATTGAGTTTATTTAATATCTGTCTGCAGTGATTAGCAGACAAAGAATTAAGCAGGTGAATTTAAAACAAAAGATTCCATATACATGTCTATGTGAGTGTCTTTGCCTAAACTGTTCACACAGCTCACTGGGAAGAGAATAAGACTCTGCCTCTGCCATTCAAGCCAAGGTGTTTATGTTCTAGTCTGTGTTGGTCAGGCAGATTGTTGACCTTACATGTACCAGAACTGACCAACAATCTACAAAAGTCAATACAATAAAAAACACACATTCTTATTTTTTTTTTAGAAACGATAGGCTGGTGATGTATGACACTGTAATGTACATGGAAGATAGTAGCTAAACTGAGTTTAACTGTTTCTATAAGAAGATGCTATTTTTCACAGAAAACAACTGACAGATGGCAGTTCAGACGTGTAATATCGTCCTTAAATTCAACTTAACCTCTCTAATGACAAGATGTTATTTTTTATAGAAATAACTGACAGATGGCAGCTCAGGCAAATATAACCAGCATCTAAGATTGCTTAATTTAGAGCAACTTGGCAGTTTGTGACATTGAATTTATTTCATATCTGTTTGCTGTTCTAAGCTGACAAGGAGACATGCAGAATTAAGCAGGTAAAGTTTTAAACAAAAGTGAACATTCAGACACAGCAACATAACTTCCACAACATGGGTAAAACAATACAATGTTGTTAGAAATTGTAAAAATATTCAAGAGAAAAAGGCAAAGAGACTGCACAGAATTAGCTAAT
Organism: Olivaichthys viedmensis; assembly: GCA_028565825.1. Taxonomy (NCBI): domain Eukaryota; kingdom Metazoa; phylum Chordata; class Actinopteri; order Siluriformes; family Diplomystidae; genus Olivaichthys; species Olivaichthys viedmensis. The sequence goes on from JAOUQW010000009.1 coordinate 11,070,493, forward strand.
AAATTTAACAGCATTGTCTGTAATATACAGTCTGTTGAAATTCAGAAGATGGGAATAAAAATTATTTAATTACCTGTGTTCTTACATAGTCTAAACACCTACATTCTACATTATGCACTTACAGCAATGTTAGTCAAAATGAATGGGAGTTTTAGCACCAGAGCAGTAGTGTCAAACTCAGATCCTGGAAGCCATCTGGCCTTCGGAGATTTGTGTTTTTAACTCTTCTAACAGACCAAATTCAGCCCATGATGGCAAGGGCAATTAGCTGAAGAGTTTAATCGGGTGTGTTAAATGACGCACAAACTCTCCAGTGCTGTGGCCTTCAGGACTGACACCTCTGAACTAGAGAGTACTGTAGATGCAGGACCCTGGACAGCATCAGAATGTGCTTTCTGTAAATAGACGGATCATATGGTCGTCAGTAATTCTTCAGTAAAACTATATTTTACTGTGTAAAATCTCCACTAACCTTCAATAAAATTCAGATTTAAAAAACATTATGTATCACACTGTGGTCTGAACTGTTTAAATCATACAGAAGATGGCATGCCTTTCCTTGGGTTGACTGTATATTAATATCTCTTTGCTGGTTAATAAAATAGAAAACTGAGCTTAGGAGTTTTCACAGCCAAACAGATGAAGCACAAGGACCACCAACTCTGATGTTGTTGATGTCGCACTGCATGTGCATGTGTGTAGCATATTCAAACTGTATCCCAGGCACACTTGCCTATAAAAATACAATAATAAAAATATATCTGGTTACTTTTTTGTGACACTTATCCACCAGTCCACTCTCTATTCCCAGTACTAACATTCCCCTTAATACAAGGAGCAAATGCTCAGTGCTACTGATTCTTTAACATATTTATACTATATATCATTGTGATAGTGTAGCACATAATTGATACCATGCTGCTCTTATTACAGTATTTATATCTTCCTGCATTTCAGCCAACAGCCTGCTCCACTGCCTCTATGACTGAAAATATTTCTCTCCTTTCTAAAATACAAAATATACAATTGTAAATGACTATAGAGTATAGTACATGTGTTTTAAAATTCATGGTCCAAATAATTATTGTAATAGCTGCAACATTTCCAGGGCCATGTTGGCATGTTTTTTTAAGAGATCTGGACTGTCTCCATGGTAACCAGAATGACCTGGCACAGTCTCACTGCAGCAAGCAGCTCTCTCAGATACACCAATGTTATAATCTGTGAAACAGAAAAGCCATTGATGCCATTGTTGCATTGTCTACAATAACATCAGCCTCACATTAGACTTAAGTAAATTAACTAACAAAACACACAATAATACTGTAATAATATAGAAATACACACAAATGTTAAGGTTAGACAATTGGGTATTTAGTGCTGTTCAGACTTGGTGACTGATTAAGTGGTTTAAACTCTCTCTGATCTCCCACAGATGTCTGGCCTCACTGCAGTTATGCCACTTCCAGTCCCCCACAGCCCTCAACAGCAAAACTCACTGCTACTATGCAGATAAAAATCATGTGAGCCAGCCTAGTAGCTATTGGTTAATCAGAGACCAGGAAGGCAATTGACAACATTTTAAAGTCAGTCAGTGTTTTTGATATGAGAGAGGAATTGGCACAATACGATCAACAATTTAGCATGCATTTACAAAGGCACAGCTGCAAAATCTGCAAAGGCTCCATCAGTACAGAGGCAATGTGAATGGCTTTTCTTTTTTTTTATCTCAAGGGCAGATGTAAAAAAGCTCTCTCTATATCGTGTGACTGGAGGACAAAGATACTATTTAATCATGAGTGAAAGAAAAAATGAACAAGCTAATGTTTGACAAAGATTACACTTTTATGAAAAAAAAATGCACATGAAGTCATTCCTGCAGCAGAGCAAGAGTATTAGAGGGCAGAGAATTAGAGCAGTGTGTGAGTGTGTGAGTGTGTGTGTATGTGTGTGTACAGTATTTGTGTGTGTCTGTGTTTGCATGAGCATGTGCACAAGAGAGAAAATTGGGTCAGTGTGCTCCATGCTGTGTCTGAGAGAGAAGACCAAATGCTACTCACATGTACTGATTAATTGAAACACATTGTGCACTAATATTTGTATACACAGCACATATTGATTTTGATAAGGAACTAAACAAATGCACCATCAAACAAGAATTTCCATATATATGTTAATGGTGTACTGTTAACTCGGCTGATAGCTTACAGAGAATGAGTACCAGAAGCATCAGAAAAGACAAATATGATTTCTGATATATTATGCACACTATTTTCTCTATTTTCTCAGAAAGGGCTGGACAACAGACTCCTAATACAGCAGCAAATTCAGGTCGACTGCAAGAGGAGCTTATGGAAGGAAGCCTCACCTCTGAGAGTAGGTCAGTGTCCTCCTGCTCCCTCTTTTCTCTCTGCACAGTCCCCATGCGACTCACACTCCCCAGTGTATTTTGGCTGTATGGCCTGACAAACTTCATGTCACTCATCCTAGAGTCAGTGGTTCCGCACATCTCATAATTATACATATGCTGCAATGTGCCATCTGCATAGCTTGGGGGGTAATAAGGAATCACTGGCAGATTTGCAGCAGATTTATAGAACAGTCTTTCCTGCCTCCATCTGTAGATTTTTACAGAAATTATGGCAATTATTGAGAAAATGAAGAGTATTGAAACAGCAGCAAGAGCCAGAACTAAATAAAAAGTCATATTGTTATCGTAGTTTTTATCCTGAGCAAAGTCAGTAAATTCTGAGAGCATTTCAGGAAAACTGTCTGCTACGGCTACATTAATGTTAACTATAGCTGAGCGAGATGGCTGTCCGTTGTCCTCCACAACTACAGTGAGCTTTTGTTTTACAGCATCTTTATCAGTGACCTGGCGCACAGTTCGTATCTCCCCATTCTGCAGTCCCACTTCAAACAGCGCCCTGTCTGAGGCTTTCTGGAGTTTGTAGGAGAGCCAGGCATTCTGTCCAGAGTCCACATCAACAGCCACCACTTTAGTGACCAGATAGCCAACATCTGCTGAACGAGGCACAATCTCAGCCACCAGATAGCCACCAGTTTGTACTGGGTAGAGAACCTGAGGGGCGTTGTCATTCTGATCTTGAATAAATATATTTAATGAGGCATTGCTGGACATGGGGGGTGAGCCCCCATCTTGAGCTTTAACTTGAATTTTGAAAGATTTAAATTGTTCATAATCAAAAGATTTTACTGCATAAATTACTCCACTGTCAGCATTTATTGAGATATATGATGCCAGGGATGCCCCATTCAAATCCCCATCTACAAGGAAATAAGACACCCTAGCATTTAGTCCCCAGTCTGCATCATCTGCTCTAACAGAGATAACAGACATGGAGGCAGGGTTATTCTCAGCAACATAAGCATTATAGATTTCCTGCTCAAACTGAGGTGCATGATCATTCACATCTGATAATTTTATGAGGAGTAGTTTCCTACTTGAAAGGGCCGGGCTGCCTGAATCTACTGCAGTTATAGTTATGTTATAGTCAGCAATGTGTTCCCTGTCCAGTGCTGAATCTGTCACTAGGTTATAGTAATTAGTTAATGATGATACAATTTTGAACGGAGTGTTAAGGTCAATAGAACACGTGACTCTGCTGTTGTCGCCCGAGTCAAGATCTTGTATATTTATCATAGCTATTACAGTACCGGGCTCAGCGTCTTCGGATACAGTACTAGAGAAAGACATTATTGTGATTTTCGGAGCGTTATCATTTATATCAATAACGTCAATAATTATTTCGCTCGTGTCCGTCAGCCCTCCATGATCTTTAGCCTTGGCTTTAATTTTAAATTGCTTATGTTTTTCGTAGTCCACTTCGCCTATCACCTTTATCTCACCAGATTCCGCGTCAATAGAAAACAAAGCTTTTTCAGTCGGAGTCGCATGCTCAAAATAATACTGTATATTATGGCTAGACTCGTCTGCATCAGTCGCACTGACTTTGGTCACGAGTGTACCTTTCGCTGCGTTTTCAACAACAAAGGATTTGAAAGAGGGCTGGCTAAACATGGGAGCATTGTCGTTGGCGTCAAGCACGACAACATTGATCTTCACAACAGCAGACCTCTGAGGTTTTCCGCCATCGAAAGCAGTGAGCGTCAAATGATGGTGCGCTTTCTCTTCTCTATCCAGTGCAGTTTGAAGAACCATTTCTAGATTTTTACTACCGTCCCCGCCATTTTGAACATTCAATCTAAAATGATCACTGGGGTGCAACGTGTATTTCTCTAACGAATTTGTACCCACATCTGGATCCATTGCATTTGCTAAAGAAAAGCGTGCACCGGCGAGGGCAGACTCACTGATTTCCAGATTAATTTCGTTTTCCGGAAACACAGGTCTGTTGTCATTAATATCTAATATGTCTACAGTAACGCGATACAGCTCCATTGGGTTATCCAAGATTGCCTCAAAACTGACACTACATGCAGACATCTCTCCACATAGCTGTTCTCTGTCTATCCTTTCCTTCACAACCAGCTGCCCTTTCTCTCTGTCCAGTCCCACGTACTCACTACCGCCGGCAGTGAAAACACGAGCTTTCCCCGATATTAGTCTTTTCGGCTCGAGGCCAAGGTCCGTAGCAATACTTCCGATAAAAGAGCCCACTGGCATTTCTTCGGGTATGGAGTAACGAATTTGCCCACTAACGATATCAGCAAACAAAGCCAAAACAAATACCGTCCACGATGGCCGTCCCAGTAACCTGCATTTTTCTCCCGTCTCCATTTTAAACGTCTAAGAGGTCCAACAAATGCAACGGCGAAATGTCCAAAAAGAAATGCTAAAAAGATACTCCTAGAACACTTAGTCCACGAAATCCTTTACTCTGAATGCGAAGGAACGATGCAGTAGATTTCATTAAAGCGTCAGAAAAACGCCCACTGTAGAGCGAGAGGTAATATATCCTGTTTATTTATGCCGTAGAAAGAGTTAAAGGAAATAAAAGGAGCAATATCCCATGCGATGAACAGCGGCACTTAGGGTTCAGATGAAGTATTGCAGCTGTCTAAGATGAGTAAAAAAGAAAAGAAAAAAGGATGATTAAAATAAAGAAAAATAATAAATAATAAAATAAGTCATATGTCAAACACTTTCAGGCCGTGTATTACAGGACAAAGTCTTTAAAACATACACTGCATGTGAATAGTAAACAAGATTGGAAAATTAAGGTTTCTTGCTCCCTCAAACGAGACAAAGAGTATAGATGGTCGATTTCAAACTTAGTTCGTGGAGATCTCACCTCTAAAGTTAGATTGGTGTCCTCCTGCTCCCTCTTTTCTCTCTGCACAGTTCCCATGCGACTCACACTACACAATGTATTTTGGCTGTATGGCCTGGCAAACTTCATGTCACTCATCCTCGAGTCAGTGGTTCCGCACATCTCATAATTATACACCTGCTCCAAAGTACCATCCGCATAGCTTGGTGGGAAATAAGGGATCACTGGCAGATTTGCGGCAGATTTATAGAACAGTCTTTTCTGCCTCCATCTGTAGATTTTCACTGAAATTATGGCAATTATTGAGAAAATAAAGAGTATTGATACCGAAGCAAGAGCTAAGACTAAATAAAAAGTTATATTGTCATTATATTCTTTGCCGAGCGTAAAGTCCGTGAATTCTGAGGGCACTTCAGGGAAACTGTCTGCTACAGCTACATTGATGTTAACTACAGCTGAGCGAGATGGCTGTCCGTTATCCTCCACAACTACAGTGAGCTTTTGTTTCACAGCATCTTTATCAGTGACCTGGCGCACAGTTCGTATCTCTCCATTCTGTGGTCCCACTTGAAACAGCGCTCTGTCTGTGACTTTCTGGAGTTTGTAGGAGAGCCAGGCATTCTGTCCAGAATCCACATCAACAGCCACCACTTTAGTTACAAGATAGCCAACATCTGCTGAACGAGGCACAATCTCGGCCATTAGAGAGCCACCAGTCTGTACTGGGTAGAGAACCTGAGGAGCGTTGTCATTCTGATCTTGGATTATAATTTGTACTGTCACGTTACTACTGAGTGGAGGGGAGCCTCCGTCCTGTGCTTTTACACAGAAATAGAAGTCCTTTAACTGCTCATAGTCAAAAGAGCGCACAGCACTAATAACTGCACTGTCAGCATTGACTGACACATATGATGATATAGGAACTCCATTTACATTGCCCTCTTCCAAAATATAAGAAACGCGGGCATTCTGGTTGGAGTCGGCATCACTGGCCTTCACTGTGAATATAGAGAGACCTGGGGTGTTGTTTTCAACCACATATGCTTCGTAATTATTTCTCTCAAAGACAGGCGCGTTGTCATTTACATCTGATATGTGTAAACGGAGAGAAGTGCTGCTGGAGAGCGAGGGAACTCCCTCATCAGAGCAAATTACAGTGATATTGTACTCGGGATCTCTCTCCCTATCCAATTCCAGCTCTGTACGCAGGCTATAGAAATTGTTGGTCGTGGATGCAATAGCAAACGGAATATCATCATTAATACCACAGTGAACTTGTCCATTTATACCTGAATCCGGGTCATTTACGTTCATCATTGCAACAATAGTCCCTGTTTCTGAGTCCTCAGATATAGAATTAGACATTGAGAGAATGTTAATCGATGGTGTGTTATCATTAATGTCTATCACGTCAATAATTACCTTACATGAGTCAGAGAGTCCGCCCTGATCTCTTGCTTGAATTTCAAGCTGATAATGGCTCGCTTTTTCAAAATCAGCTTGACAGTTTAAAACAACCTCACCTCTAGTTTGATCGACAATAAACAAAGCTGATAAGCGATCCACTGTTTTTGACATGTAGTATGTCACCTGAGCGTATGAGCCTTCATCCGCATCAGAGGCGCTCACGGTGATTATTTTTGTACCCTTCACTGAATTTTCAATAAATGTTGCCCTATAGACTTTCTGCGTAAAGACAGGAGCATTATCATTCGCATCCAGTACAGTAACGTGTATTTTCACCGAGCCAGACAACACTGGTTCACCTCCATCCATCGCTGTTAATAACAAAGTAAACTGTTCTTGATTTTCTCTATCGAGAGGTCTTTGTAAAACCATTTCCACGCTCTTGTCCCCGTCTGCCTGATTTTGAAACAATTTTAAAGTAAAATTATCTATCGGTTTAAGTGAGTAGCTCTGAAGGCCATTGATACCGACGTCCGCATCCATTGCTCTCTCTAACATAAATCTGGCTCCCGTCACAGTCGACTCGCTCATCTCAATCCTAATTTCCTCCGTCGGGAAAATTGGTGCATTATCGTTTATGTCTGTGATTTCTACAGTAATTGCGTACAATTCCATTGGGCTCTCAAGAATCATTTGAAGACGTAAAGCACATGGATTCTTTGTTGCGCAAAGAGACTCCCGATCTATTTTTTCATTAATGAGAAGCACGCCCCTCTCTTTATTCAGCTCTATGTATTCCGTGCTGTCCACCGTATAAATGCGCGCTTTCCCAGATTTCAGTCTTTTTACATCCAAACCCAAATCCTGAGCAATATTTCCAACGATCGAGCCTTTCGCCATTTCCTCCGGTATGGAGTAGCTGACCTGTCCGAGCACGGAGCAAGAAGAAAGGAGGATGGAAAACAATACCGTGTGCAACATAACTGCATCTGCCATTTTATCGGCGGCACCGACGATCCCCAGAAATACCATCGTCATCCAGTTTTAAAACCTCCGATAACGTTGCACATTCACCGTAAATCCATACTCTGTTTTGGGAAAAGATTTGTAAAACAATCGACAAACACCGTGTAAGAAAAATGCTATCCGACAGGGAAGCCTTTCTTTCTCTCCCCTTTATGGTTTGCTTTGGGTGGACATCAGACATAAACGCGCAAACTCGAAGTTACCTTAATAAACAGCGGCCCTTGGAGTCAAAAGCAAGAATTGCACATCAATTTAATGTAAATTCTAATTAAATGCAATAATATGTTTATGTATTAGTCAAATAAATAATAACAATAGTAATACGTTATAATTATTAGCGCTGTATCATGTCCAAACCAAACAAATCGGTAACACTTTACTGTAGGGCAGTGTTCAGAAGGCTACATGACACCAACATAAGATCTTCATGACAACTGACATAAAAATTTATAAACGCTTATTTGTCATAAAGGCTGCTTTTGTCAACTTTGATGTCAAGTTAACATAACACCTATGTGAAGTGACATAGATTTTTGGTGACATTATGTTGTCATGACACTTTCATAACATGACATAGCATGTTATGAAAACTGATTTTGTAGCTCAGCATATTTTTTGGTGTTAGAGTGACATAGTGCTGATAATGTGACGTGAGGCCTGTTGCAAAATTGAACAAAAGTAAGGACTTCAAAAAGATGTTCTGTTGGTTCTCCTGCACTTTGTCGTAACAGTGACATGAAAACATGTTACAGTAAGTTACAGTACTGTAACAGATTTATAGTGAAGGCTTTGACACTGACAGTTTTTACCCTGTAATATTTCATGGTCAAAAATATGTGGACACATCCATATGTTCCAAAACCATGAGCAAGGGTGCTATACAGCCTCCAATCTTCTAAGAAGGCTTACCACACACACTACCATGTTGGTGTTGCTGCTGTGCTGAAAATGGTCCACCAACCGAATAATATCTGGTCAGCGGTGGTCCTGTGGGCGTCTCTTTCCATTGATGGACGGGGTGAGGAGGGTGATCAATTCTGCAGCAACAGATGAGCTGCAACTGTAACCTACAGAAAAGTCTATAACTATAAACCTACAGAGTGCACCTATATGGTAGGTGTTTGATAAAATGGCCAATGGGTGTAGCTATACTGTACATAATGGACATAAACAGACAATATAGAGAGTGTACTGACCAGCTGTCTCACTGTCTGGTATGGGAACTGCACCGTCTCAGACCGCAAGTCCCTACAA
>JAOUQW010000009.1:11139027-11150809 GCA_028565825.1 Olivaichthys viedmensis
GTTGATGAGAGAGGTCAACGGAGAATGGCCAGACTGGTTGGAGCTGACAGAAAGGCTACGGTAACTCAGATAACCACGCTGTACAATTGTGGTGAGCAGAAAAGCATCTCAGAATGCACAATGTGTCGAACCTTGAGGCAGATGGTCTACAAAGGGAGGCTCTCCCCAGTATTAGTATAGTATTCTATAGTATTTTTTAAGTCCTGAAAGAATAAGATTTGCGTGTTTGAGGGAACATTTACTTTATATTATTCCTTATTTAATTGCCATCCTGTATATGTTGTTTTGCCTGGGACAATAACACTGATAAATCTGTAATACAATATATAAGAAACTCCAGGTGTTCAAAAACTTTAGACTGGCGGTACATATACTGGGTGTAATCTCTTCCCAGAAGTGTCTATGTGTGTGTTAACATGCTCTCAGATTCCCTTCACACTCACCATGACTAAGCCCACTAGGCACAATACTAACACATGAAACAGACTGCCCTTCGGGATTGTGTGTGTGTGTGTGTGGTGTCTGTGTGTATGCACTGTAGATGTAAGGGTTTATCTCTTACAAAAGCAAGGGTGTGAGATGGAAGGAGAGAATATTTTGAGAGTCTGGGATGAGTAGTCATGCATATAAATGCACTCTAAGTGTGCATTTGAGCAGGGAGTGTATGATTATGCAAAGAGGCACTATTTTCATTTGTGTTGGTCTGTGTTTATGTGTGTGCGTGCACAATCAGACATTCAGTTCATCAGCCAGTTTGTCCTTCATGTTGAAGGACTGTGTATGTGGTGCAGGGAATGCTGATGATCCTCCATCACTGCAGATATCTGCACTGCCGAGAAGAGGCCCTTAGCTACTAGATCTGCTTGAGTGTGTGTGTGTGTGTGTGTGTGTGTGTGTGTGTGTGTGTGATGAAAATAGTCAGCACTGTTGGCTATTATAGGGCTAGTGGTCATGTAGATTTTAGGCAGATTCTGGTGGTCATCATGTCTGCTTCTTCTTTGTACTGCAAATTATAAATCTCTCTTATTCTTCCACTCTCTCACCATTCTTATTATTGTTTTTTGTAGCCTCACCTAAAGTTTATTTGAACTCCTTTTTTGTTTTAAATGACTAACTTAAACATTAAACTATAGTAAAAAAGTTAAATATTCTCAGAGCTAAATAGATCATCAGAGGGTAAGATAGATCATCAAGGTTCATGGAAATAAAAGACAGAATATGCAGTTTAGATAAAAAAGCCAAACAAGAGTCACAAAGATATGTTTTAAGGATTGGATTTCTATACCACTTTGGGGAAGTGCAGACTGAAACTGTTTTGAGAGATTAAGAACAAAAGTGCTTACCTCTGCACTCCTGCCCTCAACGATGCAGAGTACCGCCAGTCAGCATTCGGTCCCTTGGGCTGAGAAAGACAGAAAAGGAGAAAGAGAGAGAGAGAGAGAGAGAGAGAGAGAGAGAGAGAGAGAGAGGGAGAGGGAGAGGTGGAACAGGGTTAGATAGTTTATCATCAATAAATCATGGAGCTCTGTGTGAGTCTGCTCTCTGCATTCTGAACAGTTACCCAGCAGATGGGCTTCTTGGGACTGAAGCCTCCAATACTTCATCACCCACCCCTCCATTTTATCTCTGTACCCATCCAAACCTTCACCCTCAACTCTGTCATAGGCTCATGCAACCCAGGCCCCTGTACAATACACATATCTGCCATATTCCCATAAACCCATTTCCTTCACTTATTTACACAATGGCCCACTCCTCATTTTCATACTCACTCTTCTTCATCTCAGCATCAACCCCAATACACTCATAAAGACCCCTCCCTTTATCCACCTCACTCCCTCTTTACAGAATGACATCATATTAAGAAACCAGCTGATCCCTTGTAATGTGATACTGTAGCATCCTCCACCCCAAGAGCCACAGCCACAAAGTCACTGAAATCAGACTAAGCACTGGTAGCAAGGCAATCGTTTGTCCTGCAAGCCCACGTAATATTCCCATTATGAAGCCCAGAGCACATAAGATAATTATGCACTCTTTCTTCATTATCTGCAGACCAACATAATGCAATAAAACAGAGAGAGTGCAGGAAGTACAGGAAGTGTGCCTGTACAGGAAGTGTGCAAGACTGAACTTCCCTTTTAATCCTTGAAGTCCAAAAGACCTACAAACGCACTTCAGCATTCTGCCTAAATGTCCACAAACTTGTACAGAATGTGCGAACTACTGATACACTTAGGCAACAAGTATTGTGAGGAAGATCCAGTCAGCCAGTCTTTTTATATTTGTCCTAGTAAAGAACTGGGTTGAGGAGTGTGTGCTACGCTAATGCATTAGTGAGTGACCCAGATAAATTGGATAAATAATATTCTTTAATCAGGTGAATTCAGGGGAGAGGGAGCATGTGCAGAAACCACACAATCTAATTTTCCAGGCAGAGAATCAAAGGCTGGAGGTTAATTTCTTATCTAAGGCAGATGACTTCTGGATCTTAAAGCTTCTGCAACACTGAATTGCTGTTTTGCACACACTTCCTGTGAAACTGGCGGTTTAATGCCATCCAGGGCATCTCCCTTACTACTTATCCTTTATCCAAATATTGCAATCCTGTCAGGATTTTACCTTACATAAATGTCCCATGGGCCACGGTTTTCAAACAAATATCCATCAGTTCACACTAGAGTCATTTAAAACAGGCCTCCAATAGTCATGCCTGTTCCACTGAACATGACTTCAGGGCCATTGTGTAAATGCAGGGTGACACATAGTCAAAAATACATCCTTCAAACACAAACATTGTGCACAATGCCAACATTAATTTTGAAAGTATGCTTGAGTGTATAACAAATCAGGATTGCAAATGTATTTTTCTTGTATTCCAGTTAAGATATTAAGATTTTTTATATATTGCACATGTACACTATGCTTGTTGAGCTATCTGGGACACTGATTTTTGAAGTTGCTGTATGATTTTGCAACTATTGGCAATGAACCAGCACTAGGGCAAAAGAGAGCTAAAAACAGACTTTAAAGGCTTTTTTTGATGTCTCAGTTTGGTGGACATAAAAGGGTTTCATATTTTTCGGTTTTCTGTATGTTTGTAGATTCAGAACAATTTACTTTTTATACCATAAAACTTGTCATTTTCTTCCTAATAATTACATAATAAATAGTGGAAAAAAAGAAAATACATACATGAATCCACAAAGTAAAATGTACTAGAAGAATATGTAAACCAGAAGTAAGTATAAGGCGCATGTACATGTACTATGTAATCACAGACTGATTGCTGCCATGATATTAATATAAAGCCTGTGATATATAAAGAGACAGGATGACATATTGCTGTGGCTAATGGAAGAGGGAAGAATCAGCTAAATAAAAAGTGTGATAGCTTCAAATGCAAAAGCAAACCTATATTCATGAGAAATGTACTGTAGCACATCTCCAGAAGGTCTTAGGATTTGACACTAATGCAGCATGAGTGCTGAAATGCACTGTTGGAGAAGTACACAAAGCAGCTTGGAAAAACCAAGGTCAAATGCCTACACACATACATGGCTCCATCCCAGATGTGGCTATTATAAAACACTGCCCACATGTTTTGCAATCAAAACAAATAGCTCATATAGGATTATTTAACAAAACAGGCCATTGCAAACAGGAACAACTAGACAGAGCACAATGTATGCTTAAATATACAATCATGTGATAGTAACACAGACACAGAGGTGGGACACACCTGTAGTCCTGCATCTGGCATGCTGAGCCGGCGCACAAAGCCGCTGCCGCTTGTGAAGAAGCGCTCCGAACCCCAGGTCCCACTGATGGGCCGGCCAGTGTTGTAGAACATGAACGTGTCACTACCTGATGTGGCAGTCAAGCAGGTTTTGTAGCAGTAGGTCTTGGTCAGAGATCCATTTCCCCGAACCTCAATGTAGTGAGGTTCAACTTTGAGATCTCGGCGGAGGACCACATTGTTGTTGGGTTGAGACCCTCCACCGCCACCTCCTCCAGACCCGCCCTCTTGTGCACTCTTCTGGGACACACAGCAGGGTGAACATGAGCCAGGTTGGGTACAATAGGCATGGCACCGCACTATGGCCAACACCACCACTGTGACCAGGAACACAAAAGTAGTGGCGCTGAGCGCTACAATCAGGTACAGTGTCACGTTGGAAAAGAGCAGTGTGCTGTGGGGCCGAATTATCCTCTTGGGGTCAGGGATGACTTTAGGTGGCACCTCCATGACAGCTATGTTGATGGTGGCAGTAGAGGAGAGCGGGGGCTCTCCATGGTCCTTCACCAGCACAGTGAGACTGAATGAAGTTGAGTTGTCTTCCAGGACTCGGCGCGTTGTACGGATCTCCCCTGTGTGCTCATGCATTTTGAACAGGTCCGGATCAGTTGCCTGATCCAGCACATAAATGAGCCAGGCGTTCTGTCCAGCATCTGCATCATATGCCACCACCTTGGTTACCAGAGCACCTGCTTCAACATTTTTCAGCACTGTTTCTGTAGAACGTGTCCCATTGGCTGGAGGGTTTACAATCTCTGGCGGGTGGTCGTTTTGGTCCATCACATAGATGTAGACAGTGGCCACACGGCTGAGGGGCGGTATGCCCCCATCCTGTGCTTTTACCTGGAAGTGAAACTCCCGCAGCGACTCATAGTCAAAGGACCGGAGGGCATAAGCCACACCTGTGTCTGGCTTGATGGACACATAGGAAGTGACCGGGATGCCATGGTTGTTATCATTCAGAACGGAATAGGTGATACGGGCATTCTCGTTTACATCTGCATCAAGAGCCTTGACAGTGCAAAGAGAGGCTCCAGGTGCGTTGTTCTCCATAACATACACAGTGTAAGATGTCTGCTCAAAGCGTGGTGGATTGTCATTAACGTCTGCCACATCCACCTGAATGGTCTTCCGGGAGGAGAGTGGAGGAGTGCCACCATCAGTGGCACTGAGGGTCACATTATAGGCTGCTGTGGTCTCACGGTCCAAGAAGGCAGAGGTCACTAAAGTGTAGTAGTTCCTGAAGGACTTGATTTTGAAAGGAAGGCCAGGTGGGAGCTCAAGTGTCACCTGCTTATTTGGGCCAGAGTCCCGGTCTGTCACACTGATCAAGGCCACAACTGTGTCAGCACGGGCGTCCTCACGCACTGGGCTGGACAGGGATGAGAGCACAATCTCCGGAACATTATCGTTAACATCCACCACCTCCACCACCACTTTGCAGTGGGCTGCAACTGCAGCCGGTCCTTTGTCCATGGCCTGGATGTACATCTCATACGAGTTGGTGTCCTCATAGTCCACATTGCTCCTGACTCGGATTTCCCCAGTGTTTGTGTCCATGCTGAACACCTGCCTGACCCTTTCTGGAGTGTAACTGCTAAATGAATAGAACACCTCGCCGTTTGTGCCCTCATCCTGATCCGTGGAGTTTAATTTAATGACGAGGGTGTCTTTTGGCGAATTTTCGAGCAGTTTCACTTTATATACAGAGCTGTCGAACACGGGGTTGTTGTCGTTCGAGTCTAAGACGCGCACATTAATTTTCGTCGTACCTGTCAACGCTGGTGTGCCGCCGTCCGCTGCTGTCAGGACCAACTGATGATACTGCGTCTGCTCGCGGTCCAAAGGCTTTTTTAGCACGAGCTCGACATGCTTGCTATTGAGCGACGGTTTGCTGGAATCGAGCGCAAAATGCTCGTTTGGCCCGAGCCGGTAAAATCGGACCGAGTTGGTTCCGACATCTGGATCCAGCGCGTGCTCGACGGGAAAACGAGACCCAGGCGACGCCGACTCCGTTATTTCTAACTGGTACTCGTCTCTCGGGAATTGCGGCGCGTTGTCGTTCGCGTCGCCCACCTCCACCTCGATACTGTGTACCTCGGAAGGGTTTTCGAGAAGCAAATCGACATTTAAAACGCAGCCGCTCCTGTCACACAACGCCTCCCTGTCGATTCGTTCGTTTACGAACAATTTCCCGTTTTTTGGGTTTACATCCACATACCGTTTTCCGCTGTCGGTCGTTACCTTGATACTCCGCGCCGAGAGCTTTCCGACGTCCAGCCCCAAATCCTGCGCAATGTCACCCACAATCGCTCCTTTGTCCAACTCCTCTTGAATTGAGTATCGTATTTGTCCAAGTGCAAGGCCACAACAAAGCAAAAGCGACAAAAATGTCAGAGGCACATTTTCCCCGAAGCAGCTACATCTCCCTGCAACAGCCATCGCAAGATCTCGGAATAAGCAGACGGATTAATAAACAGCTCGCCGTCTTTTTTGATTTGCAGCAATGTCTCGCCTTCCACCACGGCATTAAGGTGGCCTAATTGTTATCCACTACATGTACACAATGGTTCGGTAACAAATTCTGTTGTAGATGTGCACGAATACACTCGGTGGAAGCGTCCATGTTTTCTTTGTCCGTGCTGTCTCTCGGTTTCTCCCTTTCTTTTTTTTCGCCTTTGCGCGCCGTTGGCGGGTGTGTTTCCCTGTCACTGGTGCGCGCGCTCGCGCTCTACCTTTCTCCCTCTCTCCGCTCCCCACCCCCTCCTCTATCTCCTTCTAGCTACGATTTCACCTCATTTCTATGCTTTTTCAAAAGCTCTACATAGTCGTGTTGGCGGCAAGACCGATCGAATAAAGCTGATTTTTCTTCCAATATCTAAAATAGAACTGCGATTCCGTGGAAGCTTAACTTAAACACGCCGTGCCTAAAGTTTGCATTTTCATAAGCACACTGACGCATTTAATTGCTTTTTCTACAGTACTCTTAACAACACTGGTCTTTATATTCAACTGTTCTAAGATCCAGTGCAAATGCACTATGTATGTCGTGCAGTCCAATCACACTTTCAATATGTAAAAGTAAACATGTAAAAGAACGAGTTTAGCACAGGACGCGCTAAAATGGCTCATATAGTCATTTGAGCAAAACATAGGCTAAGTAAAAAAAGATCGCATTTATTCCTGCTTCCGTTTCTCAAAATGCTATAAAAGCCATCGTTTCAGAATGGTTTCTTGTGCAGCAAAGTTGTTCCTGAAAATATCGAATAATCCATTTCCTCCTAAACTCAAAACTCAATTAAACGATGTCTACCAATTTATATTTATGAGTAAGTAAGTAAGTAATTAAGTAAGTAAGTAAGTAAGTAATATGTATTTCTAAAGCACATTTTTTACAACCCTCGTTGATCCAATCGTTGATGAGAAAACAGTTTGAGTGACAGCTTTTTAACGTGGTACATAAAAAAATAAAATAAATTACTGTATAGTGATAATGTTGCTTTTTAGAGGGAGCTACAAGTTATTTTCTTACTGCATAGGTCACATTCTCTTCTACAAAAATATTTGTTCAGTGTGCAACACACACTGATTAGTGAATTCAGATTTCTTCCAGAATATTAATCCATGTTATATAGGACAGGCACAAATTCCAGTACCTATACAATACATCCACTGTTTTCCATGTAAACTATTATGCTTATATGCTATAATGTGCATATATTGAAATGTGCTTTTTGCTGCATATTGTGGCAATTTAATTATTTCAATAAATGCATATGAATCTTTAAACATTTTACCAGTACATGTTTAGTGAAAATGACCTGTGCAACTTAAAACAGTAACTGTACTTTGGTTTAGATTGTGTAATATAAAATGGAAAACCATGTATCAACGTGTGCAAAAGTAAAAGCCATTCACAGATTATCTCTCTCTCTCTCTCTCTCTCTCTCTCTGTTTGTCAACCTCATGCTGTGTCCTTCTCTGGCCTTCTGTTCTATATCCTGTGAAAAACAAAATGTCTCATTTTGTCCTTACTCTCACAAAAAACTCCAGTGTCCAAAGCACTATCACGTTTCCACACAACAAGCTGAAATGCAAAATCGCAATTGCATTGGCATTACATCTGGCTTTGTTGATATGCAATAAAAGAGTAATGGTGACATTTGCAGGTGCAGTCAGTTTTCATCTGCAGGGACCTTTGTGTGTTTTTATTTGAATCTGATAGTGGATGGGAAATATTCTGCATGAAGTAAGCATCAAAACACCTTGCAAAGGGAAACTTCACAACACTTAAATAACAAGAAAGAAATGATGCAATATGATATGGTGTGTGTAATAGGATGTGATTGGGATGGCTTCTATGGGGGGGATGTTTGATTTTTCCAGTTTAATTTACCAATAAAGGATATGTCAAGTGATATTTGCATACATCATATCTATTAATAATTATTTTTTGTTGTTCCTATTACAATTATTATAAGCTTTTTGGAAATTTCCCAATAATTCATTTAAAAAAATAATTAATTGTTGGCTAATTCATTCTGTTTGGCCTCTGAATGTGTTCTTGTCTCATCATTAAGAGTAAATGTGCGCCTTGCCTTTTTCCCTGACCTCCCTTATTATATAAGTGTGCTGAATCTGAACAGAGATGAACCCATCTCAGAGAGGCAGCACAGACAGTCTGTACTGGCACTGCCCCCAGCAAGGATGCACCGAGGCACACATGCCACTTTTGGAAACCCTAAAAAAGCATCTCTCTCTTTATCTCTCTCTACTGCATCACATTCTCCCTACTCTCTCTTTCTCTTTCTCTCTCTCCCCTCTTTTCTTCTCTCTGTTTTTTCTCCTTCCTCTTCTCCTCGTCTCACACCCTCTGTATCTTCTCTCTCTATCACTTTTCCTCCTCTCTCTCCTGCCAGCTGAGCCTTTCTGTTCGAGCCAAATTGTGACTTAAGTGTGGGCACTTGGGAACATGACAGCAGAATGACAACGTCAGTGTCGTTGCATTAATAAACAGTTATAGTTACTCTAAGTCTGTCTATTTCTGTCCCAGTCTAACATATGTGTGGCAGTGCTCCTTGCTGCTACCTCCCCCTGGATTAGCACCTGCTGTTCCACTGAGCACAGACACAGAGATTCACCTGATCCCTCTTTCTGCCCTATAATTTATCATTCACCGCTGAGTGACCTGAAAGCCTCATTGCCTGTTCTCAGAGGCAAACAGGATCAAGGAGGATGAGCAATGACCTGGCTGCTGTCAAACATCAGCTCACACCAGTCCGTCCTCTCCCAGCTGTGAGTCACCCAGCCTCCTCATCCTCTCTCTCACACCAGTGTGACTAACAGCCGTTGCGTTGCAAAGCGTTTCCTCGGGATATACAATTTTCCAAATGTCTACTACTGTAGCAATTTTTTATTACATTTTATTACATTCACTTTAACATAATCTCTATTTACTCTTTAGGGAAACCACAGGCACAAGTGCCATTTAATGGTTTTGAATATGGACAACAATCAATAGTAAAATATTTAACAAATAAGAAATAAAACCGGCAGAATGGCAGAATAACTTGAAAGACCCAAAGAGATGACAGAGGAATGACAGATGGAAAAAGAGCGAAATAAACTGACCCCTACTGGCCAAAGAATGAGCTGTATTTTATAATGAGGAGCTGATGCTCTGGTAAAAAACAAGGCAGCACCACCACCACTGACAGAGGGAGCTAGCAAGCAGATTTTGCCTTCACTCTCAGCTGCCACCTGCAGCGCTCTGCAGAGAAAATCCAACCCAGAATCCCACACTGCAGAATCACCTAATAATATACACCTACCAACACGACCTTCTATTATGTTCGTATAAATCTGATCTGCACCTACTGCTTGAGCTCTGTCTTCAGCTAAACTTAAAAAAATATAAAATAAATACAGCATGCTCAGAGAAGATAAGAATGACTGGTAATAAGACACAGTAGACTGGATCTTGTCATCTACTATAAGCAACAGAGATCTCTAATATTATCACACATTGAATTTGTCATCAAACACTGCATTACTCAGTATAAGACATACATCAGCAGGATAAATGTGCAGAGAGATACTCAAACAATAATAACCATCAAAGACTAAGCCTGGAGAGAACATAAAGTATTCTCATAGTCCTTTATATAGACAATAAAGAATAAAGTCAAATATATGTATGTACTGTATATACAGTTATTAGGCACATGTAAATAAATTCTTTATAGCAAATATGCTTTCAAAAATAATGAAATCAAAAGTTTCTAAATAAAAAATGTACTATAAAGAGCAGTACACAGTAAAACACTAAACCAAATTCATTTGCTTTTAAAACTGCATCAATTCTCTTTGGCACCCTGTCATCCTGTTTTATAAGGAAATCGCGGAATCTTGGAGAACTTGACACAGTTCTACTGCAGACATAGGCTCTCACTTGGTTCTGTCTCTGCAGGTAAAATCTGAGACAGCCTCCATTATGTTTTTATCTGAAATTTTTTTTTTTTACTTAATATGTCACTTTATTTAATAATATTCAAACATTTCTCTATAACAATTAAATTTTATTAAAATGAATGTTTGGAAATCTTAAATTTTCTAATTTTTACTGACACACTAATGCAGAAGACATAAAATAAACCTCTAAGACAGAATTTATATATATATATATTGTATATATTGTATATATTGTACTGTATATATGTATATATTGGAGTTTCTTTATATGAGAACAGATGAGGGTTTAACCTTGAGGCCCAGGCTTCTAGGATGACCTTAACAAACTTAGCTTAGGTCACTTGATGGGTTTATCTGGAGATAGTAACACACATTGTAGGGAGCACACATACACAGAGTCTACCTCTCAGCATGCCCACAGCTTCATTAAGCACATAATTATAGAAAATGGTGCAACACTGTCCATGTAAAGTATGACTCAGTCTGTCATTATACCAACTGAAAACACAGGCTAAGTATAAAATACATGTGTCACACTCACACACACAGAACTGAGCTGCAGTAAATGTAACAAATATCACAGAGAATTAGGCATGACAAACTATAGAAACATCAAAATAAAAGAAGCGAAAAAGGCTAGTCTCATTGGCACATGAGCATCACTGTCCAGAGTTAATGAAGCATGTTTGGGATGTTTGAGTTACTGTAGGGCACAGTTGACATTTATTCCAACATGATGAGGTAGGGCACAGTTGACATTTATTCCAACATGATGAGGAGAAGAGCTCCTGGAGGCTAAGCTCCATTATGTCCTTAATCATAATGATTTCCAAAACTAAATCACATGTATACTGCAAACTAAAGTACTTACATTTATAGAGTTCAATTAAACATATGACATGTGCTTTGATCAAACAAATTAAAGATGGGATTTCTGACACATTTAACCATGAAAAAACACCAGGCCTATGGTTACTTGTGTGTGAAATGTGTGTGAAATAGAAGGAAAGACTGATAAACTTGATGCAAAGAATGTGAAAACAGCACGAAAGTATACATATATATTTTTATTCTCTAGTATCTTGGAATTTATAAGGTAGTTAGACTGGAAGGTTATGCACAATTCTCACAAAGATCATGTGTGCTGGTTAATAAATTGTGTTTATGAGCATTCATTAATAATAACATATTTCAGGCAAGTCCTGGCTCTGTGGTAAAATAAATAAAATCTGCCCCAATTAAGATCTTTGTATTCAATTAAAAATAGTAGCCTACTAGCTTCTGCTTTTTGTCAACACTTAAGTAGCACAGTGTGGCGTATTTTAACAATCTCATTATAGGAAGCAAAATAGACACTGAGACACTGCTTTAGATAAATTATTGCATCTTACACTCACAGTTGCAGATAGAAGATAAATAAGGTGAGTGGATGTGTGTGTCATGAACTCGAAGACCAGAGACAGTAGGATCCAAGTGCAACAGCGTTTATTGACAGAAGGTAAATCCAAGATC
>JAOUQW010000009.1:11201094-11211972 GCA_028565825.1 Olivaichthys viedmensis
TCTCTCTCTCTCTCTCTCTCCCCCCCCCCCCCTTCTGGATGGGGTACGAGGGAAGGTTACACTGCCTGTCTGCGGTTCTGCCGAATTCAGAGAAGGCCGAACAGACGGCGTTGCCAAAGTCCCAGACAAATGTTCATTTTGGAATTGCTCTTTGCTTACATACCTCCCTCACACTCTCTTTCCTATTTTGCCATTATTTTTAATAGAGTTTCACCTTACTCACTCCCTTTCTAAGAAATTGCTTTCAAGAGGGTTCATGTGCTTAAATGGAGAAGGAAAGTAACTCATACCGCTAATAATGCTTAATCTCTGTCTCTGTCAGACTTCATCTCAGGGGGGGAAAACGCCTCTTAATAGGGCTTCTCAGTAGAAATGACTTCATTACTTCATTAACCGCCTGTTACTAAATTTTGTTCCGCGCAGTCTCAGTTGCAACAAATTTTTTTTTAACCAATTTCCATTCTGTAAGAGGTTGATTACATTAAATGATCCGACACTGGACCTGACTTGTCTCGCGTCTCTCCTCGATCTGCCCTGCCTTGCCGATAACCGTATACACGGTATATCGTACTATCCGGCTCGTGGACGCGCCCCGCCCCTCATCCCTCATCCCGGCCGTGCGCGCGCCCCTCCTCTAGTCCTTCCATCCACCGCAGGTTGTCAAGTTGGCATCTCACGCTTTCCTCTGCGCATTATCTGAACCCGTAAAAAAAAAAAACCCGAAAACAATCGCTTTTTTGGGGGGTTCTCCATGTCATGAAGACAGAGACGCTACGAACCGGATCGTTCAGTAAAGCGATGCAACTGGCGGCTCTGTTTCTGCAAACGATCTGCTTTTGGAGCGACTGCGGCGATGCGCTCCGTCCTCCCTCCACTTCTCCTCACGTAAGCTGGAACTTTTTTTAAGACAGCAAAACTGCCAGAACGTGATCTAAAGTTCAGACTCGAGCCTTAACCAGGATGAAAGGTGTAGGATCGTGCACCGACCTGGCTTGTGTGTGTGTGACAGGTGGCACGAGCTAGCCAAAACGCATTTCACTACTGGCTTTGTTATTTGTGACTTTTCATTCATTTAAAAAAAAAGAATCATTCGAATGTAGGGATCTGAACATGTCTAAAACTTGTGTTGGGTGAGTAACACTCGAGTCTGCCAGCTTTGGGTTTGGAAGGTCTCCCTGTTTCTGAGCTCTCAAGGTTGGCGGGTTTGGGTATAACTACATGTGTTTCACATTCAGGTCGAACATTAAGAGCCAGCAGATGCCGGGTTCCTAATATCGTAATACACCCAATTAGTCTGTGTGTGTGTGTGTGTGTGTGTGTGTGTGTGTCATGTAGGGTACTACTCAGAAAACAGCTCAGATCACAGAGCCAGAGCCTTGCATGCATTTCCATGTGCTAGATCTGCTATATATCCACATTGCACCCCCAATATGTCATTGTAGTTTACAGCTATAGGCTATTCATTCTTATGCTTACTTCACGGGCTACACATAAAAATATTAATCGGATTGCGGTTGTACAGTTATATTCTCTCTTTCTCTTCCACTAGATGTATCCAGATTGTATTGCTGTTGTGTGTTAGCTTCCTACAGGTAAATATGATTAGGCCTACATATGGTAGCTTGCCCATATAATAAACACACATAGCTGTGAATTATGAATTAATGAATTGTGATTTGTAGGCGCTAGCGGTGGATAATGTCGATTTCGGGGAGCATGTGGAGAATCAGACGGGCGCAAGAGATAGTCTGAGCAGGAAGCATCACAGGGTTTACCAGCTATACAGCAGGACCAGCGGCAAACACGTGCAGGTGCTTGGCAAGAAAATCGTCGCCACTGGAGAAGATGGGGACAAATTTGGTAAGAGCACTCACGTTATATCACAAACGGCAAAATTGCAAATTGACTGACCTTCGCACTCTTCTAAGGCTCATGTGATGTGTACATAAATGTGACATGAACAGCTGAAGCTGGTGCAAAATGCTCTTTTGGCTGCAAATTTATATGTATACGTACTAGATAAGCCAAATATACACCAGGGAGTGCAAAGGGGTGTTGACCATCCCTTTCATCGATCCATCGATGGATTTCCATTTGCCCTGTCTTGTCTTATCTGCTCTAAACACAAGGGCAAAGACTGACAGAGAGACAAGAGAGAGAGAGAGAAATGTGGGTGGGGGGTGTTGATCTTAAATGACCTCAATGTCATTCAAGGACTACACAAATGATCACATGGATATCGAGCTCTCTCTCCAATTAGAAATGGCTCGAGAATACAATTTAAACACCATAGAAAAGAGGATTAAAGTCTTATCAGTCAGCCACATCAAACGAAAGGAGAGAGAAATGGAGTAGTGTATGTATGCAGTATTGGCCAGTGAGGACTGAAGTTGTCAAGATGGCAACGTCGATTAGATGCTGAGATGACGAATGACTATTGCAATGAATAGTTGCAGATAGGGAGTTGCCCCGTGTTTTGGCCTGGGACAAGTAAAAAATTCTCTGGCAATATTTTCTCTGGCAGAGATTATGATTAAAGGCAAATCAAGCACATCCTTGGCCTGTCTATATTCCTGTCTGTCTGTCTGTGTGTCTCTTCACAAGCCCAGCTTGTGGTGGAGGCCGACACCTTCGGGAGTCAAGTACGAATTCGAGGCAAAGAGACCAACTACTACCTGTGCATGAGCCGCAAGGGGAAACTGGTGGGCAGGGTGAGTTCATTTGATGTTACAATAAAACATTAAAGGACTATATTAGGCCTACTAAAAAATGCCAAGGTTGCTAACAGAAGCTTAGTTTACAGGCAGGAAGCATGACAGAAATGGGATCATAACAAATGGTTCCTATTGGCTTTCCCCCAAAGTAGAATTTTTCTGGGGAAAAGTAATTCTTTTAATTCCATCCCACACATTATTAGCACACTTTTTTACTTCTTTAGAATTATATATTTAGCTCCATGTTTGCTGATGCACTAATGTTAAACCAGATGTTTTTATCTGTCTATCGTAAAGTGTTAAAAAAACGAAATTCTGTTTCCCCCCACAGAAAGCCAGCGGCGCAAACGCCGAGTGCGTCTTTATTGAAATGGTTCTGGAGAACAACTACACCGCCTGGATGTCGGCGCACTACTTGGGCTGGTACATGGGCTTCACCAAAAAAGGCCGACCTCGCCGAGGGCCACAGACGCTCCCTAACCAGCAAGGAGTGCACTTTATGAAACGCTTTCCGCCTGGGGAGCAACCAAACCTACAGCACAGCAGCTTCACCACCGTTAGCAAGAGGGGCAGAAGGACGCAGGAGACCAGCGCTGATCCCGACCCAAGCTCGTAATGCACAAGAGAGTTTAGAGCTTGTATTGCTAAGAGAATTGGATTCGAAAGATTCAGAACCGTTGTGCTCCTTTGTAAAGAACGCAGACATAATAGGATGCTCTGATAGGATTCATCCTTAC
The DNA here is from genome assembly GCA_028565825.1 of Olivaichthys viedmensis. NCBI lineage: Eukaryota > Metazoa > Chordata > Actinopteri > Siluriformes > Diplomystidae > Olivaichthys > Olivaichthys viedmensis. Next base: position 11,204,546 of record JAOUQW010000009.1, read on the forward strand.
CAAACCAACCAGGTACCCACTTCCAGGTGGAGGTCAAAGTCAGACGAGGAAAGCAGACCGAATGCTGCGTAATCAAAGACGGCTGGGCACGCGTCCAGGAACTGAACTCAGAGACTCATGACTCATGACAAGGGCACACACAAAGCACTGCAAGCTAAAAGAATGCCTCCCTAGGGCCCAATGCTATAGAAACTAGTAAGTCCCGACAAATAATTTAGTGACATTTGATAGGAAGCAAGCCTATGACCATTTCACAGACGAAAAAAAAAAAGACTGTGGAGGGCTGATATGTGTATAGTTCCACCTAAGGTTTTAAAAAAAAAAATCACATACCTTTATGGGTTAAAATAATCCCGCTTGAAACGTTAATCAATAGGACAACTGCAAAGGCATATGAAATTAAAAGACAGCCGAATGTAGCTAATATAATGAACAATGAAACAAGAATTGTCGCAACAACGGACACAAAATGAAATAGCAGAATAGGATTAAACCAAAGTCCAAAGTCGTGATTGGAAAATAAAATTGGTTTAACAACAACTTGTGGGTGCGAGCTCATACTGACACACTGTATTAGTGCACTTTGCAATATACTTTATACTGTGGGTAAGATTAGGGTGTGAAACCTTGAAATGAGTACGCTAAAACCTTCATACAGGGAATGATGCATCTGTGAGGTGAATTTTTGGTACATCAACAAAAAAAAGGCTTCAAAAAACAGCAGAAAAACGTGTACAAGTAGTTACATTACCCTCTCCCGGGACATTTCCTTATGTCAGGAACTTTAAAATATCTTACATCTGTATTTTAGCTCATGATTTATGGAATTTGTTATGTATGATATTGAGAAATTGCACTGCACCACGCTCTACGTCAGTGTTCCTCAGTGATGTAGTACTTGAGTTCCGCATTTGAGTCACAAGTAACCCTGCCTGAAAGGCGTATTAAATAAAGAACAGCCAAATGTAGCGAATATCATTAATAATGAAACAAAACTTGTGCAGCACTCGACTTAATTCATGATTTCCAGGACTTCCAGTAACTTGACTTGGACTTTTTAAACTATGATTTGAGTTTTTACAAAACTTTGCCTGCTGTACGTAAATAATTGTTTCATCATCATTAAACAACATTATTGCAACCTACTGCAAATCATTAAGCTTGCCAGAGTCCCCCTGATCAATTAAACCACTGGGTCCCCATTCGAAACTTGACTTGGACTCTATTTGAGTAGCAGTTTAGAGACTTTGGACTTGACTTGAACGTTAGGGTGAGATAACTTCAACTCAAATTGGACTTGAGAGCTGCTGACTTGAAATTCGACACAGACTTATAAGTGACTTGACTACAACACTGGTATTTCCCAGCCCTAGTCCTTGTTGACCCCCAGATGGTCACAGCTTCTAAAACTGCCTGAACCAAGCAATCAAGAACACTGATTACCTGGTACAGGTGTGTGGGAAGGACTGTATTGGAAAACGTGGCCTATTCAGCTGAGAATGTGAAGTTAATGCGCTAAACCGAAAATCCTGCAGGTATGAAAGGAGAGACGGCTCCCACAGTTTGCATCAAGCACCAATCAGTGCTCAGTTTGGCTGTATGAGCTTGGACTCAGCGCCACAGTGTGGTACCTAAGAGTAATCGAAATTCACTAATAAGTCACTATTATTTATTATTATTCATTTTTCTAGATAAACTAAGCCAAAAGTAAAGAATGTCTAACATCTAAAGTCATGGATAACCACAAGAGCATAAGCGTGGACGATACGACAAAAGATATAACATCGCAATACTTAGACATTTTGACAATACTCGATACTCATTTTCTGTGATTTGATAAGAAGTTGACACAGTTAGAATACACCAGCCACATTTTAAAAGAGCCTATAAAAAATGGACATAATGTAAGTATTTACAAAAAGGAAAAAAATCTAACTAGTAAAAATAGGAAGATAATGACAATTTCGAACCAGTGATGCGCACACAAAAGTGTATCGTGATGTAATGTATTGCAATAACGATATCCTATCATCACATTTCCCATCCTAATGGATCCTTGCGCCCATTTCGCATATCTGAACACGTATGAGTTAATCAAGCTGACACGGGTACCACCCTGGTCCTGCATGTTACAGAAAAGTCAATGTACAGTTAGACCAGTTCCACTGCTTTTGTCCCACTGCTACTGGGGCTAAAAAACTGAAAGATGAAATATTTTGATACAGGATGCTATTAAAAATATTTATTTTGTTGACACAGCGGCTGTCAGTGTTTTATTTGTACCATAATAAGAATTTAATGGTTAAGAATAATAGTGTAACAGTGCGATAAATTCATGGTATGATACCTGTACAACCCAGTGTCTCAGATTTTGTGTCTGCGTATGACTTCTTATCTTCGAAGAGGATTACATTTGAAGTCATATAACACTAAAGTGGCAGTGTGAGGATTCAGGGAAACGTCTGGAATATATTTTTAACAGATTTATTAAGAGGGTCGCCCTTAAGCCTCAGTATTTTCTCAAAGCAGTGTAGAAATACCATTTCTCTGATCCTCAAAATAATTTTTGAGCCGTCATAATCGCTGCTGACATAGCATAACATTGACATTACTACTATTTTAGATTCTCTCAATCACATCAAATTTCTATGCTCATGATGAGGTTATCATCACAGTTTAGCAACTCTACATCCTCTTTCATCATCTCTCTCTATATATAAATAGACTGTGCTAAAATATAAAAATAGGCTGTAAAACATGAACGCAACCGCAAGGCTCGATTCGTATTCGCCATTATTTATAACAAACGTAAAATTACTGATTTGGGTTTTTTTCTTTTTTTTTTCTTCCTCCATTCAGGTCAGTAGGCATTAATCATTAAAGCTGCAATACGACACATTAAAATAAATAAATAAATAAATAAATACAGCAATAATAAGTGTGCTTACATGCAAATTAATAATCCAATCATTTGATTTCAGCAGTTAACAGATTATTCAAGTGTTCCTGTATACAACATACTATGATACATGTCAGATTAAAGCTGTTATCAGATTTAAAAAATGAAAAAAAAATAGGAGTTCATGTACACTGTTTATCCAGTTATGTGCACACATGCGTAGATGTAGAAAAACAAAAGACGTCTGATTAAGGGGTGGTACATTAGGTACTACATTATTAAAAATAAAAAAAAGTTGCTTGTTGTTATAGAATTTCTCGCAGAAGTCTCAAAATCACCCAAAAGTTACATACTGTAGCTTTAATGGGAAAACTATGTAGTGAAAGTAAACTGAAAGTTAAAATTAAAATAAAATTTTAAATAAAATTTAAAAAAAGATTAGGAGAGAAGACAGAACAGATTTCCAGACACATATTAGATTACCCTTAAATTAAATGACAAGCGCCAATAAAGATTGCCGATAAAAAAAGTTGTTTTATTTCAGGACTGGGCTAAATCTGTGCCTGAAAAAACATCCCGAATTGTGTGTGAAGATGTGTGCGTGTGTGTTTAAGGCTGCAGTCTTGCACTGCATTCCTGTCATATCGAGCAGCATCGTTCCTGTCTGCAGACTTGATTTTGATCCTCCCTTTGAAACACTGCTTTTCAGTCACACACACACACTCACAGCCTTTCCACCATAACTCTCATTTCACTCATTTACACTGTTCTCGGCCACAATTCTAGCTCACACGCTGTAGCTATATCAGTTCAAGATATGACCTATTTCTGGTAATTAAACAGCATTATTCCAAACATGTATGTGATGGATCAGGTTACAAGCATATAACAAAAGTGAGTCATTTAAAAAAAAATAACTAAAGGGGATTAACAATATTAAAGCTCCTTCATGTGTTATCGGTTCTACAGCACAGTTCCAAGTTTATAAAAAAAAAAATTAAAATAAAATTAAAATAAAACGTTAACTAAAAGAAGCATTTCTTTACACACTTGAACAACCAAGTGTCACTTGCTATAGGCTTGAACATAAAAGTTCAGCCATTTTAAAGGTTTAAAGGTGCAGTTTGTAATGTTTGAAAGACACCCAAGAAAAACTGATTTGCAATATTGCCGTGCAATGGATCTGGCTAGTTCCTTCATTTCAGGTTTCCGTTTAAGAAGAAAATTGGCTCCGCCTCCAGCCGAAACAGACCCACTTAGCCCGTTCCCTCTTCTTAAAAGGCAACTCATATGGCCTATTGCGTTTTCAACAGAAGGGGTTTGGCGACTGCAATTCGCCTTGAGAGCATAAGAAAATGACAAACTGCTCCTTTATTAAAAATTAAATGTAAGGGAAGGTGATGGGGAAATTTAAATATTTTACAACTTTATTATAGGGGCCCTTTAACTTGAGTTTTGGCAAAACACACTCACACACGCAAATACACAGACAAAAAAACTCAAATTGTGCCCGTTTGTTAACACTCCTTCACAGTCAAGTACTTTATTAATAATAATGTTTTTTTACCTTTAAAAAATCTTTTCAATATACAACACCATTTTAGACAAGACATTTCTGTTTACAACTAAATTGCGATCAGTTAGGGGTCATTCGGAACCTAGACGAGCAGACAGCGAAAGGGACCGAGACGGAGGAGGGGAGAGAGGGAGGGAGCGAGACAGAGAGAGAGACAGACAGAGAGAGCGACAGACTGGAGAAGGATCTGAAAGGGAGAGATACGGTTATTAGTACAATATTACAAAGGAAGCAAAAAAACAAACAAATGTGATCTCCCAAAAAAAAAAAAAAAAAAAAAAAAAGGAAAATAAAAAACCCAAAATAAGAGGGACAGAAACAGGGCTTGACCGTCTCTACTGTCCCATCATTCATTCATGCAAATACAGTCCATCACGGAAGAATCGCTTCCACTGTTTTTCTTTTTTTCTCCCCACCCCCCCACAAAAACAAAACAAAAAACAAAATAAAAAAAACCCAGAAATAAAAATATCAAGATACATAAATAGTCCTTGGGCCCGGAGGCGGGGCTAGGGCAGCTGTCACCGTAGACGTGGGGCGGAGCTATGCGCTCTGCCTCAGTGGCATCCCTTTCTCAATCTCCTCAGCGAGGAAAAGAGAGGAGCTGAGCTCTGGGTGTGTGTATGTGTGCGCGCGCATGTTCAAGGGGGCTCCAGATGAAAAAAGGAGAAAAAAAAAAAAGGAGTAAAAGAGAGAGGGTGAGGGGAGGAGAGGGGTGGCGTTCCTCGACCTCTGATCCTGGCACACTACCACAGAGACTCGGTCATCAAGACAGTCCCCGCACACACACTCTCACACTCCGCACGCTTCCAGGGCCGCCCTGTTCCACACACAAAGAAGTGTAATGCATTACTTAACCATGAGTGTTTAAAGTGTAATAAACATTAGCTACCTACAATAAAACCATGCGTGCGTCTGGAAAAACTAGTGTTCAAGAAAAGATTTTTGTAGAATTCATTCTAAACACGTCACCGTCAAGAACATGATGTTTAGGACGATGTACATCCAGTGGCTTGCAAAAGTATTCAACCCCCCCTGGAAGTTATGAGATCTGTCTGAATTACAGTTTTCCTGGCAGTATTTTGTATTCTCTTACAGTGAATTTTCAAAAATGTATTATTGGTCAGCAAATATTTCAAAAGAAATTCAAAAACTGAAAAAAATAAATGCTGCTTGCATAAGTATGAATGGATGAAAATAATCACGATCATTTTAGCCACTATTGTGCAACCCTAGCGTCAACTAAGGCTAGATTTATAGATTAGACTATCAAAGTCTTTTTTTATTAATAGAGAAGTGATTTTTACCTTGTGGGAGAAACAAACTGCTAAATTAAATTGGTCATGTTTCTTATTTGTAATTGACTTATTTGTTAAACAATAATATTTATTTTTCTTCGGAAAGAAACGGCAATGACTCTTGCTTTTCAGAGCTTAAAATAAATAATAAATAGCCAATTATACTTATATGAGGCTAATTAATGTGGAACAACTTCCCATTTTTCCCCATGGACAGGTAACACGCACTTGGAGGTACACTGTTAAATCAGCACCGACTACTAAATTCTTTATACTTGACTAAACAGATGAGCATGACTGGCTAGCAGTATCATCACTCTGAAATCTAGAAGGAATCTGGAGAACACTAACGAGACATGCCTTCTAGCGTTTGACATACTCCATATGTCTGCCTACGTGTGAGACGACAGGAATAGAGCCAGAGATATAGAGAGTCCATTAGTCTCCACTTATTAGACAGGTGAGGGCACATTGATTGTGTGTGTGTGTGAGAAATATAACCATTACCTGCTATCTGGATATGTAGGTGTACGTGCGTGATGGCGACCGCCCTTCCATTTGTCCGTTAGCCGACACGTTCAGGAAATCCCAGATGAGGATGGTGTCATCATGGGAACTGCTGATGATCTGGAACTCATCAAACTGCAGCCGGAACACGCGGCCCGAGTGCTCCTACACACACACCTCAGTTTTAGTAGCAGCTGTAGCATGCTCCCAGTTCTGCACTTTGATGATGAGGTTCATCACTTAGCAGAACAGGACGTTTGGTGTGCGTGTGTGTGTTTCTAAGCTTACTCACCACCAGTGTTCGAAGACATAGAGTGCTGGCTGGGGCTCGTGGGTCCAAAGCAGCCTGCAGGTCCCATACTTTGATTTTACTGCACAAACACAAACAGCCAAAACCATCACACACACAGAATCGACCACTAGTATACAAACAGTATTAGCCCATCTCCTCTGGCTAAACCTGCATTCCCTCAGTTTCCTGCTCAGAAGGTGGTGAAGCAGCATCTGACTAATCTCATATACACTAGTAAACAATGATGGCTTAAAGGAATAGTTTGGTGAAAAATCATCTCATTTGGTGAAAAATCACCTCCCTCCCTCCCTCCATCCCAAGTCTAGTCCATCAGCCAAGTTTGGTGTCTGGTGTTGGCTTCTTTAGTTCTTCACTGGAACTACAAGGTTAATGTAGCTAACAAGTAATGGAAATCTAGCTCACCCAAAATATTTTAGGTAGATATCAGTCTCAAACCACACTCAGTTCTTCAGTGATGTCACACTGTGGTTTAGGACACAACTTGAACAAAACTTGAAAACGGCCATCTTGGGCAACCATAATCACTTTTTTAGCTCTTTGCAGTTTGGTATCAATTTTACAAAATCATTTATATAATAATGAGATTACAGAGCCTGTTGATGTTATTTGAGAAAGAATGACGGACGATTCAGGAATGTTTTTACGAAACAAGCTCGGCTGAGTTCCGTTACTTCTTACCAAAATTAGTTTCACACTGGAACTGCGAGGCTAAAAAAAAAAAAAAAGATTTGGACACCAAACACATCTTGGCTGCATTTGGGGACTTAAGGACCAGGACTGAGAAACCCTGTTCTGTGAGAACCATTACTAATCTTGCTCTTCGTTCATGGTGGT
>JAOUQW010000009.1:11212072-11227750 GCA_028565825.1 Olivaichthys viedmensis
TTTAAGTATATTTAAAATAAAAAAATCAGAACCAGAAGAAAAAGAAAAAAAAAAAAAAAAAAAACACTTACACACCCACCAATGGTGGGGGGGTGGGGGGGGGGGGGGGGGGGGACGACGACGACACTGTACATTTGATTTTTCACAGAACCACCATGAACGAAGAGCAAGATTAGTAATGGTTCTCACAGAACAGGGTTTCTCAGTCCTGGTCCTTAAGTCCCCACTGTTTTACATGTTTCAGCATTTTATTGCGTCCCAACCCACCTGACAACTCAGCAGCTCATTAATAAGCCATTCATGAGGTTAAAATGGGTGTGATGGAGGACAGAAAATATTAAAACTACCAGTGCAGGGGGACCAAAGGACCAAGATCATCTGAGGCGAGTGAGCCATTTAAAATCTGAATGAAGATTTGTTACACACGTTAAAAAATGGGTCCGATAAACCGTTCTGCTCTTCGTCTTTGGTCATAAATGAAACTATCACAAAACTAAATCCCAAGTCAACATATTAATCAGGATCCTGTGGTAGGTGTTGTCAGCTTGAATGTCTAAAAACCTTTTCAGCAGTCTTTGGATGATGTACCGATGTCAGATTCTCACCCGTCATAAGCGCCACTCACGATCCTCTTGTTATCGAACCGAATGCAGCGAACCAGCTCCTCGTGCCCTTCCAAAACCCGCAAACAGGCACCGCACTCGATATCCCATAGCCTGAGGACAAACAGGGAGAGAAGGACGAATATTAGATTCACTTCAAAGCCAGAGACTACAAATAATGATACTGAACCTGCACAGCCAGTGCTTTTCAAGCTAACGTGATTTCATTACTCCCAAAATGGCACTGATATAACAAAGACGGACAGCCAGATTGAACATAATAAGACATTTATTCACAATCGCCACAATTTTCCGTCACACACACACACACCTGATTGTGTTGTCCGAGGAGCCGCTAACCACAAGTCGGTCTCTGTACTGAAGGCAGGCGATTCCGCGCTTGTGACCGTTCAGAGTGCGTACAAACTCACAAGTGCTAGTGCTCCACACCTACAGAGAGGGACATCATATGTTTAAGAGGGACAGCAAGTTCACCTTTAACACATTATGGTACCTCGTGTCATTGACCCGCATTATGAAGTCTTAAAAACAGTGGCAAGAAGCTGCACTCAACGTCTTGAGCAACGCAGGATCATGTGAAACATGCAGACACACTCCCTGACTGCCCTGCCTCATTATTTGGGGAATGTTTTCAGAGGATGGGAGCGCTGTGTTTTTTTTTCCTATGCAGAATGATTTGGCGAGTTTCCCAGGGCCGTGCGTTCCTGGAATCCCGACTGGCCGAAAAAAATCCAGCGTCTGGGATACACGAGGGCAGAAGACGGAGAGCGATTCCAGCCGAGGCAAACCGATACGCCGCAGTCTGGCAGAACTGTACTCTGGAGAGTCTCAATGGACTCAGGATCATAAATTCAGCTGCTGTACATCGCCCTCTGCTGGATGTGACGTATATTACCATGTACCTAAATCCTTTAAACTAGCAGTTATCAAACCCTTAATTAAGAAACCTAACCTTTCAAACTATAGGCCAATATCAAACCTCTCCTTTATCTCCAAGATTCCAGAAAAGGTTGTAGATCAGCAGCTAAGCTCATACCTGCATAAAAATCACACGCATGAAATCTTTCAGTTTGGGTTTAGGCCTCATCACAGTACTGAGACAGCGCTGGTTAAAGTAGTAAATGACGTACTATTGGCTTCCGATCAGGGCTGTGTTTTTTGCTTGTATTACTTGATTTCGGTGTGGCTTTTAATACCCTAGATCATAATACTCTGATGGTTCGATTAGGAAAGAGGAAACAGCTTTTTCCTGCCTCAGATCTTATCTGCCTGACCGCTATCAGTTTGTAAATGTTAATGGTGACTTCTCTATGCATACAAAAGTAAAGTTTAGTGTTCCACAAGGCCCTGTTCTAGGGCAACTGCATTTTTTCCTTATATATGCTACCTCTGGGTACAATTATTCGTAAACCAGTGGCAGGAAGCGGATGTCTCAGGGTGCTCTCATGCCCATGTTACCTTCTGGCTCTCCCTTTTAGTTATACTGTCATAGCTAGACCTGCCAAAGTCCTCGCTTGGACTCTGATATACACCCTTTTAAGTCACTGTATGCTCCTCCTATCATATCTAATAATCTGTTTTCCCTGTCTGTCAAGCTGCACGTGCACTCCTGCTGCCCGATATGATGCTGGTGCCAGATCCTGAAACACACTTCTCCTGCTGTGGCTCCTGACGCTCTACTCCTGCTCTGCTCCTCCTGCTTCTTCGACTTTCTGCATTATGACTCAACTCCTGCTTCAGTGGATAATCTCACCTTCATACCAAAGAGACTTGCACTTCCCAAAAACAGTTTATGCCCAAGACTCAGATTCCTGCTTCAGTGAATAATCTCATCTGGATACCATAGACTTGAACTGCTGCTGCTGTAAATCAGAAAGACTGTCCTATGCTCATCCCAGGACTCCTATTCACTATGTAATTATACCAAACATTCCATATCCTTTCAACACATGTAGTGCTGTTTGCCTTTTCTCTGTATGACTGTCTACTGTAGCTGTGAGCAAACTGACCTTAATGGTACGGTCCCCAGAGGCGGAGACGATGTACTTGTCATCAAAGTCGACTACATTGACGGCGGCCCTGTGGCCTACGAGCACACGGCGCAGGCTGATATCGGTTGGAGATGCCATGTCCCAAACGGCGATGGAGCGATCTTTGGAGCACGTCACCATTAGGCCGTTACAGAAGCGCAGGTGCAGCACAGCCTCGTTGTGGTGGATCAGAGTGTTCAGCACCTCGCCCGAGTTCACGTCCCACACCCTGCATCAGTGTGAGTGAGTGAGTGTGAGTGAGTGTGTGTGTGTGTGTGTGTGTGTGTGTGTGTGAGTGTGTGTGTGTGTGAGAGAGAGAGGGGAAGACAAAGTGAACACTGTTCATGCATTTCTTACTGCATCAAAGCTGAAGTGTAGGGGCATGAAGGTTTATAAAAAAAAAGTGTGTGGAGAACAGAGAGAGAGAGAGAGAAGGAAAGATAGCAAGAGGTCAAGAGGCAGGCAAACAGTAAAGGCATGGTTCTTGCCCTTTCCTCACAAAAGAATTCCAGAACTTAAAGCCTTTTCCAGTCTGATTCTTTTCAACTTTTCTTTATAATTTTTTAAAGATTTAACACACACCAATTCAGTTAGCCTGTTTTGGGGAGGTGGGAGGAAACCGGAGTATCCGGTGGAAACTCACACGGACACGGGGAGAACATGCGAAATGTCACAGACAGTAACCGGAGATCAGGATCGAACCACGGAGCCCGTTTTAACAACAGAACATCCATACTCGTAATATCCATATTTTTCCGCTCAAAAGTTTTTGAAATTCCATACTTTCCCAGGGGTGGAAATTAGTGCCTTTACATTTCCAGACTTGTGCAAGAATCCTGAAAGGGATATAGTACAGAGTGACAGAATACGGGACGTAGAAAAAGGAGAACGGACAAGAACAGCGAGAAGACAGAAAGGTGGACAGATGGACAGAGAACTAACCTGACAGTGGAGTCAGAGGAGCCGGTCACGATGACTCGCTCATCGTACTGCAGACACAGCACAGACCCTGTGTGTCCCGTCAGAATCTTCAAACACTCCAAAGTCTGCTTATCCCAAATCTGAACACACACGCACAGAAAAAAAAAGTACACGTTTTAAACCATGGTTCAGATTTTTACCCAAACAATTCATTCAAATCAACGCCCACAATGTCATTACGTAATAACTGGTTACATAATTACTATTGTTGTATTACATAATAAACAGATCATCACTGAGCTTTGTAAATAAGCATGAAGATGAAAATGCCCCGAAACTGTTCCTAAAGATTCACCCTACTGCTGAGCTCTAACCATTATGGTTGGGACTAAACTCCACAGGAGGTCAGGGTGGAAGTTGACCATCTCTAAAATACATCAAGTTGCCAGTTTATTTGGTGCATTAACTTGGAACTACACTTATTGCTTATTTTAAATCGGGTAAGGACGTGGGAAGGCATTTTGAGTTGTGGGTGCTAAAACTTCAAGTAGCATACAGGTATACAGTGATGTCATAGTAAATGCTGTGCCAGTTTTTTTATTCTATCAAACTGAATAGTTTGGAGACATTTGTTTTGGATAATTTCTATCAAACAGAATGTGTTGAGAAAATCATGTCTAGTAAACAGAATAGATTACATTGGCATTGCTATAATGCATCAAGAGACGCCAGTGCAGCTCATGACACGCGAGTCATACAGCGGTCGCTATTGACCACCATGTCCTGTCATAACCTTATTATGAATAAAGAGTGCAACGAGTTATACAGCACTGCATTACTAAAGTTTAGAGCAATCTCGAAAGAGTCACACCATGGACACGCGTTATGAGAATGCGCTATAAGCAAATCCGCACATTCACGACGCCAAGCAAACGCTGCACAGCGGCAGCAGTTTAAATTTCATCTTACGCTCTCTAAACTGCTGTAACTTCATTTTTTGCAACAAAATGCGATGCGTGTCGGCTACTAACGTTTACTTCAACTGTGTGGAACAAACGTGATTTTAAAAGTTCTCTTTCTCTGCTTTGTAGGTGTACAATTACTGACTGTAGCCCGTCTGCTGCTCTGCACAATGCGTCAGCGCACCTTTACCCCATCCATCAATGGAAAGGGACCACTATACAGGCCAATTAACACCCGGAGGGTTTCTGAAGCGTTTTTATATGAGCGTCTCTCCAGCGTTTCAATCTACACCAGCGCCGAGACACATTCAAGTTACACACTGCCACTTATATATACACACACACACACTTTACATGTACAACAACGTCCTAATTGTGCAGCCTGCAGTTGCAGAGCAAAGTGCACGGTAATGGTACTCTGAATAAACACAAAATATGCTGTTTATCCACCATCCCACTGTCTCATATCAGATCTTAAGTGAACTGTGTTGTAACTACAGTTGTACGTATGGGCATTAGTTTTCTTGAAAACAGTAGTGAGAATGAAACGCATGCGGCGTGGATTGGATGGACAGCTGCTTAGGAGACATGCCCGGTGTGAAATCTAGGTAAGGCCACCATCGAGCAGATTTGTGTGGCTGGTGAGATTTATATATATATATATATATATATATATATATATACATACACACACACACACACACACACACACACGCTGCTGGGTTGAGAAACAGTCCGCAAACAAAAGTCCGGTCAGAAACCAACACTGATGAAGGGTAGCGGACGATCAACCCATATTATTCAAAAAACCCAGAAACGCTGCGACTGATCATTGGTAGGAGTTTGGCGGACTATAGCAGGACCCTAAAACACCTTGATGGAGTTGTCTCGGAGGCCGCTGATGATCTTGTCGTCGTCGTACTGGAGGCAGTAGACTCCTTTACTGTTCTCCGACCTGCACTGGATCCTCTGAAGGTTGTGCCGTCCACAGCGCCAGTTCGCCTCAATGGTCTGGGAACAGCAGGAACAATACATATATATTTTTTAAATGAACCACAAAAAAAGAGCCCAACATGTTATGGTACTGTTGATAATGAGTTTTCAGACTAACCACAATACATACTTTGAACGCTAGGTTATTTGTGACATTTTAATGTTATCCACATGCAGGAATGAGTTATCGTCAATACTTTTATAACACTGACCAACTCTATTGTTACTCACAGTAAATAGACTAGCTGTTCGGACCGAAAATCTTTGCAGCAATTGTTTAATGTTTCCCCTCATTTCCTTGTTAAACCAATTATTTTTGTAGCCATTAAACAAAAATGTGATTGAGGCCATATATTTTTATGAATTGTTTTTATTTTTTTTAATGTGACCCTATAGTTTTAAGGCTGATTTATACTCCTGCATAGTTGCATGTCCACACATCAGTGTCGCGACGCAGAGAGAGGCATTATGGGTAAGCATAGCTCGCGGAGGCCCTCTGACGAGGTCCAAGTACACACACGTCAAAAAAAAGATTTTACCGGCCCAGATGAACTTGTCCACTTTTTATTTCTGTTGCTACCCACACGCAATATTTTCTAATGAAAGTTTGTCAAATTCCACCAAATAGAAACAAATCAAGTTATTCAAAACACTGTTCAGAGTTTTTCTGTCCTTTAAACGAACACAACAAGATGTGTTATACAGATCGTGTATCGTGACATTCTCTTGCCATTTCACTGAGATACATCCTACACTTCACAGAATCCCTAACACAAAACATAAAAGGAAGAAAGGGTTTAAACGTCCGCTGCGCTCACCTCGATGTCCTGAATTATTTTCGGGTAAAGAGAACGGTAGTAGGAGTTTGGTGGGACTTCTGTAGTGCGGTTCTTGAATAAGTACTTCTCCCTGTGGGAGGGAAACACGTTCACATTAAAGCAAGTACTAGGGTCGCATCGGTCCCAAATAACACGCGGTTATTCAGGTGAAACTGTGCGGCTGAAAGTGAAAACCACATCACAGAGATCTATATACATGAAAATTAAAATACTTGTGCATCTGAAAGAGCTGCGATCGAATCGATTATGTCAAAACGACAAGCTCTCAGAAAAAGAAAAAAAAAAGCTTTCATTTTGGGAGTTGTATTTAATGCAATACAGAGTACATACAATTCTGATAGGGTTTAGTAAGAAAGAAAGAAGAAATCAATTAAAATTAAAAACACAATTACAAAATGAATTGTATAGTTGGTGTGTACTGTGTAGTTCTCCATACTGTCCTCCGTGTTTATTATATTGTGCTTCACTGTATGTAGTTTTGTACTTGTTTTTATACTCGTCATACTGTGTGCACTGGAGGCTCAAATTTCATCCCGCTGTGTACAATTGAGTTGAAAAGCGTAATTCAGCTCTTCAGAGCAGGCCATCCCTACTGCCAATGTATTTCAATACAGATTGCAAGCCCGCGTGCTCAAAATAGCTGTAATCCTTTTCGGAAACGCTATTTAAAAGGCTACAGTCAATTTTTAAAAGCGACGTCAACATCTGGAACATTCAAAACAATACAGCTTTAACCAAAACTCCTGTATGGGACTTTATTTTAAAAAACTTTTTTAGGTGTGAATTAGGAAGAGCCTCGTTATGATCGCTCACCACTGGTGTCTCTCGGAGAGGCCCTTCCAGAGCGGGTCGGTGCGCACCATGCGCTCAATCAGCTTCTTCCACAGCATCCCCTCTGAAATGACGCGCTGCCACTCCTTACACACCAGCTCGGCCGAACAGAGCGAGCGCGCGTCCAGGAACGACAGAATGTTCTCCGCTATGTGGTCCAGACCCTGAGCTGCATCGCGCACGCGCACACACACACACAAAATAATTATTAAAATATTGTATTTCATTAACCAAACAAGATTTACTTACAAGGAAATCGATTGATCAATATTTTTTAAATGGATAGTGCACGTGTTTAAGCCGAAGGTTTCTGCAGTCTATAGCAAAATCATATTGGAGCCAATAATTGGAAAATATCAGGTCCATGTCAAAATATCGTCATTACCCCTGCGTTTCATTCAGGAGGAGGCCGTCTAGGTGAGCGGCATTCATGGGTAACGTGTGCTCCAGAGATAAAGACTGTCCCATTCGCAAGGCAGCATAAATACAGCTGTCTTCTAAATGTAAAAGGACAGTGCACGTGTGCTTCTTATAAAAAGAAATCCCATCATTCTGTTCACCGGACGAGAGCGCCATGACGGAAAGAAGCGTCGCTCTGAGGAAAACATTTACTGCCTTCCTATCATGACAATATCCTAAACCATCATAAAAAAATTTGGAAATAGTACTGTTGTATGAAATGTGTGTACACAATGTGTATGGCATTGAACAGGAACGAAGTAATGATTTCTACACGCAGCCGTGCACAGAAGAGCTTTTAGAGGTTCAGCTGAACTGGTGTAAATCTTCACGTATGGCAAAACCATTGATATTAAGAGAAGGAAGAGAAGTGAAAGTGTTGAGATCAAATGCCTTCATTCGGGTCTTGGAAAAGCACGATTTCTTCCGAACACTCCTTCCATTACTGTACACTTTAACCACAATAACACCTGCTCGTTTCCTTGTCTTAAGCCTCAGGATTATATCCGGATAGGGTTTATCCACATAAAAATGTACCGAAGACACATTTAAATCCAGTTACATCCCATCACTCAAAAAAGCTTTGTGAGGTCTGAGACGCATTTAGGCCAGAATGTTATACAAGTGTTAATACATCCGTCTCTCCACAACACAGGAGACAACCAAAACCCCTTGGGCGAATACCACTGGTCCAGAATAAAGTGCAGCCGACTGCATCCAGAGTCAGTGCTGATTAAACAGCCTAAACAAATCATCTTCTAAAGATGAGCTTACTTTAAACACTGAACAGTTATAAAAACACAACGATGTGTTACGAGCCGATGTTACAGCGATGGGATGTCAATCCGTCTCCAAGTGTAAATGCATATGGTCAAAATCTTATCAGAATAAAATCCAGATGCACGAGATGAATCGAACGGCTGGGTGTAAACGTGGTCTTTGTGTACGCATGCGAGTGCTGGATACCTGGCAGCGCTGTGATGAAGTCCCTTTGGAGCATGGGCTTGAGGTAGGAGTTGATGTGGCCGTGCTGATAGTGACACATGCGTGAAATCAGGTGCTCCACAAACTCCACCTGGTCGGCCTCGGACCACTGGTCAAACAGCTGGATGCACACGTCCTTCTCTTTCTCGTAGTTGCCCTCCGACGGCCGCTTCCTCGAGCCCGACAGAGGGCCATTAGTGATCTGAAAGCAGGCGTGCAAAAGCGGTTCATTTTCAGCATTTCCCCAGGGAAGACTACTTTTAATCCATGCCTGAAGACCCAAGCTTCGCTGCAATGACACCTTCAGCACTTCTGATTTGTGTCCATGTAGGTATGGTCTCTTATCATGGTGACTGATGACCAGTGTTCTTCTCTGGTACACATGTTCCTTCATTTGTGTTTTTATTGTGGATTACTGTTATTGTTCTAAGTTGGCCTTCTCTAACTTGCAAGACTGACCTTAAATGTTGCAACCGTGAATCAATGGTCCGACAAAGAAATCAATTATTTACTGTAAAAAACTGAATGCGAGCTTCATCACTAATGCTAATGCTTCGACTACAGATGGTAAAATAGCTTCTCAAAGCCTGAGGGAAAACTTGTAAAATCCTACATGGTTATGAATTTTTTCTTTACGCCATTCATGAGTAAACTTTCACATCTGAATACAGAATAGTTTGGCCCTTGGTTTGGACCAGTTTTTTAAAAAGTTCACTAATTCCTCTAGCACCTAATCCCACCCTCGTGCTCATCTGTGGCTCTTTCTGTTCTTCCTAAAACTATCTTGCGCTTGTTTCTGTTCAGGTGACGTAAACTCAGTCTTGCAGCACTTGTATCTCTGTCGGCTCCTTTCAACAGCTCTGTGCGTACATATTTGTACAACCAGTTATTAGCACATGCCTATTTGTACACTACCAGTCAGAAGTTTGTGCACCCCTGCTCATAGAAGGGTTTTCTTTTTTATTTGTACTACGTTCTACTAGTGTAGAATAATAATGAGGACATGAACACTGTGAAATAACACATATGGAATTATGCAGTGACCAAGAAAAGTGTGAAACAAATCCAAAACTAGTTGCTATGTGAAATTGTTAAGTGTTCCTGATGAAGCTCTGCACACTCTCACCATCTTCTCAACCAGCTTCATGAGGGAGCTTCACCCAGGAGCCTTTTCTTAAAACTTCCCAAATAAACCGAGTCACTTCTTGTTCTGCTTCTCCTCACGCTCTAAATCATAAACTACTCGTTTTAGGGGAAACAATTTCATTTGAAGTAAAAACTAGTTATTTAAAAAATAATAATAAAAAAAACTACATTTTGATTCAGAAATAAATGTAAACATGGGCGTTAACGTCACTATTTACATTTCAACCATAAGCCTTTATCAAAATGTCTTCAAGACAATGAAAAATATGGATTCAATCGCGTGTCCAAACTTTTGACTGCTAGTGTACGTCCAGGAATTGATTCACTCACTCTGCTGTGGATAAAAGCGGAAACGTACCAAGTTTACTGGCTTACTAAACTTACTTTACAGTTAAACACATGAGGCTCACCTTAAATACTGTGGTGGTCTTTGGGGAGATGTCTCCGGTATGGGACTCCATGACCGAGGTGTTCTGGAGGTGAAGCAAAGATCTCGTCAGATCACAGACACAACATTCCATATAAAAAACTAATTTTATGCAATAAAGTGCAAAATGAAGCCAAACAAAACGACAACGTCATCGGTCATCCCCTGCTCTACTGTATAGCTCTATCATGCTACCTTGGTTATTTCTCATCTCAATAATACGACAGGAGGGCCAAGCGCTTTGCCCTCATCCACCCTTTGTGTACAGTAAATAAGCCAACAGAAGCTTGTCTGATGTAGGTGGGAACTGGGAGGAGTGGGTGTGGAACGGGGAGTGGGCATAGCCTACATCTAGACACACAGGACAAAGAAAGCAAAAGGTCATCCGTCTCCGTGCCACATGGTGGGCTACAGCACAGTTTGGACTTGATTCCTGTTTTTTAGAGCACCACATGGCGCAGAGACAGCAGCTGATAAAGCACATTGCTGACAAGAACACCAATACCAGGTTTTATTTTCCTGTGTGCATTAGACACTGCCATTTTTACTTTCCACTCTCCGTCATGTAGGTGCCCTTTTTTCTTGTCGCCTCAAGCCACAAAGAACGTCGGTTTCAATGGCAGATCCGTCTGCAGCTGCCATCGTTAATCATTTGGTGGAAACGGAACTCTATTGATTTAACTCGAGTTAACGTACAAATAATTTTTTTTGGAGAGTTTTTATTTTCTGACACCCCTCCGCCAAGTGACCCGTGTTCTACGGTTATAGTACACATGAGCCGTGTTTCTGTGTTACTGGGCGATAGATATGTGAATATGAAGTTCATAGTCTGTCAAAATAAAACAACAATAATATCATCTTACTTTTCCCCCGCGAAATACACCTGCGATACTGTGAAACCATCATGAACATGTATTAAAAAGGTACAGACGAGCTGGCTAAAGCCCCAGCTGCCCAAAAGTAGGAGTGTCGCCTCCATCATAGCGGGTGCACTTATTATTGCCTCTGCCTAATTTGGGCTCGGTCTCAAAATCATACACTATATACTTGATTATGTATATATACACACACTTGATAATGTCTCAAATTGAATGCTGATGTTTTGCACTAAACAGAAAGGACACGTCACCAAACAGTACCTTGTGCCAGAAACCCAAAACGTCCAAACAAAACTTTTTTTTCTCTCCTAATTTGTGTCTGCGGTGTGGCGACACGCTCACTCGTGCATCGGCCATTTAAAAACGCAGCAGCAGCTTATGATGGCTCCACCCCTTCTGTGACATGCGCCGGTTGTGAAAGCGGCGTGCAAAAAAACTGTCCGGGGTGCTGCACTTTTTTTTTTTTGGGGGGCAGTTCTAGTGCATCATTAGGTATCATTAGTGCACTACATCTAACCTAGTGCACTCAGTGTCCCCACATGAAAAGTATGTCATCAGCGCTGCCTATTAATAATGGCTAAAATGATAATCACGATTATTTTACTCCCAATTATTCAGCCAGTGAATGAATCAATGAATCCTTTTAAATCAGACTTCCCTTTCACAGGGTACATCATCAGCTCATCTTCTCTTAAATGTATGAATCTTTGAGTCAGAATAAGATCTTTAATCACATTAATGGTAAACACAATTATATTAATGAAGAAATAATGTACAAGTTATGCCACACGCTCTCCTTCATCTGCACTGGATTTATTTAGTTATTAATTCAAGCCTGTTTTATTGCTGCTGCTATGCCGTACACTTTGACACTTTATCTTATCCTGACACTGGAGTTGAATCACTTGCCACTTCTTTTTACTCATTTCCTTATTGCCTGTAACTCTGTGTCCTTGTAACGTGATGCGTCTTATTTGCTGCTGTGACAAAATTGCCCTCAGGCATCAAGTACTCTATAAACATGAATATCAAGCTTATGATTAAAAAAAACTAAAACAAAAAACGCACCAGAGTCAGTAAAAAGCACATAATTAAACAAGCCAAATGTGTGATCATGATTAAAATATGATTAATCGTGCAGCGCTGGTATGTCCGTAATTTGAGACCACGCTTTGGCACGTTTAGAGATGCATCACTATCTTGTAAAGAATACAGCTTTTGCTTTGCATTGAATGGAAAAAATTAAGAGTGAACGGATCAGGTCAGGAAAAATAAATGAACCAGTATGTCAAACGACGGTATCTTATCAAGTTCAGTAGAGTTAATAAAGTAGGAATAAAAGTTGTTAGACTTCCACGACTTGCATATCTTACATGCGTTAGCCATAGAATGGTGTGCAGTGAATATGAGGTAGTAATATAGATACATTGACATTTATCCCATAGCCTACATTCAGCTTTGAGGCCAACTAGAAACCATTTTACCACATCGCCTCTCCGGGTGGCTCAGTTGGCCCTGCTATAATCCCTTCTCATTCACTGTTTCTTTCTCCATCACAACTTTGTAAAGCTTCAACGCACAGCAAGTCTATATTGTAAGTAATCCAGAGTTTGTTTTGTTGCCATCCCAAAAATAAAAATAAAAAAAATGCAACATGGCATGAAGTCATTCTTGCCGACGTTCCCGACTGAGACTTTGGACCCAATTCGGAAAGGTCGTCTCGTCGAGGTGAGCACCTGCACGAACATATCCTCGGTTCTGCCCAAGCGAGATGAACCCGACGGCGGCTACCCCTGAGCGTTTTACTGTAGCCATGGCAACAGGAAGCAAAACTACAGACCATTGAGATGCCCAGGCATTGCAGCATGGACACCAAGTGGTGAAATGTAGATATGTGCGAAAACAAACCAAAAAAAAACCCCCAAAACATACAATACAATTTTATACCACATAGATGTGTCCAAAAATTGGCGGAAAAATCCATAGAAATGTGGACCAAACAAGTGAAATACCATAGAGATATGCACATAAAAGTCCACATAGATACTGAAAAAGAATTAAATAGAGTCAGATACTTATAATATATATATGTGTGTGTGTTGTTGGGAGCAAGAGATCCATAAAGAGAGCTTGCTTTGTGGTTAATTGCAAAGCTTTCAAATAAGATGAGGCACTAGGAGATCAGTGTTCAATACGAGGATCCACAAATGTGGAGTTAAACACAAACAGTGCTGCATACAACCCAAAAGAACGGTCTTAATATTGATCCTTAAAACGACTAAAACCAGTGAACATATTAAACATGTTCCATTTCTGCTCGCCACAAGGAAAATAACGTTATCAGATGCATTCATCACCGATATGACAAAGCCACTCATTGCTAGTTAGCGTTCTTGGATCACACATCTACGTTGGCTATCTAACTTAAAAACAGGACAGCCGTGAATAAACAGTTCATTTAATTATCGACACGGACACCAAGTCTGTTGTTGTTGGGTGTTTTTGTGACTATTTGTATCACATTTGTTATCAAATTCTCTAGGCGGAGAGAGAGAGAAAAAAAAGAAAGAAAGAAAGAAAAAAAAAAAAAAAAAAAAAAAAAAAAGCTACCTAGCTAGCACAACTGCCACTGCGACCGGTTAGCTGCGAGCTAAAAGAACTAGCTTAGCATTATATACACGACTCATAAAAGGGGCATGTTAAGCGTACATTACCTACAACTCGACACAAGTGACACGAAATGCTAATTAACGCTTAATTAGTGCGCGCGACGGCATTATTGCACTCGACATCCGCGTCCTGGCTTCGCCACGCCAACGTGACTTCCTTCTACGCAGCTTCAAACGGCAGTTAGCAAGCTGGCTAACATCACCCGTGAAGACGAGCAACGGCGGGCGTGTTCAATTATTACAGACGTGGGGGAAAAACAAAAAAACAGGGCTGACAGCATTAGTGGAATACGAAGTGAATGTTTAGTTGAGCCTCGACTGCTCACCGTGTCCGAAAAAAATAAAAAATAAAACAAATAAAACCGCGGCGAGGCTGTAACTAATAATGGCGCAGTGAAAACCCAATGCTAGCTTAGCTTAGCTTAGCATAGCCGAGTCAATAAGGGTCCAAGGGCTGAATCCCAAACGGCTCCGTATTCCCTATTAAAAGTGCACTGTTGCAACACAGGATTCAATAAGGCCGCCCACACCCTATGTAGTGCACTACATGTAAGGATTTTGGATGGATTTGGGATTCTGCCTCCATTTCTCGCTCACGACAAACGTCGCCTGCAGTTTTTTTTTTTTTTCTTTCTCTCACTCTCTCTCTCTCTCCTTCTTTTCTTTCTTCCCCGTCTCTCCTCCTCACAGCGTAACCGCTTTGGCCACAAACTCGACATCTTAGCGTTTCGTACATTATATTAGATTACAGTTCGATAGTCGGGGTCGTTTTACACCGATGTCCAGACGCCGTAATGGGGAAATTGAAAAAAATAAAAAAAAGTTTTCCGGATATTCGTGAAGCCAGGCAGGCTAACGCAAAAAAAAAAAAAACGCAGGGCCCGACACGAAGCTAAACAGCTGTAGCTGGAGCTTTTTATTTTATTTTTATTTTATTTATTAAATAAGCCACGTTCACGGAATAAAAGTCAATCAAACCGCACTTTCCGTGGCAAGGTATAATAAAGATATGTGTGTTTTATTTTTTAATAAAGCGGCTCAGAGGACTAAACGCGCGTTCATTAGCTCGAGACGCGCAAACGAATACGAGTTTGAGCGTTAAAGTCTGGCCGTTCCGCGGTAACATCACGCACGCGCCTCACGCGCGGGTTCAAGTGTTGTCGAAACGGAATATTTCGCACGTAAGAAAGAAAAGGAAAGAAAGTGCTCGATAGTTGGTGCTAATGCTGTTAGCCGGCCATTTGTCTCCTTTTCGCCCTGTCCATCTTTTTCATACATCCTCGAATGGGCACCGCTGAAATAAATAATCAGACGGGTCTCATCATTACCCGGGTTATTACGTGCGGCAGTATACATTTGTCAATTTTTTTTTATTTTTTATTAATTTTTTTTACTTACCATGAGCTCTAACGTTTTGTCCTCCATGTCCGGCTCCATATTGTTTTGCCCCCGCAAAAAAAATAAAACATCCAAAAATTGGAAACCCAGCCCTGCCGTCGGGGGCGCGCACTGCCGACTACGTCATAGCCCAACAGGAGAAACCGGGGAAGGGGAGGGGAGAGTATATTTAAATGTCTTTAAAACTGAAGCGCCGCATTGGCCCGCAAAATCACAAACAGGGCGGGGCTTACCTGGCTATCCGTCTCCTCATTGGCCGTTCTCTCCGGCTTGTGCATGGAGTGAGGCTAGGGCACAGTAAATTACCTGGAACGATTATTTGTACTTTTTTTTTTTTTACTTACAATTCATTTTCTAATAATAAATAAATAAATAAATAAAAAAGAAGCTTAAAAACAAGTAAAGAAATAATGTGAACTTAAATCTAACCGCAGTTTTAATAAAGCTAATTCAAGTGCTGTTTCCAAGCTACATTTTTAACCCAGTGTAACAGGTTTGGGTTCTGCACGTGGAAAACC
>JAOUQW010000009.1:11320161-11336367 GCA_028565825.1 Olivaichthys viedmensis
ATAATTTTTTATGGTTCTGTTATCTTTGTGATTTCTGCATGTGCTTGCCAAAGGTTTGTTTCCAACGCCGTATTTCTGATATGATAGTTTTTCTACTATGTGTTCAGCCCCGCCCCTTCGTTTCATTATGTGCAGTGTGAAACCGAATCAAACCAAATGGCAAACAAGCCAAAAGTATACATTTCATTCTTATTCTGGCCCTGAAAATGGATTTGTAGGTGAAATTAATGAAGTACTTACAAGTTATATTTGTTGAATACTTTGCAAGTTGAATATGTAAGTACATACTAACTAATGTGAAAAATACCAGGTAAAATATTGGCACCCAATGCTAAGAAGCTATATAAAAATAGTAGGTACTACCAAACTTCTTTGTTAAATTCCTGTACATGCATATCTAGTCTCAGCCTCAGATGCTGCATGAGCCTGTGGGCTTATTTATATCTTATGTACACTTTTCTGGCCACAAGCTTCAGAATCTTGACTTGCTGCAATCTGATTGGCTCTTTAAAATTTTCTGTTAATGTAGGCGGTTCTTGGTTATGTTTATTCACGAAATGTAGCAAAAGCCAGACGTCTGGCTCGTGAGACTAATGCATGTCTGACTAAAAACGAGTGTGTTATAACATGTGTAATAATGCTTATATGTGTAATAACAATATACAATTATTGGTAACACCTACGTCAAGTGACATAGATTTTTGGTGACATTAGGTTGTGTCATGACACATTTCAACTGACTCTGTAGCTCAGAGTATTTTTTGGTGTCAGAGTGACATAATGCTGATGATGTGACATAGCTTGCCAAGCAAGGCTGGTTGCAAAATTGAACTTGACATAGGTGTAATGTCAACTTGACATCAAAGTTGGCAAAAGCAGCCTTTATGACAGCTGACACCTGTTGGAATAAGTGTTTATAAATGTTTATGTAGGTTTATGTCAGTTGTCATGAAGGGCTTATGTAGGTGTCATGTAGCCTTCTGAACACTTCAGTAAAGTGTTACCAATAATTTTAACAATTCTATGACACCTTTAAAAAAACATACTGGGTATGTATAGCCACATACATTAGTTACAACTAAAGTTTTGCTTAAAATTCAGTAAACTAATTTGTAACAGAATCTCCTATTTTGACTAAAATCCAACCTTGACTCTTTTGAATGCAAGTTCTACATCTTCATATCTAATTGTGTCCATGATGTTGTTTTTTAGGTGGTTTTGTGAGGGTAAGGAGTTGGAAAACAGCCCTGACATTCATATTATTAATAATGGTGAGCAGCACTCACTGATGATTACAGAGGCCTTTGAGGAAGACACAGGACGGTACTCGTGTTTTGCCTCCAATTTTTGTGGCACAGACTCGACATCAGCAGAAATCTATGTTGAAGGTAAGCAATATTTCTACATGAGACAACCTAAAATGAACCTAACTATGTTCAGAGAGATGAAAATCCAATCATTTGCATTTTGTTAACTCTTTATTAAAGGTGCCTCCTCTTCAGATTCTGATGGAGAGCAGCATTTTGAAGCACAGTACGTATTATCACATGCTAACTTACAATAAATCATTTTAACCACAGTAAGTATTATCACTTGTTAACATTTTTTAGTGTTCACACTATTTATAATTGTGTATAAATAGATTTATACCTCGAACCTTTGTCTTGGGTACCTAAAGTTTCCCTAAGGTTTAAACTTCTAAAAAGTATATGAGTATAATTTTGGGTATAGATATAATATTAAAAATATTTGGAATAGACTCCTTATCCGAGTTTAGGAGTGCTACTTTTGATACTGTAAATCATGACATTTCCCATCTCTCAGCTATGGATGTTACAGACTCATCTCTTGCCTGGTTCAGATACTGCCTCATCAACAGACATAATTTTGTTGCCATCAACAAACACAAATCTGCCACTTCTTTGGCCCTCTCTTTTGCATTATTTACATGATACACAAGGGTCATATTATACGATGTCACAGTCTCAGTTTTCAGAATCTACCACATCCCTGCCATCAGCAGTTATACCTAGATTATTTGTTTTTCCAGAATCTACCACATCCCTGCCATCAGCTACCCATATATCATATATTTGTGACATAAATCTATGGAAGAATGCCGATTATCAAAACATAAATGTGAAGTTTATATTATATTATATTATATTATATGTAAGGAATAAAACATGACTGAGCGTGCAGTTATAGGAAAATAATCAACGAGGGGGATGTTTTGTGGCCCTGACGTGTAGCGGATAATATAATTAATATAATTTAAACTTCACATTTATGCGTTATGTTTTGATAATTGGTGTTTTTCCATAGTAATAGGGATATACCACCCTGGAGTTTTCCAATAACTGCCCGTCCTGAAGTTTTATTCGGTTTATACCACAGCAATTTGCCAATTTATTACACATTGTTTTTATTTAAAAAATACACTATTTTTATCCATTTATAGTTACATTTAGTGTTGTGGAATGTTCGTGAAACAAGTTAGTTCCTGTTATGACTTGCGTTATGACAGTTAGAAACTTGTTTCTCTCTCTGCAAAAATGCAGCTTGTCGTGTTACTGATAAATCGCAAAGCACAAACTCCTCTGTCCTGAAGTCTGAAGTTTCCCGGCAGAAAATTTAAATGAACAGCTTTACCTCTGACTGTTAAAAGCGCTTACCCCGGAGTGGTAAGTTATGTTAAATTGGTATAGTAATGTTAAATTAACTTTCTCCTTACAGAAAGCATCACCATAGCAACCATTATACGTTTTTCTTTGTTAAATAACAACACTTTTTACAAATCCATTTGTTAGGCTTAAATTATCAATATGTGAAGTCCCTGTGAACTAGTTGTTACTATAGAAACCAAACATATTAGAACGTGCAGATTAATATATATATATATTCTTGTGATTTGCCTTGCAGCTGGCGGTTATAGAAAATTAATCAACACCTTCTGACCAATCAGAATTTAGAATTCAACAGCTTTGTGGTATATTATATTATATTATATTGTCACACATCGGCCAAGGAACACACACTACAACTCCCAGAATCCCTAGCACACTTCCGCATCACATGAACAGTCACCTGACTCACCACCGCTCACCTGATTGCTGATCGCAGACACCTGTTCCACATTACATACACTTCCATCTATACCCCGGACTTTGCGAAGTCTTGCCTCTAGTTTACTAGTTGCACTTCTGAGCGTTTGACTGATTGCTATTTACCGTTTTTGATACCCTGCCTGTTTATTCGTGTTTTGAGTTTGCTATTGCCCAGTATATGCCTGTTTTTGACCAGGATTCTCGCCTAGCCCTTTGTTTGTTCATAGCATTGTAAATAAACCCAGCACATGCATCCTCAACCAATCTGTGTGTGTGGTCCGTGACTTATTTTACATTATATAGTAATCTCAGTTGAATCCGATGGATTAGATGAACTAAGTATGTGAAATAGGACCATTTTCTACATAACACACAAAATCACACAGACCTAGATGTGCTGCCACATATAAGTATTGATGCAGATCTTTTTTTCAGGTACCACAAAAGAGCTCCACAGCCTATTCTCAATATATTTCCAGTGGTGGCCACTACACTTCTGAATGTTGAAGACTCCATGTCAGCCCTAGCATGCCCCTGCATAAACCAACCAGCACAAGTAGATCCAAAACCTGGTCAAGAAAATGCTTCTCAAATGCCTGTCAAAGAGCCATCACCTGTACCAACACATCAAATAATTTCTACAGAGCCCGCAACACAGCCAGTCAATGCTGTAACAAATCCTGCCTTTATCCAAGAAAACTCCAGTCTTCTGTGTACACCTCAACAAAATTTCACTGAGGTAAAAGAATTATGAATTTTCAGTCTTCATAACAAATGTTTTTTTCTGTTACTTGTTCTTAATAGGCAAAATAAGGCCTGTTTACTTTGCACTTACATTTATTGGCCATTTTATCAAGTACACCTACCATTTAGGTACACCTTGTAGTTGTACGATTACTGGCTGTAGCCTGTCTGTTGCTCTGCACAATGTGTCAGCCCCCCTTAACCCTGACAATCAATGGAAAGGCACCACCATTGGACCACCACTGATAACATATTATTTGGATGGTGGACCATTCTCAGCAGTGATTCTTGATTGTTGGTGGCATGTGTGTGGTGCTGGTACAAGTACATCAGCAATGCTGGGTTTTTAAACACTGTGCATGTCAGGCATTGTGGTACACGGGAGACAAGAGAGGGTGGATGAAATTGCAAGCATTTATTCAAACACACAGAAACTAATCAAGCATACATACAACACTGGTGGAATACGTAGACACAGACATTGACAATGTATGACAACGTGGACAGGAACACAGGGGTTTAAATACACAAACTGATTAAGGAGAACAAACAGGAAACAGCTGGGAACACTCAATGATGAGACCGGGGTGTGAACAGGACAGAAACTAAAACATAAACATGAAGCACATGGCACTCGTCGTCATGGCGACCGCCAAGCGCCATGCCAGGCGTAGAGTCCATGACAGTGTACACTTGCTGCGCACTTTATTAGCCATACCTACCTTGTTGTTTAACCTTGTAGGTTCACAGTAAGGGACTATAGATCATCTTTTTCCATGCACAGTGTGTGTTAATCTTTCTCTACCTTTCATTAGCGTCAGTTTCTGATCACTGGACCTTTGTTAGGTGGATAATTTTATTTGGTAGACTGTTTATCAACTCACCAGTGACACTAAGGTGTTTTAGAAACCCAGGAATGCTGCTGTGTCATATGCATTTGTACCAGCACCACACACACTACCATGTCAGTGTCACTGCTGTGCTGAGAATAGTCCACCACCCAAATAATATCTGATCAGCGATGGTTTTATGGAGGCCCTGTTGCATTGATTGTCGAGGTAGAGGGGGGATAACATTGTGCAGAACAACAGATTAGCTACAGTCAGTAATTTTAACAAAGATTTATTTTAAAATGCAATCTATGATATATATATTATATATATATTAAAAAAAATTAAACTAAATTTAAGCTGAGGTTTAAGCAAAGATGGCTGTTTGCTAAAACTGGTCTCCAACACATATTTATAATATAATTTTTTTTTCAAGTCTTTCAACATCACGCGGTGATGTGCGTAGCCACGCACCTTGTGTTTGTCTGTCTATTTCCTGTCTCGTCTGTCTAAATGATCCCACCTGTGTCTCGTTCGTTTCATTAGTATGTGTATAAATACCCGCTTGTTCCCATCCTGTGTTGTCTTGGATTACATGTCTACATCGGTGTTTGTGTGCGTGTGTCTCTGTAGCATTTGTGTTTGCATTTTAAATGTTTAACAGCTCGCGCTTGTATCCCGAATCCCGTTTCTACAACCGTGACAGTTTCATGGAAAATAGCGTATGCCTAACTGGAAGTAAATTTGCCATGAAGACTAAAGTGCCGTGCACAATGTTTATTAGTTAGAGAAGGTACAAAAGCTATTAGAAATAGTCCAAAACTTCAAATAAGATACAAAGAATTTGGATTTTGGACTGCTTCCTGTTATTCCTTGTATCTTAATTGGATGGCAAGAAACTAAGTTGCTCAAAAAGGAACAAAAATTTGCTAATAGCAGAAAGACTCAATAGCTAAAATACATCACAAGGTGTTTTAGACTAAGGCTTTACTTAAATAGGATAAGCCAACAAGTCCCAGTTTAAAAAAAGCGGTAACACTTTACTGTAGGGCAGTGTTCAGAAGGCTACATGACAACTACATAAGCCCTTCATGACAACTGACATAAACATTTCTAAACACTTATTCCAACAGGCATCAGTTGTCATAAAGGCTGTTTGTCAAGTTAACTGACGCCTGTTGGAATAAGCATTTATAAATGTTTATGTCAGTTGACGCCTGTTGGAATAAGCGTTTATCAATGTTTCATGACGTTTCAATCAGTTGTCATGAAGGTCTTATGTAGGTGTCATGTAGCCTTCTGAACACTGCTCTACAGTAAAGCGTTACCAAAATAACATATAAAAACAATATAAAACAGTGTAAACATAAGTGTGTGTGTGTGTGTTCATAAGCAACTTTTACACAGGCTCTTTAATGCTGTTGGTATCGGAGGTGTGAACGTGCGGTGAATCTCTAATATAGAACCAACTTTAGTGTGACAATAATACGTCGTATTTTCAAGAAACTTGAAATTTAGTACTTGACCTCTGGTCATATTAATTTGCACACGCAATCTCTGTTCCCGAAGTGACAACGGTAAATCACACTATGGGTGCTAAATTAATCTATTTGCATTGACTCCGCCCTGTATTTTGTACTTTTAGGTGGAAAACAGACAAGACGTGTTATTTTGCTCATGTGAAAGACACAATCCTCCATAGATCCTGTTAGTAAATTTATTTTTACACACACAAACCTTTAGGGCCACAAAGTGAATAACTTTGCAACGGCAGTGGTAGCTCGTTGAGGTTCTGCGTTAGTGACTAGAAGGTTGTGAGTTCAAATCCAAGGATGGAAAGAGAGCCGCTGATGGACCCTTGAGCAAGACCCTTAACCCTCAACTGTTAAGCTAAAGGCCAGCACTGGATTCTGCCTCACTTGAATATACATCTATCTGCGTTCAAAAAAGACTGGTCAGAGCACAATTGTGATTGTGATCGTGACTGTGGCGATGCTGGTACAATTCACTGAAATATAACCCTAAAATATCCCTGAATCCAGTGGTAAAGCAAAAGTGTGGACTAAATGGTCCCTCACAAAACTGATATGGTCTTAAACTGCTGCTGAATCAAATCAGAGCAATAATTAAACTCAAACAGGAGCAAAAATGTTTAGCATGCACTGCATAGCGTGGTATTTTATCATCAATAGCCTATACAACAGAGAAATCAGTCCAAATGAAATGTGGAAATGAGAGTAAAAAGACCTATATAGTGCCTTTAATTAAACTAATTGTGTTAAATAGCTGTTAACAGTGAATAATCTAGCAAACTAGTTGAGCTCTTCTCCCTAGTAGCGGACAGATGGAGCACACAGCCACTCTAAAAGGAACGATGGGTTTGTTTGTTTGCTTTGTTTTGATCATCTATTTATGACTTTTTATTTTAGTGCTGAGGCGTTAAATTCTTTCAACCACTTGTTTCTGAGTTCAAGCGAAACATCACTGATGTGAGAAAACCTCTAAACTCTTCAGAACAAAAAAAATAATAATTTTTTGTGTGTATGTTGTTTATTTCTAATCCCTGTAACGATTAACATCACAATTAGGGTTCATCTGTTTATTTACTGCCTCAAAGACAGTCCAACTGAGGAAAATTTAATTTAATTAAAATCACACCGATGGCTTATTTTGTCATTTCAACTCAACATTTGGTGTTAATTTCACGGAGCGATGTTAAACTCTTCGTCACACTCAACAGTTCTAGTAAATAAGGAAAGGTAGGCTAATACCTACATTAAAATAATTTATATCTTCATTCAAGGTTAGTTGCATATTATCATGACAAACATGTGACGTGATGTGAAGTGAAGCGCAGCCCCCGCACACTCATGGTGCCCACGCGCTCACAACTTTCTAATTAATTACACAGCTTTTATATGACAAAAATTAAATTAACGATTTGTTCCCGTGTGTTGTCAACAGCTAATGGCTCCTCGTCCCACGTGTTTTAAAGGAGATTAATTTGTTTGGTAATGCAGCACAATGGCCTTTGTGGTCAGTGTGGCTTTAATGGTGTGTTTTACAGCCCTCTGGAGTGCCACACCGACGTTATAAAGCGCATTCTTCCTCTAAGTGAGCCTATTCATTTCGGGGGACGCACTCCATCCATAATACGGGCTTTTAATGTCCCGCCGTGACCAAAACTCATCCATTTCAGCAAGCCCGTATCACGGCGCGCGAGAAGGGGAGCATTTCTGTCTCCCGTCTCGGAAATGAGAGCCTCGTGACATGGAAATCATGAATATTGACAGGAAATGCAGAGCTCGGTCCCGATGCTCATTTTACGATGTCAGGCCACGTTGCAGATCTAATTCATTTTCCGCCCTGGACCATCTCACAAAGCTGCCAAGTGTGATGGATTGAGCGAGAAATTCATTTTCCCCCAGGATCCAAAAAATCTTGCAACATTTTCAAAAAAAAAAAGAAAAAAGCAGCATCCTGCGGTGGTGTTGGTGGGAGGTGTTGGATCGTCCATCTCTGCGCTGAAGTGGTGTCATATCGTTTACAGTCTGCATGAGTCATATGTTTTCGCCCATGTGCTTGACCCGCTGCCGGAGAACCCGGAGAACCATTTGTGTACTTTGTTCATTATTCAACACTGCTGTTGACTACTTATGAAGTAGAACTGTAAAGCATATGAACCCCCAAGGGGTTTTGTCCAGGGAGTTCCAGGATGTGGTTTACAGTCAGGTCTGAGTTGACTATCAAGAATGCTTTTTTTTTCATGAATGGAATGATAACACTTTCTATGAAGGCATCTGAACACATTCATAACATGTTATAGTGCAGTCATAAGGAATTATACACATTGTTATAATTATTTATAAAAATGAATTACACTTTATTTCAATGTTTATTATGCATAATGAATTGAATGAGTTATGAAAAATGTGTTAACATAATGCATTATAAGTAGTGTTCATAACACAGTACATTATGTTTAGTTACAGACACACTGAGACCTGCCCTGATTTTATTTTTAAGATGTAACTACGTTTATATACAGGTATGTGTCATTTATGAGTGTAGATTATTGATAGACAGATGATGTTATAACCTAATTATATAATAACTTCTAAGGTGTATTTAGGAGATCTAAGTAAAGTGAGATATTTTAAAACAAAAATGTTTATTATTCTTTGACATTGTAGATATAATGTGTTATGAACACTACTTATAATGCAGTATGTTAACAATTCATAATGCATAACGAACATCGCTATAAAGCGTAATGCATTTTCATAAATATTTATAACACAGTGTATAACGCTTTATGTATGCATAATAACATGTTATGAATGTGTTCATAGTATGTTTTATTCAGATGGTAACACAGTATGAATTGTTGTCATCTTTTAAGGACTAGAACCTCATATTGGCTCATTAGAGTCCTCTATACATTGTGGTTATATCCCTACTGCTCTAGTTCACCCTGGTTTTAAATTTCTGTTCGTAAAAAAGAGGTAAATATAAATTGATAAGTGCGTGCTAGTTTTTCATAACGGTCCTCTGTGGACTTTTGAACCTAGCTGTAATTCTCATTGGGAAGCGAATGTAAACAGAGTTAATTGTCAAGTGTTTTTTCCCCCTGGCCTGTTTGTGAAGGGTCAGTGTTACATTAAGTCAGCTAATATTTCCATTCTACTGGAGCGTGCCAGCTTTATGCTGAACAAGCACTTGCGAGCGTAAGAGGAGAGGCATTTGGTGGCCGGGTCGACAGCGCTGATCGATTATCAGCTCAGCGCGGTGGCCTGCTGATTATATATCATTTGTATGTATTGTGTTTGCTTGCTTAAGTGTAAGAGGCTCTAATCAAAGCCATTCTGTTCACTTATAATGCAGATACTGGGTGCATTTGTTTCTTCTCTTTTGCCGAGTCACTGATTTCCTGAGTCTTTAAAGACGTGAGGATTTAGTATTAGATTCGCCGGGGTTATCTGCAGAAACAACCTCATTACCATCATTAGCAATATGATGTGAGGGTGTGTATGGCCAGGAGTGTGATCATTAAGTTTGAAAGGGTAAAAAGTCTGGGTTTTTATTCAATTACATTTTTTGTCAAATGTTTCTCAAAAAACATATATTTTTTTTGAGAAACATTTGACAAAAAAATGTAATTGAATAAAAACTCAGACCTTTTAAAAAGGTTCAAAAGTTCTTATTGTCTGAAAGCAGTAGGGATGATAAACATAGCGTGCCAACTGATTTACTAACAGGGTCTATGGAGGATTGGTATTTCAAATGAGCAAAATAACACGTCTTGTTCGTTTTGCTTGTTTGCCTTAATAAATATGCAATTTGGGGCGTTTCTACCGAAAAGTGTATAAGTACAGGGTGGAGTCAATGCAAATCGATTCATTTTGTACCTGCAGTTTGATTTACTGCAGCCTGAAAGGGAACAGAGATTGCTTGTGCAAATGAATGCAACCGAAGGTCAGGTAATAAATTTGCAAAAGCCCATTTCCGCCATTATTTATTATTATATTTTATATTACATATATTATTATTATTTTATTTATTATTTCACCAAAACCGTTATTTTATTAAATTTTCAAAAAAAATTCTTGGTACCTCAAATTAATGAGAATGTTTATCGACTTATGACCTAATATTGCTGTGGTAAAGTTGGTTCCATTGTAGATATTCACTGCACGTTCACACTTCCGATGCCAACAGCATTTAAAGAGCCTGTGAAAAGGTTTTAATTCACATTTACCTTATGAACAGACAGACACTCATGTCTACACTCTTTTAGCATATTCATTAAATCCATGTTGGCTTGCCTTTTTTGATGCAAATTTGTTAACTTGGTGACTCAAAACATTCGCAACACTGTTATTATGCTGAAATACGAACAGTCTCTGGCAGATTCTGTCAATCCCGCCGATGCTAGTCATGCTAGCGCCAACGAAAGCAACAACACTAATCCGCCCACGGTCCCAAATGCGGAATTAACCTTCGCTCTGCTAAAGGAGGTTCTGAGACTAACTCTCCGCGATGAGATTTCTTCACTCAGAACTGAATTTATTGCCAATCTGCATGCTTCGCATGCTACCTTCAACACCAGTATCAGTGCGCTCGATTCTAAGGTACAGAGTATCGAGGCCTCGATTACTGATGTCAACCGGAGACTATCTGAGTTTGAGGGACTATGCAAATCACTCTCTTCTGAAAATAAATACCTTAAAGAAAAGAGGATGCAGGTGTGTGCAAAATGTTGGGTGCAAAAGAGGTGTTTAGCTCCCATTTGCAAGATATTTTCTCAATATCGCCAGCTATATAGAGTGCTTCATCGAAAAAAATCCAACGTATGCCCACGGAGAACGCACTGCAACCGCTTCTGCGATGCGATGCTGCAAGGGCAGATTCAGCACCTCATTGGAAATGAATTGAGTTAGGATGTACTGCAATGCAATAACACAGTCAGTGTTATCAGGGCATTAGTCGTCAAAAGACGACAATTAAGACGGTGTGTTATGAGTATACTGTGCTACCATTTGGATTAAATATGTGCCATCATGACATTATTTTCAAAAAAATTAAGTACATGGTGTGTGAACATGATATTCAGATAGGTATCTGGTAGATGACTTTAGGACCTACTGTATCTTACTGTATGTTAAACCATATTTACTTGAGAACTTCATCAGTGTGAAATAACTTGCTTGTTTTAGTCCACTGCTTCTCTCTCTGTCGGTACATCACCGTGCACTTAGTGCTGGGGTACTAATGCACATATGGTGCAAAATGGCTACCTCTTTATTTATTTAAAGAAGCTGGAAGCTTGTAAATGCATTCTTTTAACTAAGCAACACATGGGGGTATCTACAGGGGGAAAAAAAGAGGTTATGCTGCAACATTTATTTAATTCATTTCGCTTCGTTTTAGGTTTGGTAAGCACATTCATTATTCTCCGCGCTCCCCGTGGAGAGTGTGAAGGATGCAGGCCGTGATTAATGCTCAGTCGCGGTGCCCACACAAGAGCAACAACCCAGCCAGATCCGCAAAACAGCTCTGTGCCGGAGTGAAATTAAGCCAGTGAGAGAACGAGAGAGAGAGAGGGATGGAGAGAGAGGGAGGCCTCTGCAGATAGGCACTCGAGTCTCTGTTCTCCTGGAGTGCAGCACCTGTTTATGGAGTGTCTCTCCGGGAGTGGACATGTTCTTGTTTATGGTTATGGAGAAACGTGCGGCGGCATTAAAGCAGCTGCCTAAATCATGGCACTTCTTCTTTCCCAGCTGAGAAATTTAGCGCCAGAGCTATCTGCCCCCTTCCTTTAACAGGTAGAGTGAGACAGGAGAAGGGTTTTTTATTTTGGGAAAGTAATGTCAGCCGGTTGTGGGTGTGGTAAGCTTTCAGCATAAGACAGTGATTATTTTTTTTTAAGTGTGTTATTATGTGGGAAGGTAAATGATTGAACACATTCATGATGTTTGTGCATTACAAACGGGTTTTATTTTGCCGGGGGGGCATCGTCGATATCGGCTCTGAGAAGTGCTGCAGTGCAATTTTTCCTTCGTTTGCTGGTGAGTTTCATCACGTCACCCAGCAACCATGAGCTTCCCTGAGCCATTTCGCTAAGCTAAAAGAGAACTAATGTGCGACTGATGGCGGTCATCGAGACAACACCAACAAGACAGCGATGCACACGCTGATCTCTGATCCAGCACTTCAGTGCAACTGTGCTATTATTATTGGAATTATTTTTTTGTAAAGCACATTGCCACTTTGTTATGATAATGAGGCTCTTCGGCACGCTACGCTCCCCGAGCCGTGTTTTTCGGCCCAATACTCCGAACGGAGTCACCGTCATAAATAAATCTGTGCATAATGTGGAATGATAGCCTAGCTTTCCCAGCCAAATCTTCCCTTAATTAGCTGCAGAGTGCTAATGTTTCTCTGCTTGAGGGTGTCCTGTTGTTATCAAAGCATGGAATTATTTCTTCACACATAACCAACACCTCTGTTTATTTTTAAGCTTCTCACAGAGAGATGCTAATTATCAAAAGGATAAAACTCAACTTTGCCAGAACGCTTCAAAAAATGAGGATAATCACTGGACCAATTACTCTGTGATGCGTTGGACGTAATTATTTTTCGGCGGTGAGGTTGATAAGAGTTTTAGAAACAGAACCGATATATTGGGACTTTTGGGGTTTTGAGGAGGTCCACATCGAGAACGTTTTTTTTTCTTTCTTGCAATATATAAACAAAAGTACTTCAAGAGTCTACACCAGAACGCTTCTATTCTGTTCTTCTATTCTCTCTCATGCTCTGAAACAAAGAGTCCACCAGACTTATCGATGGAGGGCATGTACTCCTAGAACCGGGGCCTAAGGCGCAGATGTGGAAGCATACATAAATATTCCTTTAGCAGCAGGCAAGAAAATGTGGAGTGTGCGCGTGTGTGTGTTCCGAGTTCACCGCTAGGCCACTTCAGCACTTCACAGGATGTCACGGCAGCACGCTGAGACCTGGAGAGCAGCAACGTGTTGACCGTGTCTGCCACTTTCAGAATGGGAAAGTGACAAGAAGAGAAGGAAGGTGACGCGTGATGAAGAACGAGGAGGGCACATGGTATACGGAGCCCCTAGCTTTGGGTTCTCCGAGCGCTCAGGAAGTGCCGCTGTGCACTGTTTAATGACTCTCAAGCTCATGTTTCCTTGTTGGTGACATGTTTTTGTGCAGGCCCCCGGAACGCTTGATCACAGGAGCGAGGAAAACTCCAAGCTCCGGGAGCGAGGCTCGCTGGGAGGGGGGGGGCACGTAAAGCCGTTTAGTCCAGAAACACTGATCGTTTGTCAAAGCGACACCTAGGAGAATCCAGAGACAATGTTCAGAAGCGAGATCAAGGGGGAGGGAGTGCAAGCCAAGAGCTGCAATACGATTCAGCTGGCTGATTAGGACCGGGACTCACAAATCAGCATCCAGACAGCTCAATCTCCGATTCTCAGCACACACATAGCCCATGCGTTGTTTTTTTTCCCCCTTCAGGCCACTTCCGCTCCCTCTTTCTCTTTCCCTCTCTCTCGCTCTCAAATCCAAATCGCATCATCGATGGAACTCATCAACGACAACAAGCAGAGAGACTGAACACGAGTACTTCAGCTGCGATATTCCTTTCCAATGCATCCAGGCAGAAAACATTTCCAACCCGTCTATCTCTCCATAGCTTGCCATCCCCAGGGATGTGAAAAGAAAAAAAAAGAAAATACACAGCATGCTGAATTTACTCGCAGCGATAGTTACTTTTCAAACGCCCGCATAAATTCATGACGCTGTTTATTTGTATGAGGCGAGTTAGGTATTTGGAGCAGTGAGTTATTCTACCTAGTGTGTAGGAAATCTAACTGTTAGAGCTACTTTTTTTTCTTTTTTTTTTCTAACTGTTATGGAAGAAAAAAAAGTCCTCCTCTTTCTCAGCTGCTGGTTTTCAGTTGCCGCAGGTTTTAATTAAATCACCTTATTTATGGAGAGATTGGCTCAGGGAGGACTCATTTACGCGATTGGAGGCAGAGCCGCCCCACGCTTGGACGCTCGCCAAAATAACCCACATTAAAATGATAAAATGTTCACAGTGTTCAAAGTTTACTTATGTTTGTGGGGTTTAGGGTGGAGGGTGGTGTGAAAATAGGGGGGTGGTAGTTAGTAAGTGTGGCACTGTCAGCGATGGAACAACTCTAATCAGTTTGGCTGGACATAAAAGCAGGTGATGTTGCTTTATTGTGCGTCCAAGCCTATGTTGTGCCGAGGGAAGGAGAGAAGAGAGAAAAGGACTGGCTGCCAAAAAAAGCGGCATTGGGGCCGCTCGGGGAAGGCAAAACATCTGGCCTCAGATTTTTTAATTAGAGTCAACTCACCTCTGGGATTATTATTAGTTCAGGAGACAAGGGATTTCTCCTCCTAGTGGACCACCTGACAACAATATGGAGGAACCTGTATGCTGCCGCGAGTGTGTGTATGTGTACGTGTGTGTAGGTGGGTGGCTGAGCAAGTGGTAGCTAGTTTGTGCTTGTGTTCTAATTTTCTAAATGCGACGCTGCAACACCAAAAGGAAGCTAAAACCAGAGCGTCGCTGTGTGCATGATGAAACTTTAGCTGAGCCGCCATGCCATTAAAAGCCATCAATATGCTATATAATGTTCTGCTGGTCCTATTACACATGAGTGCTTTTGGGTCCATTCCAAACCACATCGTAGCTGGAGACCCTTTGTAATCCTGCCCTAGCATGGGGCCAAACCACAGAGGATGGGAGGTCGAGTTAGGGTAGCAGTGTGTGTGTGTGTGTGTGTGTGTGTGTGCGCAGACGTAGCAGAGAGCGATCCTGATGCAGACTGCAGGAGTTTGGCCGTGCAGAGTTTAGTGCTGCTGGAGAAAAGCCTCAAAACTCACCTGAACAGCTCCACCCTGGAGACCTGAGTTTGTTTGTGTGTGTGAGAGAGAAGACAGAATTCTAGCTTTGAGTGTGTTCAACATAAGTACTGCAGAAAAACTCACCTGAACAAGTCGAGCTTGGAGCCGTAACTGTGTGTGAGAGATCGAAAGAGTCAAATAAATAATGAAGCTTACTTTTTTTTTCTTTTTCTGAATATTATAAGTAATTGTCTGCTCATTTTGAATGAATCAGAATCTGTAGCCTAATGTACAGAGTGCGGAAAGTCAGCATATTTCTCTCACACACACACACTCGGTAATAAGAATCAAACACAAAATTAAGAACCTAACGAAGACAAAACCGAACATATCCAGATTAACAGCTGGACAAACCAGGACAAAAAAACAAGACAGAAATTGCAACTATCAAATTAAGACTGTGCATCTGGGGAAGATGAGCACAGTTGCACATCAGCTTGGAATTTTGATCTATGAAGACGGGTGCCAGAAAGCCAAGGAAAATGCAGAGGCAGTCACAAGCAGGATACAGAACACTCTGGATTTTAAGAAAAGAAAGCTCCCTTTGCAAGGTGAGCAGTGGAAAAAGTTGGTAAAATTAGAGAAAGAAGAGTGTAGGCTTCGGAAAGCTGAACTTCGGAAAAGTTAACTTAAGGAACAGAAGATGGCACTCAGTCATGAAATGTCAAAAGCCATGACTACTTCTTGAAATGGATGCGGATGAATCTGTCCCGGGGAAAACTCTCCGGCATTAGAGAACTGTATGAGGAGAAATGTCATGAATCGTCTGAGAACAGGGAGGAGATTGCAATGCTTGATAGACAGATCTCAACCAGTGCTTTAGGAATTGAACACTTCCATAACGCATAACTCCTTCTTATATACACACACGCGCACACACATCCTTAGGGATTCACGTGCGCACACACACAATCGCACACACACACACCGTCTGTCCTTTGTGTTGTTTAGCCATAGTTAGATTAGGATCTATAGTTAGTTACTGTCTGTCTGTGTTTTAACTGTTTTGTGTTTAATAAATGTCATTTTGTTGAACCCTGTTGCTTTGTTTTGTTATCACTCAGATATTG
>JAOUQW010000009.1:11336467-11347700 GCA_028565825.1 Olivaichthys viedmensis
GTGTGTGTGTGTGTGTGTGTGTGTGTGTGTGTGTGTGTGTGTGTGTGTGTGTGTGTGTGTGTGTGTGTGTCAGGAGAGCTCAGGGTGCTGCGAGGACACTTAGACACCTGAGATACAGAATTGATTTAGTTTCACTTAGCCGAGTCGAGCGAGGGGGCGAGACTTTGCGTATGTGCAGCAGAGCTCGAAAGGAGTCAATGCAGGACTCTTACCGGGAAGCAAGCTTTACGTCAAATGCTAGTACGCAAAAGGGCCTTTAACTCTCAGCTGTACAATGGCTGTTTCTCAAAACCACAGATACGGACTTGTGTTTTTCTGGGAGGATTGTTTTTTTTTTGCCAATTTACCTTGTAAATCGAACTCACAAGGATTTAAGAATAGAAAACATTCCTGTAGGAGTTTGAAAGGTGCTGCATACTTGCCTTTAGTGCTACCAGCTTCCAACATCCAGCTTCACAAGCCATGACACACCAAGATAATGCTAACATAGCTAGTTAGCACTGGAGTTACCACTGGGGATTATTGCTGGCTAGCTAACTTAGGTAACCAGAGCCTCCTCTTGATAGAAGTTGGAACAAACATCCATATTCGATCTTGCTCGTACCAAATGAGTAAATATTCGA
Organism: Olivaichthys viedmensis; assembly: GCA_028565825.1. Lineage (NCBI taxonomy): Eukaryota > Metazoa > Chordata > Actinopteri > Siluriformes > Diplomystidae > Olivaichthys > Olivaichthys viedmensis. Next base: position 11,337,091 of record JAOUQW010000009.1, read on the forward strand.
AGATGAAGAGTGTAAGAGGTGCTGCGCACATGCCCTTAGTGCTACCAGCTTCCAGCTTCACAAGCTATAACACACCCATGATAATACTAACTTGGCTAGATACCACTGGAGTTATGCTTGGAGGTTATTGCTAACTATCTAAATGTTGGATGAAACCTCTATATTACCCAGAACGTTTAGTAAGTATTCAACAGGTGTTAATAAAGTTAGGCTGTAACATTCCAAAAACAATGTTCCTGCGACGTTCTAAAACATCTGCTGTAATAATGGTTTGCTACACAATGTTATTAGAACGATGCTCACACAACCTTTCCAATTAGACAAAAACGAACATTAGTGTTCTTAGTACTTGTGCTCGTCAATACCGGAACTGAACACGGGCATTGGAAGATGACGTCAAGAACATGAGAAAGCAACAGAAAACAAAAACACATATTGAGATGCATCCAATGGCTGCCCATGGACAGTAACATTTTCTACAGGTTATAAGAAGGTTAAGCTGTAACATTACAAACATTCCTGCAATGTTCTGAAAACATGTAATAGTGGTTTGCCCACAATGTTTCCAGTTAGACAAAAACCAACATTACAGAAATTGACGTTTTCAAAAGCTCCTAGGTCCGTAACATTCAGAAAACGTTCTGCTTCAAGTAGGGTTTTGCGAAAAACAAAATACACAATTGCCACAAAATTACAAAACCTTCCATGGCTGACACTCCAATCACGAGCACTGGGTATTATTTTTGTAAAGGACCAGCGGGGCAGAACTGGACTGGTGAGGGACTTCTTATTGCGAATGAACATAGATGATGGCAGCGCCACGGTTGATTGAGAGTGAGTTATTGTGTGTGTCAGGCCTGTCCTCAATAAAGCCTGAGCTGATAAAACATGCTCCCTTTTGATGGACATCCTCTAGTAATCCACCATATGAATCCCAGAAAAGCCTGTTTATGGCTTTTTCATCGGAGGATGCTTATAAGGACACTGGATTGCTACATCTGAAGCCTGTAGCATCTGTGTAATGCTGGCCACCATTTTAAACCATAGTGCCTCAACGGAAACGTTGTAAAACCTCACTAGACAACAGTGAGGCAACGAAAAAGCCGTTTTAGAGCCTGAATGGCACTCATGGGCACATTAGAAGTCACGGGCAGTCCAGATTAAATCTAATTCCGGATGTCAGGACAAATGAGTCGCCATTCGGCCCCACCTAGGGCTGCCACTCAGCCGTGCCCCGACGCAGCCGTAATCATAGTGAGGGCATGAGGAACTTTTTCATGTTTAATTAATAATGCTAATGAAACGTAATTAGCCGAGCTTATGAAAAATGCATTTGAATGAGAGATGAGCTTTATCCTTAAATAACAGGCCTTCCTGCACTGGATTCGGTGTCCTATTACATGCTAATTAGATGGCGCTGGGGACTGTTAATTTAACGAGCGCACATCATTTTAATCTTCCGCATGGTAGTGCGGTGCAGGGTGTGTGTGTGTGTGTGTGTGTGTGTAGGAAATACAGAAGACAGAGATACATGAAGGAAAAGGTAGAATGACTAACACCACAGTGACTAACGTTCCACTACAGTCGCCGGAAGTGTTACTGAATCATACAGGTACCATCTCTTTTTTTTTTCCTCTCTGCCATTTCTTCAGAATAAGAAACAGGTGCCCCACTGCTCCCTCTCTTTTTAAGTGGGACTGATTTTTTTTCTTTTTCTTCCTGTGTCACAGATTTTCACACCGGCTTTGTGCGTTTTGCTGAGGAATGGACAGTGTGGCAGTTTGCAGTGTGCTCTCCCGCTGCAGAAGGTGGTAGACTGTCACACCGAGTGTGTCCTTCTCCCTTTTTTCTTCCCCCTGAAAGCACAGCGACAGTCCAGCTCATCCGTGGAAAATAGCGTTACGCCCCGCAGGGACAGGCATGCGATCGTCTCCCTCTCTCTCTCTCTCTCTCTCTCCCTGTGATCTGTCCTCGCAGGGCCGATTCTATCTGCACCTAAAGCCATTAGCTAAGATCTGCGTCGCTAGATACACATTGCCCCGAGTGGTTTGCCTTCTCCAAATTCAATGCGGATTATCCCGGCTTTAAGGGAGCACGGGCGACATGTGGCGAAGATTAGCATGTACTCGAAATGGTTCTCACCTCGCCAAAAAGGTTGGCTTTGAGTGCCCTACCTTTTCAGATGTGAGGAAAAAGTGAATGGAATGCAGTGTGTGTGTGTGTCTGTGTGTATGTGTGTGTGTGTATGTGTTTTCCTTAGGTGAGTATGTGTGTGTGTGTTTACTTCTTTTGAACAGCATCGTGCACATACACTCTCACTCGCAACAGACAGCAAGTCTGTAAGACGCCAGCAGGGGGGTTGGTGTGTTGCCATGGAGACGTGAGGCAGGCTTGAAAGAGCAGCAAGGTTCGCCCGACAGGACTCATCTTAAATGGACTGAGGGAGAGCGAGTGAACCTCTCTCTCTTTCTCTCGCACTCTTACTCTCTCGCCCGCTTCCTCTTGCTCTCTCCATTTCATTACTCATCCACAGACTCCATTTGCAAACATTCACACAGACCGACTGTTTTCATTCCCTGGCATTTCAGTGTTTGGCAACATAATGGCCTAGCGAGCTCGATCAGAAAGCTTGATTTATTTATGAGTACATACTATACCCTGATATTGAATTTCTCTGCTTTGGCAGAATAAATAAAGGTTTTCCCAAGTTGATCGTGATTGACACGTGCGGTACTAAAACAGAATGGATAAAATACAGAGTGTAGATTATTGTATTGAAGTCTGGTGGTTGGTTAAAGAAAATAATTCAACAAAATTTTAATTCAAATTGACACAATTTTCCCTTTTACCCCAGACGTAGTCGATCGGTTGAGACGTTCTTTTAGTTTGCTTCTTTAGTTTTGCACTGGAGCTATAAGGCTAATGTAGCCAAAAATTAAAGGAAGGAAGTCTATCTCACCTAAAAAATTTTCAGTAAATTTCTACATCTAGGTGTTCAGTGATGTCACACAGACATGTTGATGAGGTTTAGGACCCAGTGTGACGTACTGTCATCTATAAACATGAACAAAACTTCACCGTATAGCTGAACGTTGGAACGATATGAGGGCCATCTTGGACAACCGGAATCAAAAAAAAAATTTTTTCGCAATTTGGTATCACTCTGTTTCTTAGGCTCCAGTTTGAAGGTGGCATTGTGGCGGAAAGCTGGAAGTGATGCAGATAATAATATAGTGTACAACGATTTGGGTGTGTATTTACAGAAAACATTACTTGTTTATCTACATTAGCCTCGTAGCTCCAGTGCAAATCTAAAGAAGCGTCTTGACTTTAAGCCACCACACCCAGCACATAAGCTATTCCTACATGATATCAGTGTGTGTGTTACTACATATCTCTGCTCTGATATTCTGCTACTGGTGCTGATTTATCCATCACATGTGATTTGGACAGTCTGCTCATCTCTGCACAGTTATCCTGACTGATTTATCCTCACCATGTGTTCACACTAGCAAGCGACAAAGCGATAGGTGATCATTTGTTTTCTATGTACGTGTGCGACATGGAGCAGCAAATCCAGTGACAGCAGCAAGCAACAAAGCCACATTTGAATTGAGATTTTCTTAATTTTATGCAAATTAGGTATGACGCAGTAAAGCAACACATCCAAACGATTGGCTCCAATTAATTCCTCAAACCAATCCTATGCCAGGTTGTCCAATGTCCCTGAAAACCTCTTCTCTCGCAATTTTAGTTCCTACCTGATTTAGTCCTTGTTGAACCATTTGGCGTTAAAAAATGAAAGAAAAAAGTTACGGTGTCACAATTTCCTCGGTTTAACTGCAATATAAAATAAATTTTATACAGGTAACAGGGTGATATGTATAAACTTTACAGTAGCGTGTAAACACTTTGGCTACTACCATCTCATATCAGGACTTAAAAAAGATGGGCAGTACAGGCCCCCAAGCTGCAATTGTAGCGAGCACCACTCACGCCCACAAGAGACAAACTGCAAGCGACATGAGCGACTTGTCACTTGCTAGTGTGAATGTAGGGTTATGCTGCGCCGGGTGTCCCACTCTGTCCTGTGTGCTGCACTTGTAATTTATTCTACTGAAACTGTAGTTTTGTACATCACTCTTTTCCTACACTGTTTTACTGTTTGCACTTTATGCAGTCGTATGTATGGAGGCCCGTTTAAAAAAAAAATTGTGTCTTGTACCCTGTTCCCGGAGACTCGACATTTCACCCCACTTCATAGGTCTATGATGCTAGAAATTGATTTTGAATGGAGTTGACTGTTTAGGCTACACCTAACAAGCTCCGTTTGCGTAATATGGGTCGGCAAAAATCAATAATACAATACAATAATGCAATTCTTTACCTGCACTCTATTTCAAAAATAGACAGTGCTGAATCTGATATTGCCATCGTCTAAGGGGGTTGAGGAATGCCTATGCATTTAAGGTTTATAAGAAAAATGAAGTGAGAAGGCAACTAGGGAGACTGCATCTGTGTCTACCAGGATGAGGAGAGGTGAGAGAAAGACTGAGACAGATGGTGCGGCGCAAGCCATCTTCATATTTATCATACAAGGAGGAAAAAACATATTTAGTGATCTACCTATAATCATAGAAACTATCCAATAAAGGTCATATGTTTGTTTGGAATATATAAGCCTATAAGCCTAATCTATACCAGCACCATGCTGATGAACTATAAAGACACTATAAAGCCATTATTATTTCAGACTGTATGACAGACTGTATGATGAGAAGAGATGCCCCTTTTTTGCCCTTAAGAGCACCTGCCCCTCAAGAACTCTCGTCCTTGCCCTACAGAGCTAATTACACCCTATAATAAAGAAAGATGTGTGGATGTGTGTTGACTTTTACTCACATTGTTGTACCTACCACAGGTCATCATCTGACATTCTATATTGGTTCGAGCAGAACACAAGCTATTTATACTAAATAATAACCGTACCGCTGCCGCAACGCTCAGAAATCTTTATTTGCAGGTACAGACAAATGGCAGCCATGTTGAAATGCAGAAGATGAATGTGACCTTTTCAGGGCTGAATCAAGCTTGACATGGATTAAATTAATATCACAAATCAGCTCGAGTGATTTGCTCATTTTGCACATGCCGTTTTTTATAAACAGAAAAAAAAGAAAAGAAAGTGTGCCCAAAAGGTAACCAGGCAACAGGGCTTGCGAGTTCCTGACCCTTTTTCTTTCGGCACGATGTCAAATACGAGAGTGTGTATTCAAATTAGATTAAAATGACTTAGTGGAGCAGCATTTTTTCTTTTCTTTTTTTTATTTGTCTGCCCTACATTTCTTTTTTATCACTGGCCCATTAAGTCCAAGCACTTTTGTCAGTATCTCACTCACTCAGAGTTTCTTTTCTTTTTTTTTTCTTCTTTTCTTCCTAATTCTCTCCCACCAACTCCACCCGTACCCCCGGTCACACTGTACTGAACATGGACAAAGCAGACTCGAAACGTGGGAGAGCCGAGCCACGCAATAACTGGAACGCTGCTCTGATTGAGGTTAGTCTCTAGCTGGTACTGTACGTGAAACTAGGCCTTACTTCTGTGGCGGCAGACGTAAAAAAAAAAAATGTTGGTGCTTTTTATGATTTCAGCCCTTTTTATTTAAGTGTATTGACCCCATTCTGTGAGAAGGTAAGCTCTCTGAAACTGTAAAATGTCCAGGTAAGTGGTACACGAGGGTACTGTTAGCCCTGTGCCAAAACAAAAAAAAAAAATGCTGAAAGTCACAAGTTTACACCTGCTAGGTTCCTGCGAGCCATTTTTTTAGTGGACTAATCAGTGACAATTTTTGTGATCAGACCGGTCAACATGGTGCGATGATTCAGTTGATGATGCAATTCTGAGCAGATACTGAAGGAATCACAGTAATTGTTTGCTTAGTAGTAGCAGGTGAAGGTTAATAGTGTAATCTTGTGCACCACATGAGAGCCACTAAGTGTCCTTATTATCCATTGATGGGGTCAGAACGCATATGCAGGCAAGGTTGCTACAGGAAAATCCATACTATTTATCCAAAACAAGCCAACTAGAATAAGAACCAGTGTTATGAAATCGAAAATGTTCTGCATGAGATGCTTTGTGACCTTTTGCCTGAATTGGATCAATTTAAAAGGAAAAAAATTCCAGTTGCCTTGATTTACCACTACACATTTCAAAATTATGTGGTTGACCGAAAACTTTGGTAGACGTAGTAATGGGCGAAGCTTTTGAGACTGATGTTGACGCACCACCTTATGTATAAAGTGTTAAATCCTACAAGCCTCAGGACGGTTTACACCAAATTTTAATCTGCCTTAAAATAGATACAGACGTGTCAGTGACTCAAGCTTTCCAATTATAAATCTGGTCTAGTAGAATTAAAATGGACTCCACTAAGGATATTTCGGGCTGATATTTTGGTGCGTAATTACATCTGTTGGCCAGGGATCATATTGATTGTGTGCATAGGCTCATCACTGCTTTTTGTTATCTCCACTCTCGACATTACCAGTGTCTCTTTAAATGTCAGCGCGATGCCGTGTTTGGCCGATCTCCATGCCAACCTTCCAACCCTGACTGAATCGCCCTCTTTAGCCTCCAGGCATCAGACTGATTATGTATTTGTGTTTTTTAAGGAGTTTAGAGTCACGTCTCTTTATAAGAGCACTTTCCTTAAATGACCCGCCCACCCAGCTCTCGGGCCTTTCTGCTTCATGTTGCAGTGCCTCAGGGCAGGCACTCGTGTGTGGGGAGGCGAAGGCGAGGGTGTGTGTGAAGGGGTCAGCAACATCTGCGCCATAAGCTGCAGCATCTATACATGGTGGAGAGTGAGAGCCCTGAAGGAAAGCAATGACTTGGGCTGTTTATTGTTATTGCTTGTGAGATTTATTAGCATGATATAATAATATGAGCTTTAGCCCTGGACAAATGTCAGTTTATTTCATTCACCGTGCAAGCAGCACATGTCCTCATGACTTATGACAAAAAAAAAAAAAAGCACAAAAGAAAATATCCACAATTGCTATAATCCTGTTTGCACTTCTTCAGTGGTGAAGTGATTTAGTGTTGTAAAAGAATTAATCTTGCAGGTGACAAGACATAGGAAGCAAAAAAAAGAAGATAGAAGCACCTGTAAATGGAACTAAATGGAGAAGACAGATGGTTTAGATCAACAGTGGGATAATTAATTATGCTACCATATCATACGAGGCATTTAAATGAGGAACCCAGTGCCATTTTGACGTGTGAAAAAATAAAATAAATACTGAGGCAAGGCAGAAGCGAGGTGCTTCAGGGATTCAGGTGAAATTTATTCTAGCCTCCAAACCTGAGTGTGTGGATGAAGCTGGGGCGGGGATGAGCGGTATTGATGCCTTCAGCTGTACATAACACCATGACACTGTGCTCCAATGTCGACATATTACAACATCAAAGCATGAACAGCTCATATAAACACAGAACACACTACATCAAAGCAGCAGCCTGTGTGCTCTTTACCCGCTTTGCCTCCTGCTGCTTCTCTTCTCAGCACCTTGCTTCACAATGGTGGATATATTTTTATGTCCTCTTCTTTTTTCCCCACCAGATTGTGATTACTTTAATAATACATTTTTTATCTTGTATTTTTGTGATGATCACTATTAAAATGAAAAGAAGGGCACTTGATGGTGAAGGCGATTTCTTCAAGTCAGGCATGTTCCTGGAACAGCATTTCATTTGACCAATCACTATCAGCTGATGTCATCAGTGCGTGCCTTCGACTCCTTCCACTCCGTTTGAAAATTGCCTCTGGAAGCGACAATCAGAATTTCACACATGTCAACTGTTGTGTAGCTCCACATTATTGGTAATGTATTAAAAATATTGAAAACATTGACCATATTCACCTGCAGCAATCTCAGCTACTCTTAGTTGTTTGTATGCATAGCTGGCTAACATTAGAACTGCTACAGTTTAAATCTAGAACCCTTAATGGTTCTTCAGTTTGTCTCTCTAGGAGAAAAGTTAAAAAATCCTATAATAGAATGTTTCCCTATCAGATAGGGTTCCAAGTGGAAAGCTAAGAACCCCAAATTATTTAAAGACCCCTTGAAGACAGGGGCGGTTTTAGGATTTATTTGATGGGGGGGATTTGCAAGGAAGGCATTAACAGGGTGGCCACCAAAGCTGAGGATATACATGTAGGGTGGGCTAATACAAAGTCCAGAAAAAGCAATAATAAGCATTACGTATTACCCTACACAATATTGCCTTGAAGCAATATCAAGGCAATATCATGTTAAATAAAGCCATATATGACTTAAAGAATATTTATAACAAATAAAACCGCAACCCAGGATTCTGAAAGAACCAGTTACTGTAGTGTCTTTGCTGGCAATTCTGACTTTTAAAAGGATTCTTCTTCTTTCATCATTAAACCAGACCGAATACTTTAAATATAATTACTAAATAAAGTTTATTATTAATTAGAAACATGAAAGAATATTTGAGGCACAAAAACAGTACAATTTACTCCTTACAGAGGATGTGACGTTTTAACAAATCAAAGGATTTGGTAGAATTTACGCTTCAAATATTTTAGTTTGTTTATCAGCTGTGTCTTCTCTTTATTAAAGCTGCGTTGAGGGAGGCTGCTGCTAATTTGCTTATAAATGATGAGTCCCAGGCTGTACTATTCATGAAAGATTTTGTCCTCTGCATGAAACGCCAACAGCTCCTTCATTCTGAGTTGCTCAGAACATTTATTCTGTTAGTCTTTTCCATTGACTTTTTGGGTTCTTGAGGTTTGCCACCAGGGGGGAAAATCCCACCCCTGCTTAAAGAACCCTTTTTTTTCTAACCCTTTTTTTCAGGAGAGTTATGAATACAAAGTACTTGTTATTTTTTTATGAACTGAAATGCAGCACTACCCACCTTTTTGGAAAATGGTACGTCTTGGGGGGGATTTCAAAATGGTTCAGATATTGTTAAGCATGAACAATTTCTTCCTGTATGGAAGCTGAATGGTGCGTCTGTAGGAAATTTTCAACTGGCTCAGAACTGGGAGGAGGAGGAGCAGGAGGAGTTTAATCACTGCCACCTGATGTCATCGGTGTGTGACTCCTGCACACAATTTTGCTTCTACCAATCCTGGCTTTTGAAAATTCCTTCCAGATGCACCAGTCAGCTTCTAAACACAACAAACTAAAATTGTTGTTTCAGTTCATGTAATTAAACAAAATTGTTTTGAGAATTTGTTGAAAATATTGAAACATGTACCATATTTAGCTGCAGTCGGCCCTTAAAAGCCCAGACAATCACTTTCAATAGTTTGTGGGCGTAGCTAGCTAATGTTAATGAGTCAGTTTTCCAGAGAGGTAAAGCATTGTGTATCTCATTTTATTTATAAAAAAAGCTGCAAGCTGCACCAGTTCCATTATTCATTTATAATGAGGACTCTTAATAGTTTGCGTTTGTAACTGTCTAGCTAACATGAGCTTAACCAATTTTGCTTAATTGTATAAACTAAAATGCAAAGCTACACAAAAGCTTTTCATTGGTTAAAAAGAAAGTAATTCCAGAAAAAAACAAAAACAAAGGAATGTACTGTAGATCCAGGAACATTCCACATTCCTGGAAAAGTCCACCAGCTCTTGATGGAATTGTCAGATTCTGGTGCAACCGTTAAAGAACCCTGCACCCTACTGAATGATTATTTTAAGACTGAAGAACCAAATACGCACATCTAAAAGCAGTTTGGAAAATGATTGGCGGAGTCGAGAGCATCCGTAACCTCACAGTTAAGGTGTCAGGACCCTGGTGCTACTCTACAGAAACAGGATTATACACATCAGAGCTCTGCAGAATCAAGATGTTAAATTTGAGCAGGCATGCAGCTTGTAACCTTTTCAAATACAGGTACAGTGGATTTTTTAAATTCAAGACTGTCAGCCATAAATACTGACGAGATGCAAACAATTCTCAGTGTCACAGGTGCTACTATCGTCAGTGTTTAGAGACTTTATATGAACACAGTACAGGAGCGCGAACACAGTGTAAGAAGACAGTTTGCATTAAAAGACATGGCTATGGAACATAGACTCCATATTATAGGCACAATGCACCAATACTGACTAAACGCAAACGGTGTGAAGATATCTACAGTTCTGTGCAAAAGCCTTAGACACATGTAAAGAGATTCTGTGAAGCGAAAATGCTTTTAAAAATTATGAAATGAAATGTTAGTAAATATTTTAAAAAATACTATTAAGAACAGCAAACAGTAAAAAACTGTTGGTGTTTCACACCCTTTGCCTTTAAAACTGCATCAATTCTAAATTGTAATTTAGATTGGCTGGTAGGTTGTTCCAAGAATCTTGGAGAACTTGTCATGGTTCTTCTGCAGAACGTTGGCTCTCACTTGCTTCTGTCTCTGCAGGTAAAATCCCAGAGCAGCCTTGATTCTGTTTTTATCTAAAAAAGTGCTCTGGTGCTGAATATCTCACTTTCTTTAATGACTTACAAACATTTCTCTGTAACATAATTTTTTTGGAAAATAAATATTTGGAAATCTAAAATTTGCTCTTTTTTT
>JAOUQW010000009.1:11352164-11362716 GCA_028565825.1 Olivaichthys viedmensis
GTTTTCGCAGATGAGATACAAAGACTTCATTCATATCCTGCAAATTTTGTGTGAGATCGGGTTCTATATTTGCATAATGATAAAAAAAAATAAAAAAAACCTCAAACCCTGTTAGGAAATGACATGTCTCTCGTTCTGTTCTTCACTCCTGACCTTTTGACCCTGCTGGCTTTGGGGCCTCGTGCTCGAGGATGTTGTTTTAGCCTCTTTAGCACTCCAGCGCTGTTTACCTTCGCCACCCTCTGGGTGAGAAACGGTTTTGAGCAGGAAATGGAAAGCGTGTCATACAGGAAGTGCAGGTTTCCGGCTCCTGGTCGTAACAGCGGCGTGATTCTCTCATCTCCCTCTCCCTGACTTGCATTAGATCACTCGCAGAGGCCGCAGAAGCAAAACAAACTGCCCTAATGCTCCTCATAGCCCACGTTCCCTCGCCGCTGGAGCACATGTGGCGGATTCGACTAGGGAACAATCAGCGTGTTTAGCGTGTCACTAGAATGATATTTCATGTAAATATTTCTGTCATCTGTAGCTCAGAACAGTTAGGGTACAGCTTTTCATAGCAAGTGTAGTTAGAGCCAAATTCTCGTCCCCTTGCACTTCGTACGTGAGTTATATTAAGTAACTGAGGTAATACCGAGCTCTTTATGAACTGAATCAGGTGTGTCAGAGCAGAGAAAACATGAAATTAGCATTATAGGGGTTGAGAAACACTAGCTATGTTTACATGCTGCCTAAATCGCTAATAATCTGACTGATAGTTTGATCAGAATAAAAAGCAATTCGCATGGCTAATCATCATATTAATACCTAAATCGGAAATCCGATTAAGCTCAATCTTAATCATTTCATGGAAAGAGATGCTAATAATAGCCATTTGACTACTTTCACAACTGAATCTGTGCTCACTCTCCGCGCATGTTCGTTTGCGTCATGCTAGCGTCGTTGTTGTGGTGACTTTCAAACTGTGATAAAATGTCGCTCGTCACATGCGCAGAGGTTTTATCTGAATTCCATAAAACATGAAACGATGAAGTATTGGTGTGTGGAAACACTGGATATGTTTACAGCCTAAATCGCTAATAATCCAACTAATAGCTTGTTAATAGCGTTAAAAAGACGATTAGCATGGCACCTAAATTAGAAGAGAGTAATCCAGTTGAGCTCAATCTGAATTATTTAAAAAGGTAATGGGATAGACTGTTATAAAGAATAATATTAGAATAGTATTATCAATTAGCAATTCACAATCAGAATCTTTGCTAACGTTCTGAGCATGTTCGTTTGCGCCATGCTAGCTTTGTTGCGGTGATAATGAATGAATCATTTTTCATGAAAAGATGTTGGTGTATTCTGTTAAAAATGTGAATTTTAGCGTTTAATGCCATTTGGAATATGCTAATAGTGCAACTAATAGCTTGATCAGAAAAAATTAGCATGTCACCTAAATTGGAATAACGCAATCCAATTTAAATCTGAATTATTCAAAAAGAGATGGTAAAGTCTGTTCTAAAGAATATTAGAAGAATATTAGCAATTAACTAATAGTCACCTGACCAATTTTACAGTAAGGATCTGGCTAATTTCTTTGTGTGTTCATTTGCGTGTCATGCTAGCTCTAAAAAGATACTTTGCCGTGTTAAAGGTAACATTTCGATTGATGAAAATCTGCATGCATGGTCAGCTCCAGAATTATTGGCACCCTTCAAGAGAGTAGGCAAAAAATGATTGTATAAAACCATGTCACACGCAATGATTTACAGTTTTACTCGATTGGAGAACCCTCTTATCTTTCCTCTAACAGAATCATTCTCATAAGAACTTTTTTTGCCCCCTCAAAAACGTATGTGTAAAATTATTGGCACCCCAAAGAGCATTAAATATAAATGCAAACAATTTGTCATTCTTGAAATTAGGATTTGAACCCTATTGAAAACCTCTGGTCTGAATTGAAGAGGGCATCCATGTGCACAAACCTAAGAATATAAAGGAGCTTGAAATGTTAAGTGTCCAGGATTCTCTACAAGTGTCTCCAACCTTGTTAGACATTACAGGAAGCGGCTCAGTGCCGTTATCCTCTCCAGGGGAGGCTTCACCAAATATTAATTGTGGTGATTAAAAGTGCTGATAATTTTACAACCAGTGTTTTGCAGAAAAAAGCTTTTTGTGTTTGAGATGATATTGTGTTAAATGAAAACTATACAGCATTCCCCATATTTTAAGCTTAAAATATCACTCATTGTATGTTATTTATTTTTGCTCATCTGTATGAAGGGTGCCAATACTTCTGGAGTTGACTGTACAGTAAACATTGGCATTTCTGGGTGATCATGTGGCTAGTAACGAATGCATTTCTTTAAAACCGTGGCTAACAATGCCAATGTAACAAGAACCGATTACCATAAAATAATCCTGACTGGTACCCACTTGCTTTTATTTATAGCAACATTATTAACAGTGATTTCCAGGTAGAGCATTCCTTTAAGAGTGCAGTATAGCCTGATGCCTTTTCCACATTTTGCAATACACATCCTGTAACTCGTCTCTCCCGACTTACGACCTAGCTGACAGCGCTTGATCCTCTAAATATGTTCGTGTGCAGTTTATTGCGCCATGGGAGTTTGGAGGAACATGGTAATATATCAGCTACCCTGGCTGTCTCCCTGAGCAAACACGGACGAGATAAGTTTCATCGCTCCGCTATATATTAATAGCTTTGAGCGGCGGCCATGTTGGCCTCAACAGAGGAGCCGAGTTGTCCCGCTGATCTCCGATGGGTAGCTAATGTTTCTAATGTTTTGCTCGACCCCAGAGGAGTGCAAGAGCGATGAGTCCTTCCATCACTTCCCTCTGAAATATGGAACGCTTCACCGCTGCATACCAGCAATAAAATCTTTATTTCATATCCAGATGGTGGCTATCCTCTGGTACTTTATGGCTCGACATGCTATTGAATAGCACGTCCTGAGATTGGAATGAGGATAAGGAACTTGTCCATGAAAAGGGGTGCTACACAACGTGCACTACAGCCATGTTTGGACTGGTGCATATATACAGCACATGCCTGCAGGATGGCCCCTGCTTTGTTAAAGTCGTAATTTTTATTAAAAACGAAGCCTTAATTTGCTTACAAATATTTCAACAGGTATCTGCTGCTCACCAAACATTTGTAAATTGGGTTGTCTTCAAGATTTTGTCTTTTACTGATGTACAGTATGAGCAGATAATTGTTAGAATCAGCATATTACTTAAGGAGCATTAGCAGATTAAAGTGAAGGAGGCGTGGCCTCTGTGTCAGTCCCAGTGAGGCGTGGCCTCTGTGTCAGTTCCAGTGAAGAAGGCGTGGCCTCTTTGTCAGTCCCACTGAAGGAGGCGTGGCCTCTGTGTCTGTCCCAGTGAGGGAGACGTGGCCTCTGTGTCAGTCTCAGTGGAGGAGGCGTGACTTCTGTGCCTTTCAGTCTCAGAGAAGGAGGCTTTGCCTCTTTACCCGTCAGCTCCAATGAAGGAGGCGTGGCCTCAAAAAGTTGCTGAGACTCGCTTTGCTGCTTGATGTGTTTGATTACCCAAATACAGAATCGTTGGTGTTTTCGCCATTGTGAAGAGCAAAACGTTGTTTTGGCAAGACCTTTGATTTGTGGTGAAATGGATGGTTTTGTATACGTTCTATAGCTAGCTATGTCATTTGTGTGGCCATATCGCACTAGCCTGGCGCTACCAGTGAAACCATGGCAACCGACAGTAAACTAACGACAGGAACGATCACCAGCGACCAGCGTAGAACGATTTGAGCGACGCGAGGTGAAGAAAATGCAGGGTTAGCCGAATCCGTGGCAACGACATTGACCAGTCGGTGCACTCAAAATAAATTCTTCCGAACAGATTTAATTTAACAGAATTCTTTTTTTTTAAAACAGGATGGTCACCGATCATTCATTAAGTAGTATACTAGTATACTGGCTTGCAGAGGTAACATAACATAATCAGATGTATTACATCATCACATCATCACCCATTGATTTCCGCAGGCACATAATCTGAAATATTGATCACTTTGGGTCCGGATTTCTTTTGGTACTTTCGTATCGGTTCCTCCTTACATGGTGCTGTAATGGTGTTTTTCTTGCGTGTCTGGCCCGGTGGGTTGATGTTGGATGTGTTGGTTGTGTTTTATCAGTTACACGGTTCCTGTTCCCTTTGTCCCAAAACCCACTGCGCACGCACTCATACACATTGCTTCCTTCAAGCTGTTTGGACCGACGCTTTTCTTTCTGTTGGCCTGTCTGGCTATTTGTCTGTCTCTCTCTCTCTCTCTCTGCGTGCCCCCTCTAAGCTGTTTTATTAATAAGCGAGCCCCTCATAAACAATAGTCCTTCTGATATATACTGTGCTTGGTTAATATTCGCCCCAGCCGCACTTCAGCCTCTCCGGGGCGAGATTTCGTCAGCGTCTCTTGATTGCACACTTTCTGTGCAACGCTCTTGTCAGTTTCGTAGCCTCGGGGCTCCTTCTCCCTCTGTTGCAAACAAGGAAAATGTTCCGAAACGCTGAGAACGTTTCAGCCGGGACGCCTGAGGGAAACAGAGAGAAAGAGAGCGAGTGCATAGGTCTCGCTTACACAATGAAAACACTGGGCATCTGTGAGATAGCATTTGCGCCAGCTTGTTAGTATGCTAGCGCTAGAGTCAGCCGAGGACAACACAGGCTCATGGCAAATTTGTAGAAACTCGTACTAGTCAGCGTATAGGAAACGTTATGAATGGCTAACGTCAAGGTGAGAGGCAGGCTAGCGCTTGTCATTTGTATCATTTCTAATGTAAACCCTACAAACTTAGCACACTACCATCCCAGCTAGCATAAAGGCTCAGCCTGATCTTGGTTCATCTCTGGTTGTAGCTTTGGCATCAGCATTGGAGTGTCAGCCAAAAGCCCGACCCAGGTTCAAATTTCAATGTACGAACACGATAGTGGCGTCTACTTGGCAACCGCTCACAGTAACGTTAATAAAGTTGAAATAAACAAGCGTAGTGAAAATGGAATTGACTGAAAATGGAAATGAATGTACTGTAACATTTTCCCATCATTATTGTTTACCACCAAATCATTAACAATAAGTACTGAATGACCATTTGATTGAAAACTGAATAAACAAAAGGGTGCTCTCTGACTTTTGCACAGTGCTGTACGTCACATTGGATGAGAGCTTCTGCCAATTGAATATATACTCATAAAAATAATTGTACTCAATAGCATAGGCACTATATATGACAGAGTTCAGACAACAAAAGCATTAGTAAGAAGACAGTATGCATGAAGAAAGAGAAGAAACTGCTATGCTATGCTATAAACTATTTGAGAATTGCTTTGTAGAGCACCTGCATTCTGTATAAGGCACGACCATGATGAAAATAGGCTAAAACTTCCTACTTCTACTTTTACTTCTTCTTGGTCCCTTGCTGGTTCTGCCCTACATTGTCTTATCAACCTTTACAGAGTGGGTATGCACCTAGTTCCCAACTTACCTCCAGCATCGTTGCGGTTTAATTAACTCTCAGAGTGTTCAGTTTGACCCAGCGAGCTCCCTACAGGCTGCCTGGTCCTGTCAAGCAAGTATCGGTAATTGTCACAAAAAGAGGCGTTTTTTTTTCTTTTTGTTCTTCCTGTACTGGCTGAACCCTGCTTACAACTTTGAAAATCTTCCCACGCCCCTATTTTCTCATCTCTAACCCCTCCCTCTCGGCTTCGCCGCACTTATTAAACAGTAATGTGCTTTTAATGAGCGGACGCCATGGCCCCCCTGTCTGCTATTCATGCCACAAATAATTTTTTTCCCCTAGCTGGGAAAAGCACAAGGCAAAATCTTTCCTCCCTACTTTTTTTTTTGATCAAGTTTATATTCTGGCCCATAAATTAAAGTGGTGCGGGGCAAGGGCCGTAAATAAACCGAATGCCTATAGGATGCCATAACACACAGCCGTTTGAAATAGAAGGAGAAGTGACAGTCATTTAAAAGCTCATCTGGGCCGGCTGACACGGCGTTTCTCATCGAGACAAATGGCCGAGGCTTTCAGGCCTGCTGCAGCAGCATCGGCCGACAGCCAGGGGAACGACTCGAACGTTGCAGAACAGCGGGAGTAAACGCACACATGCACACATATCCCAGCCTGGACGCTCATATACTATTTGCGATAGATGTTTGTTTGCTCTCTTCTTCAGTGTTTATCCTCTTCCTGCTGTTCTCTGGCCCCTTCATCTATGCAGCACTGCCTCAAATGGAGCTTTTTTCTCAGCGGAGGCGCTGGGAGTCGTCTAACACTTCTGACAAGTAGGAGTCTTGCAAATGTAACTCCAGGTTACTGTGAGGGAAAAAAATAGACTGCTCATTTATCATTAACCAACAAATGAAGAGTGTGTGTGTCTGCATGTGCATTGACTTTTATGTCTATGTGTAATGTGGTGTTTTTTTTGGTACTGCTGATAATCGTACATCTATCAACAATCAAGTTTACCTATCAAAGATATCAGACGAGATGCCTAAAAGCTCCATCGAGGTGGAAGCAACATCTCGGAGCAAATAAGATGCTCACATCTCACAAATGGAAGAAAAATCAATTACTCGCTGTTTTTATTGTTTTTGCTGCTCCGAGACATGAAAGGCCAAACAATTATCAGAGACACGGAGACAGATAAGGACTGACAGAATCATGCTTGCAACTATCTAATATGTGTCACTGGCAATTGACCAACAGAAAGCAATTATGCCGGATAAATGAAATGACACAACACTATTCAAGTAACTGCACCGGGAATATTACAATTCTCGTCCTCTGAATGACAAGGCTGGCTTGAGAATTGAGCAAGGCCATATTAACGGTGAAGAAGAGAATAACAACAACAACAACAACAAAAAAAACGTTAAATTTAACTTTTTCCAAATCGCCTCGGCGGCAAAGTTTTGCTTGTCTAGCATCTGAAGACTTATTGTGCTAAATGCTGTGTTATGTATTCAAGTCCGTGATGGTTCTTTGTAGCTCGAAATGCGCTGCAATTTAAAAAACATTTGCAATCACAGCACGATATGAATACATGATCTGATTTTGTCTAATGTGTTCTTGCTACTCGCTCTGCATTCAATGGAACTGTTTATGTATATACAGTGAAACATGCTTTATTCGCAATCAACAACAATTTCCATGCAAATGAGCTCCTCTGCTTCCAGCCTCTGCTTGTGCCCAAAAACAAAGACGGTAACAACAACGAATTGGACGCATCGGACGCCGCAGTACCTGAGCATGCACACAATCACTCGCTTTGCAAAAAAACAATACTGTAACTACTGTGAAGGACTCTAATTGTTCCCATTACAATTTGGAGCTCATTGATTTACATCCGCCACAGGTAGGATTTATTACCATGCGATATAAGAGCGTTATTATACCATATTGAACAATAAGCTGCGCTGCAATGAAAGGCTTCCATTCTCTCCTTTTTAGCCACGCACAGTGGGAGTGTTCTGTTTTGGTGTCACGAGCCCTTGATGAAGGCCGTCATTTAAATGTTTTATTTTTTCTTAGTGGTGGTGGACCGTCAGAGAGAGCAGAAAGATTGCTGCAGGCGAGAAAGAGGGAGCTCATTAGAGTGACGGGGCCACCAAGGGCCGTTTCAGCACTTGTAGCATTGCAAGTGCGCCCCGTTTAGCTTTGGATTTCCACTGTCTCTCATATTACAGCTCATCCGGGCTCTCAGGGGACCCAGATGAGCTCCTCTGCCGGAGGGTGGGAAGCCGGCAATGATGATCGCATTTTATAACAAAGAAATCAACCCCCTCATTTCATGACTAAAGGATCAAAACCAAATGTTCGCTGGGGAAACATCTGCCACAGGTTTGACTGCGCAACCTTCCAGGCGATTAGCAACGCGATAGCAGAAAACACGGTGTGAGTGAAAAGCGGCTGTTGGATGCATTTCCCAGGCTTTTTTCTTCAAACCACTTCAAAGTGCCATGTTCATGATTGTAATAGATCCATCGCCTTTTTGTTTCAAAGCGTAAATTGCGTCTGCTTTTTGGACAGGAATCTCTTGCGCACTGAAGGCTGAGAGCTACTTCGCTGTGGTTACACGGCGGCTGACCCCGAACTCAAGAGTTCAAAAATTACTCGGGCAGGATTGGTTCATAAGCTCAGTTAATTGTTCTCCAGTGGTCTCGCTGCGCGGGTAGCCTGCAGGGCTGAATCTCGAACCCACATATCTTTTCTGTAACTAAATTTGTTCTCACAAGAAGGTTCGAAAATATGAAAAATGTGTCCCCATTCAATGAGCCTTTTCCATTTATTAAGAGCCTTGGAAAAGAGAGAGAGAACGAAAGATATAGAGAGAGACAGGAAGGAAGGGAAACGAAAAACGAGACGAGTTAACATGGTCTCACACTTGCAAATTTGCCACAATTCTCATGATTTTGTATGAAAAGTTACAACGGTTAAGATTAGGGGTTGGGGTTAGCATTGGTATCTTGTCTTACCACTTAATACCTATAAAATCAAACAAAATCCAGCCACATTGCTTTTGTTTGTTCGAATTTGTAAAAATGTTATTTATGAGATCACTTTGACAGAGTAGAACAGATAGAAAACAAACAGAGACAGTTAAATAGAGAAAGACTGACAGTCAGTCACTGTCGATTTTTTTTCTTCCAAACATACATCTTAAAGATTGTAAGAAAATGCCAAACCCGTCAACCACACCAGATAACAGCATAATCAAACTGCTTTGTTTGTGCTGTTGCGCACTCACCACGTCGTAAACCCCTTCAAGGACTGAGAGAACCCATTATGTGGTTTTTATTCCCTTTGAATATTTCTGATTAGGGCTGATTGACGGCGGGTGGCAGTCATTACCGAGCACTGAGAGGCGAGTGAGTCATGAACGATTTCACAATCAGAGAACAAAGGCCTTGTGATTTTACAGAGCATCTCACCTTTCATTAGAGCTGGGAATTTACATCCACAGGCAAGGAATGGCTTACAATTCTGACACCGGAACATCTAAAAAGAAAATCTAACTGGAAGTAATGGGTGAAAATGTTATCCATTCCTGTTGGTTCTTGGCAATGTTTATCAATACTTATGTAGGGTAATTTATGCTTGTGCTAAAAGTTTTTCCTAGGTAGCAGGTGCTGTAGGTAAAACCAAAGCTTTTCCTGAGAATAAGGCTCCCACTGGAATGCTGGGAACACTGCCTCATCCTACCCTTTCCTTTAACCCTCGTGGGTGGGCTCAGTGTGGGCGGGAGATGTGCCCTGATTGGTTGCTAGTCAGCCAGTGTATGACTGGCAGCACTTAATGAGATCCCAGGAGAGGCAAGCAAACAGCTGTTTGTTTGCTGCTAATGAGAGATTGGTTGAGGAGCCCTGGATCACACACTGGAGCTGTTTGATAGAGGCTTTATTTTTTTCTCTGGTTTCATCCCGAAGCGTGGGCATAGGGTGGGCCGGCCCGCTGCTTATCGTATTTTGATGATCGATTCTGGCGAAATGTGGGCGGTCTGGGGTGTTTTGGTGCAAACCCCCAGTCGTTCTCTGTGTTTACGCATTTGTACTGACCTGTTGGAGGCTTGGAAAGCCTACAAATCTATTTGTGTCTTTGAATTGGGCACTTCTAACGGATTGTCCAAAACCGATTGCTACAAAGGGGGCCTGTGTTTAATAAGGATCTCTGCTGTGGCTCCTGAAAGGCTGCTATTGTGTCAGCTATTGCTGCAATTCTGTCTGTGCGGTAGCATACCCCTCTTTTTTCCGAGCTCTCATAGAGCCGCCACAGCATGGTGGAAGTAATTAAATGAGTGCTTCCCAGCCGCAAATGCTTAGACGTCTGTCGTGGGTTTTGCAGAGCACAAGACAGCATGCTTTCTTTGCCTCGTTTCAGAGCTCCTCCTCGCTTAGCAGACGGCATCAGGTGGCCGGATAATGTGCAGGAGGCGTGAAGTGTATGCGAAAATGTGCAGGTCACTTGACAGATGTTGCCTTGGTTTTGTATGTAGTGTTTACTTACAGGAGAGTCACCATTAAGCCAAGAACACTTATTTACAGGTGAACAACATTAAATATAAATGCACACAGCATCGACATTTAACATGTTCAGTGAACATGCTGAAAAATCTTAAGTATCAAATAATTGTTTAATTTTACTCATTGATACACTATCTGGTAATTACAATTTTAAGTGGTCCAATGAACCGGGAACATTTAAGGACGTGAATGTTTCCCCAATTTTATACTCATTGTAGAAACCACGAAGGAAACACATTAATAGCAATGAAGGTTGCAAAAAATATTATATATATAATATTTATTATATAATATTATATATATATATATAATATAATATTATACACACAGTGTGGTCCAAAAATGTAAAAATCCAGCAGCATATTTCAGTTTTGATCCACTGTGGTATCAATCTATCTTCTGTTTGTATCCTTACATTAACCCTTCTGTTACTGCCATAAATCTCAAACTTGGATTCATCAGTAAACAGGACTTTATTCCAGTGATCCACTGTGA
>JAOUQW010000009.1:11362816-11434983 GCA_028565825.1 Olivaichthys viedmensis
CTGAGACCCTTCCAGACAGAGGCCGAGTCGTTTGCTGAGAACTGGTGTTGGAGTTTCTCAGAGTACAGTCGTTTAGCATCTCTCAATGCCTTTCTAAACCTGTACTTTGACTCTTTAAACCTGTCCCTGTCCCCACCCCTGTCCCCACCCCGCCCGGGCTCCCTGCACCACCAGCACACCTGCTCAGGCCTCGCCCCAGCCCCGATGGCCGTGGGCGATCTCACCAGTGGGAGCGGAGACATTAGGGTGATAGGGAGTGGGGGGACAGAGAAGAGGAGAGAAAGGGGGCAAGTTTGGGGTGCTGGATTCGGGGCCCGGGCCATCCATGCCTGAGGGGGAGGAATTGGGGGGGGGGAGTAGGGGCTGCCTGCCTCGGAACACGCCGTCATGTGGTCCTCTGCTAGCTGGATGCCTTCGTCCAGGGACGCCGGCCGGTGGCACTGGACCCACTCCACGGGAAGGCGAGCGACGAACTGTTCCAGCACCATGAGCTTGATGACGTCATCTGCGTCCCATCCCTTGGCGTGCAGCCACCTGCGACAGGCATCCCGGAGCCGTTGGGCGAAGATGAAGGGTTCGGTCAGTTAGGTTGAGCGTCAGGGTCCCACAGGTGCAATCACTCACACATTAGCTTGCTGTGTTGCCGTTTCTCCTCGCTCCGTGTAAAGCAGCCTTAATTTTTTTAAATAATTTTTCCTCTCCCTCCTCATCTCATGGTTAATGCACAAGGGGAAGCAGTTGTTAATGAGGGAAATTCTATGGAAGTTGCAAATACAAGAGCTGAGTAGAATGCAAGGTGAAGCAATGGCAGTCATTGCCAACTTGAGTCATGGGTCGACATGGTTACGTGTATGTTTAGCCATTTAGTGGTGACTTTAGTAAAGATGGAAGATTTGTTGATGAGTTCAAAGGAGAGGTGCAACACATACACGGTGGCTGGAACACATTTGTACGGATGGCCGGGAAGGATGCTGTACATGTGCCAGCCTTTTCTGTGTCTACATGTTATGGCTAAGGGATTTAGGAAAACAGCAACAGGTTGTCCTGGCCTTGTGGTTGTCCCTGCCTTGTTGTCTTCACAAGTTCATGTGTTTCCAGTGCAGACATGTGGCTTAAACCCAGGACAAGACTTGGTACGTTATCGAAGGTTCGTTATGTTAGCCCTGGTGGCTCCTGTGAAGTTAAATTTCAGAGGATTTCGGCAAATTTTGAGCAGATCACTGTAGATAAAAGGGGAAACAGAGTGGCTAATTCACTACCATTTCTTGGTAGACTACAGCTGGATGGCACCCCTCAGCAACAAGCTGAGTTAGAGGCTTTGTTGGCAAGGTATTCAGATATATTTGCTTATGAAGATAAAGAGCTGGGGTATACTGATAAGGTTCGGCATTAGATCAATCTGACAGATGACAATCCAGTGAGCCAACCTTACTGCCGCATTCCATCTAATCAGTACAATGAAGTTAGAGAGCACATCAGTAAACTACTGAAAAAGGGAGTAATCCAGGAAAACACCGGTGCCTATCATCTCCAGTGGTGCTAGTCAGGAAGCCAGATGGGAGTCTATGTGTGTAGACTGCATAAATCTGAACTCAAAAACAATGCGTGACGCTTTCCCCTTACCCCGCATTGACAAGAGCTTCGATGCATTGCAGGGGGCACAGTTCTTTTCAACAATAGACTTGCCGAGTGTGTGCCATCAGGTGGCTGTAAATGAAAAAGACCGCCATAAGACGGCTTTCACAACACCTTTTGGCCTATTTGAATATTCTCGTATGCCTTTTGGGGTTTTTCAGATTATTTTGGTGTACATGGACGACTAGAATCAGCTATTGTTTTTTTCCCACTTTTATCGTCACATATCGTTATGTCTCATTTATTCCCTTCAGCTACTGCCGTCTGCTCTGCTTCCTAACATTACAAGCTCAGAGACCATTCATTTCCAAGAGCATAATTTGCCCCTACATTTCTCAAGTCATCTGTGATTCAGAATATTGCCTTTTTTTCCTTTGAGACACTCAAGGCAATGTGTTTTAATGAAAAAATCCAACAAACAGATGCCAAAACAGCAGGTTAAAAGGGAAGAGACCAAATTTCCATAATCTTGCAAACAAAATCTCCTGCACAGTAAAGTTTTTTTAAAAAGCTTTGTATTTTTTTCCATTAGAAGTTTCCAAAAGCTTCAACCTCAATTCTAAAGTTTTTAGCTCTAATGACAATTTTCATGCAGAACTGTGTACAAGTTGAAACTAGAGATTATAAATGGTGACGGTTACGGCCGTAATTGTACAAACCTGGAAATGGGCGATAATATGCGTCCCACATACAGATTGAGGTGATTGGACTGAAAGGACTGCATTGAAAAAGTCTCCCTGAATGGACACAATGAAATCTCAATTTGTTCTGCATCAGCGCCCTGCCAATTGCCATATCAAATCAGCCATTGTATAGAATTTTATTGCCTGTTTAATAGCATTCTGCTATAATGGAAGGCAAGATATAAACCGATTACTGCATTCAGATTACTGCATTCATTCTTTCAGACTTCATTAACATACTTTCTGTGGACTATTATAATTCTTTATGACAGCTCAAAAAATATGTCTCCCCCACATCAGTGGGGGCCATAGAGCAGAAAACCCTGTGTGCAATTTAATTTATCCAACCTACTTTTGATCTAGTTCTAATACCCTGCAGTAAGCCATAACAGACACTGTCCCCCAAAATTCAAGTATCACTAAATTGTTTACCCCAAAAGACATTGTATTGTATTATGCTAATCTGTGGCAGCCAGTTTCAGAAATAATAAAAAAACATGCTGCCACTCGAACTGCATCAAAGTGAAAATAGTTGAACTTTTAGAAGCAAGTGCTAATTCTTTTAAAACAGCTAGTCAAATTAAAGGAGGTGGAATTTACTTTGAAATAAATAATGGCTGTCCATTGAACTGAAGTTGCTCTCAGTTCACAGATGCAAAGTATTTTACAAGCCTAAGTAATAGTGTTGAGCAAGATGTAAGTAAGGATTTCAAATGGAAGTAGCTAGTCCACAAAACAAAGAAGAATTTTTTTTCCTAAATATGACATGGATCTGACATCTTATCATGGGCATGTGACCATAATAAGAATGGGCAGACTTCATTGAGCATATCACTGCTGTCATCAGCCACATCTCTCGGGACAGAAATTCCAGTAATAAGTTTTAAAACAGCAAAAGCTCTGAATCTGGCTTCTTGCGCCTTCTCGCCCTGATTGTGAACAGCTGACGAGCTGCAGAGCAAATCATCTCTGCGATGAAGGCTTGTGCAGCTAGATTGTTCAGTTTAACACTTTTGCAGTGATGGATTGTCTCGCAAATATTATGTTTTTTGATGTTTTTTGATGCTTGTGGATCATGCATGTAACAATTTTGATTTGGAAAATGTGCATATGGGGGCCTTTCAGGGCAGTGGTCTGTTCACACTAATGGCAGATATGGTTTACTTACAACTCTAATGTGCAATAAGGCTTGTAAAATAAACTTAGTCTTTTCCTGGAAGAGAAAGAGAGAGAGACTTAAACCGGACATGGGCTGCATTAATTATTCATATAATTATTTTGTATAATATTAGTTAATTATTAGTCTAATATCTAGGTCTTACAGAGATATACATACTGGAACAGAGTCATGCTTTAAACGAGGGGCAGAATGTTTAAGATACAGTATTTCTTGATTGTGTGTGAAACGCGCACACACATATGCACATCATGGACAACACCAACCCCTAGTATGCAAGAATAGACAAGTAAGTAATTCAGCCTGACATTCAAGGCTAATGTGGGTAATTTCCATGACAAAGTGTAACATACAGGTCAATGTGTTTATGTGTAGAGTAAAGTTACACTTTACAGTTACACTAAAGTTACACAGAAAGTTTTTTTTTTTTTTTAAGTTTTTTTATGAAATCTTGAAATGAACTTGAAAAATGTCTGAAAATCCTGTTTGCACACCACTGGTAGGTCTGCACAATTCTTGATGAAATGGCAATCAATTGAGATCACAATTCTCACGATTCTTTGATACACCAATTTTGTAAGAAACAAATATATTTATTAAATTCTTACATTGCACCAGCTCTATTACTGTAGCAGACCGTGGTTACTACATTTTCCTAGCGGATGTTTGTGAATGACAGCTCATCTGCATTTTGAATTACTGATTTACTGGCACATTTGTACTGCAACAGCCTAAATCCTGAGCAAAAATAGCTGCTATTTGATATAAAACTTTAATCATACGAGGGTGCCAAGAACACAGTGTGTCCTCCCAAAGTTAAAAGGAAACCAATATTAATGGCTGGTTAAATAATTATTCATGGGAATGGGGGGTCTTGATAAACACGTTCTATGTGTAATGCGTCACTGGCAAGTTCTGAGCAGCCATGACTCACTCGCCCCATTCATTAATTTTATATATTTAGTAATTGTTTGTTTAGTAATTGGGAATTTAATATTGAGTACATAATATTTGTTTCGGACAAAGTTGTTCCTTCTCACTACAAGCGGGCATTTGAGTCATTTTGAAATTTACTCACAGCTTAGCTTTCCAACGTTGTTTCTCCCCTTTTTCTTCTGTAGACTCATCACGCTTGAGGTGTGTGCTTCAGGTCACGTGGTACAACGTCTATGGTCATTGGTCACAGCAAAAGGGGGAATAGTGGCGCTCTGTTTTATGCAATGGTTGCCTGAATGCAAATGCTGCAGAACCTACGCTGTTCTTTAATCAGATTGCATTGAGAAACAAATCAAAAATGCTATGTTAATATGATTTTTTGGGCAGCCCTAACCGAAGGCGCGTTTTTGCTGAATGATTGATTGACTGAGTGATTGATTGACTGACTGACTGAAGGATAACCATTGTTGAAACACGCATGCACAGGAGTCGGTCTGGAAAAAATGGACTAGTGTACTGCTGATATCCGTATACTTGGTGATGGTATACACCTAAAATGTGGACCAGAAATCAACTGATGAACTCAGAGAAAAAGAGTAGCAAAGAACTCTGCTACTGCGTTGTTTTTTTCCCACCCACAATATATATTTTTTCTACAAATATTTCTTTCCACCCATATTCCGTATTTCATCGACCAGTTGTTTAGAAACAGCCGACAGTCAGCACCAATTGTTTCATGTAAATAAATGCTAACAACAATAGTTTAAGCAAAACATCTGCTGCATGGACCTATTTTAGCATAGGCTGATCAGTGATGAATTTAACTATGTGCTTTACTGTATACTAGGTATGTCCAAACTAATTGTACTGTTTGAATGCTATTTCAATTTTCATAATATTTCTGAATTTAAAGGAAAATAAATCAACATTCAAATGTTTAAGTAGGTAACAATTTCCAACATGCTTTATTTGTGGCTGAATCTTAAATAGCGTTCTATTGGGTAAATACTGCAGTACATACAGTAGGTACTACAACACCATTATTTCATACCCTATGAGCAAGGTTATGATGTAAATAGGAATTTGGCCATTTGGGATTTAGCCTGTGTTGAAGGCCAAAGATGAAGACGGTGTAGCTGAAGAAATGTAAAATCTAGCAAAATATCATTACTGTAGGTAAATAGATACAAAAATAAATCGGAAACAATAAAGTTTATCATAAAACGATCATGTTGCCACCTAATAATTTTCATTTGGAAATTTATACTTTCAGTGGTTTATGTTCTTAACTGTGCAACTACACACATTGTCTGTAGCAGTATAAAATTATAGGCTCATTAATATTTAAATGCTTTCAAATACTAAATGTTTCAAGTAATTAAAATTCGAATGCATCTTTTAAAGGAATTGACAGCTCTAGTGTACACAGAATATGTTAATACGTTTAACTAAACAGAAATTTTTAAAGGTTTTTAATTGCTTTCTCATGCTTTCTTGTTTCGGGTTAATTTGCAACTAAGAGGACTAATTATAAATATTAAGTTATTCTAAATAAAGAATGTTAAGCTGATTTTTCTCTTTTGTATCCATTTTTATTTGCAATCCAACAGTTGGTCATTAGTCTGACAGATACAATATAATGGCACTTTGTACATCAGGAATTATTTTTTCCATATTTTAGAACTGCACTTTCAGTTGGAGGAATGTGAGGAAATGTCATAAAATTAAATGTTTAACTTTTATGTGTGTGGTGTAACAATATGTAGCCAAAACCTTTTCTTTTTTTTTGAAAAAATCACCAATAGATTAAATAAAAACATATTTTAGACCCTACTGTACAGTACGTCTGTGTGGATATGGAAATGGTAAGACCAGCAAATGAGAGCAGTGCTTGTTTATTGCTGTAGGCAGAGAAACCCCTCTAACACAGCCAGGCTTCAACCTATCAACTTCCTGACAACGCTACATCACAGCAGTATCAGCCAAAGTGAGCCTGTCTAAAGAAACTATAAAAGCACATTTTAGCACTATAAAATGCTTCAATTTGCTGAGAGGTTTATGAGGGTGCCTTGCTGGGTTTGAAAAACAGGAGCTCAGAATGCTTTATTGACTGTTTTAAAGACTCAGTGGGTTTCATTAGCTCATAAACATCCCCATTACCATTCATTAACATCAGACTGGATGATACTCCTCAGAAAGGATTAGACTAGCAAAGGACCAGAGGACAAATGCATGTAAACTCACTGCATAATCAATAACCTCCAACCAGAAGTCACAGTCACTCTGTGAGTGCAAGAGAACAATGATTCTGTGTCACGGTGTAGTGGGGCACGGAGGCACGACACAGGCGCAAGCCGTTTAAACATATATTTATTTGCAACACTAACATATACAGAGAACTACACAAGCTACACGTAACATGAAACAAACAAATCGGAAAAACAAACTCGACTGGGACACAGGGATACTTAAAGGGAAGACAAACGAAAAACAGCGGGCCCATGGACCCAATGTTCATGTTCGGGTGGCGGCACGGAGGGGACCAACCACCCCCAGGACGCAGCACGTCGTCGTCCTCATTCCCAAAGCCTAGGGCAGAGCGGTGATGTCCTCGGTGGGGGCTGGAGCCAGAGAGACATTGCAGTCCCCGAAGCCCGGGGACGGAACGATGATGTCATCTGCCGTGTCAAAGGGCAGTGCGAACTCCGTACTGGCCCCCGGCGGTGCTCCCCCCGAGATCCAGCCGGTCCAGCATGGAGTCGGACACCTGGGGGCCACCCTCCGTTGTGGGGGAACAGTCAGGGAACTCGGCCATGCCTCCGGCGACATCAGGGAATTCGGCCACGCCTCCCACGGCGTCAGGTAATCCGGCCAAGCCTCCAGCGGCATCAGGGAACTCGGCCACGCCTTCCGCGGCGTCAGGGAATTCAGCCACGCCTCCTGCGACATCAGGGAACTCGGCCATGCCTCCCGCGGCATCAGGGAATCTGGCCACAACTCCAGCGGCGTCAGGGAACTCAGCTACACCTCCCGCGCCATTAAAAATTTTGGCCATGCCTCCAGTGGTGTTAGGGAATCCGGCCACGCCTCCAGCGTCAGGGACGGCCTCGGCCTCTCTCTACCTCTTGCCGCAAATCAATTTACAAGCATCTTCGCAAAAGTATTAATCAGCCCAAAAGACTAACAACGTAAAAATCTGATTAATGTTAATTCAGTGTGTAATCATACCATGTTGTGTATATGCAGATCTGTTATGGCCAGTGACAGGTGATACAACTGTGCAACAAGTCATCAATAACTGACATCACTTTAAAGTGATGCCTGAAGGGCTTAGCATGCGCCCGTCAAACCAATTCAGATTAGAGGTGAGAACCCCGATTAACTGAAAGATGAAAATGGGAGCTTTTGTTCTTGTCCATGGGAGGTACAACTGGGTTTTATTCTCACAATCAGCAGAGGAAAAGGTCAGAGAGAGAGCAAGAGAGAGAGAGAGAGAGAGAATGTGCATGTAGGAAGTGAGAAAAGTACTTACAACAGGGGTAGTTTAACAGGACTATGTCATCCAGGCCAATGTAGCCCCTCTGTTCAGCAGAAACTGTAGCTTCAAATATGACCTATGCATAGCAAAGAAAGATGTGAATAAGACTAGGCACGCAGTTGTCCATGTGCCTTAAAGGAATAGTTTGGCATAAAAATGTACATATAAATGCATATAAATAATTTTCCACCTACCCCAAATGTAGTCAATTAGCTAAAACACATTTGGAGACTGTCATTTTTCCTTCTTTAGTTTTGCAAGGGAGCTACGAGACTAATGTATCTAACAAGTAATTGAAGTCTATCTCACACATCGGACACCAACATATTGGCTGATCGATTACATCAGGTGTAGGTGGAAAAATATATATTTTTATATATTTTTCTTTTGCAAAACTATTCCTTTTAGATAATTTTTATAACAGCTGGTCTTATTATCTATAGATTGTTGCAATGCAGTCACAATTGAAAACAACTGTAGAGCACACACTTACATTCATGCAGCTACAACAGAATATCAATGTGTTTTGGTTTGGTACTCAGTTTGAATGTGACTCATCAGGTTTCTTTTGTTCGCTTAACCCTTGCATTCTGCTCTGTTCTGCACTTTGTAAATATGAAACCATCTCATGGCTTCCAGCTCTTATTTGCACTCACACCTGTCATAATGAGGATCCCCAAGCATATGAAATATTATTCATATTGTGTAAACAAAACCCATTCACATGTTTTAAATGGATGGATGGATGGATGAATGAGATATGGATAGATCGATAAGAGATGGATAATAGATGGCCCGGCCCATAAAGCCATTGCAAAGTTGCTAACAGGCATGACAATCCATCACTACTGGAAAGCCAAACTTGCTCTTTACTGGCAATTTACAGTTCAAATGTTCTCCAACTGGCAGATGTGACCTTTAGATACTTGGCTTACAAAGCAGCATAAAACTAAAGGTATCCCAAAGCAAACGCAATGTGCTGTCAGAGGAAAGGGCTCATTCTTGCTTGTGTTCAGATGACAAACAAGGAGGCATAGCAGGTCTGTGTGCTAAAACTGGTGTTGTAGTGTGGCTAATACATCACAGGTTAAGTGCACGGGATCAATATAGCCCAAGGCCCAGAAAGACCAAGTACCATTCTTGACTAATTTATTTGTACTTTTCATTCTTATGAGTGGCTGGTAGAGATGTCCAGCTGATTAACTCCACCATTCATCAGCCACGGATAGAGATCTGCATCGACTGGCCCGTTGTTCTCGGCTGACTTGTATTTGTTAAAGTTGGGCCCATTTGCTTCAGAATAAGAAAGTGTGATAGTGTTAAAGAGACAGAAAGAGAGACAGAGAGAAAAAGAGATGGGCAGACAGAACATTTCATCCAAGTCATGTTGTCCTAATAATTACTTATAATTCAGTCACTCATGAGCATCAATGGTTGAATTATTAAGGGCAAAATAACATGATGTAAAAAATCTAGATGTATTAAGAACATCAGTACAAGGAACTAGACAACATCTCTATAACGTTGGTCCATGGTAATACAGGAGGAGTGTAGAAAGAAAAACATGATTTGTTCTTTATGAAGACAAAGACAAAACACAAAAAGAAAAAATGAGTGGGTGAGATAATCAGAGCAAGAAATAGAGACAATAGCAAAAGACAGAAAGCTCTGCCCAGTGAGTGAGAGATGGATAGCAGGTAAAAAGAGTTTTAAAAAAGGTTGCTGCATTGATATTGGCATTCACCGCAAGCTTGACAGCATCTTTAATATTTCACAAGCAGCTACTTCTCATCTTCAATCCCTACAGTAGCAACAGGGCATAATAGATTAAATTCACAGAGATATTTCAAACAGTATGCTGCCTGCTGCTTGAGATGATGCCTTGCTATAATTTAATATTTTCACAAGGGATTTTGTCTTTTTTCTCTAGTCTGTGGCATTAAAATCGATATGGCTACAGGCAGGTAATACTACAGTGTTGCTAACATCGCCGTGTCATTGAGATCAGTTGGGTGCCAGTGCAGTTCCTTATTATTTCACCAAATTCAAGTGTCTTTTCACCGATCGAGCATTTCAAGACTGAAAATGTTTGATTTCCTTAGATTTTCCTGTTAAATTTGAAAATCCTTCCTGCCCAAAATGTGTCCATTCTTTAGGTCAGCTCTGATGTCGACATACACATAATTGCATTATTGGTGTTTATAAGGTAACGATTTTAACAATTTTAAGCAGTTCAATCATTTGGAGTCCTGAAAATGATCATCTCTTACAGAGCAAAACTGGAGCAATTTTGTGGTGCCCTGATATATCACCTTTATATTAAAGTCAGACTTGCATCAGCCAGCCTGTTAAAGGAACGGTTCAGCAAAAAAAAAAAAAATCAGGGTTCCCTTAACCCTAAATGTAGTCGACATGTTTGGTGTACAATGATTGCTTCTTTAGTTTTGCACCTGGCTATGAGGCTAATGAAGCTAACAAGCGATGGAAGTCTATCTCACCCAAAATCTTTTCCATAAATACTGTCACAAATCTTCATATGCTTGCTTCAAGCAAAATTGTTAAGCTGCGTAATATCATATTTACATAAACAATTTTGGAAAATAGCTGGCATATTCTGTATTTACAAATTTAAGATCAAAGCGTAACTATATTATCATCCAGAACTTCCAACTTTTTCAGTAGAATTGCGTCTTTGTACTGAACATCCATTACTTATTAGCCTCAAAGCTCCGGTGCAAAATTAAAGAAGCCAAACAACTTGGCTGATCGACTACAATTGGAGTAAGGGGGAAATTGTGTAAATTGTGTTTTTTTACAAACTACTTTTAACTAGGTTTTGTTTCATGTGAAAATAATGATCCTGTCGCAGACAAGACATGGTGTAGCACATGGGAACTTGAAAACATGTGCAGTTTAAGTTAACCCTCCCTCAGATCAGCCCACACACAGAAAAACCAACGCACTCTAGACAGAAGAGATTGCAATAAAGGCCAAATCTACTGTTTAATATTGTTGCTACTCTGGTTTCAATGTGCAATTTATCTCTTATCTTCAAACACTAAAGCTTTAACTTAGAATGCCAAATCTGGGGCCTCATTTATAAAGATGTGCATAAAAGAATCCTAAATGTGGACGTACGATTGTTTCCTAAAAGTTCCTACTAACGATTTCTAAAACGTTCATACGCACGCAAATCTTTTACTAAATCCTTACTACTTGTGGCCTATTTATTAATCGCAAATCACGTGAATGAGCGCATCGACTCCACCTAGAGAGCGCCCCCAAATATCCTTCAGTGGTGGGACCCAAGCAATATAAACGGCAGGTTGAGTAAAATAACATATTTCGGCAGATGAAATTGAGGTTTTGTTGTCTGAGATACAGGCCAGAGCAAATATGTTGTTTGGTAAAATTCCCGTTCTGATCAGAAATTCCCTTTTAATCGGGGTGTCACGAACGCGTCGGAGGCAGGACACACGTGCGAAGCCTTTTTGCATATCGAACATTTATTTAGACACAGAACTGAATACATACACTGCACACCGTGACAGGCGTGCTTAACACACAAAAACTGAAGACAACACAGGACGGAAACAGGCGGGTATTTAAACATATAGTAATCAAGGGGAGACAGACGAGGAACAGCTGGTAACATTTAACATAACTCACGTGACAGAGACAACTAAACACAAACAGAAATGCGTGGTCGCGCACGTGGCGGCCGTCGCCACAGCCACGCGCGTGACACGTGACACGTGACACGTTTGCTCGTCCTACAAACATCTAATCGATCTTGGAAAACTTGCTTGCTGCGTAATGCGCCATTGACAAGGTTCTCTAGCAAAGCAAGTAAAGCCGTGGCACTTTACTATTCCCAGATTTCTGCCTATATATATTACACTAATTAGTGATTAACGATATTAGACCAGTGCGGTGAAAGTCACATGCTAGTTAACTTATTTATAACACGTTTTGAAATGATAACACATATTGGGCATTTTGCATGGGTAAAAATATTTATGCCCTATCTATCTATCTATCTGTCTATTTGTCTGTCAATCTGTCTGTCTGTCTGTGAGCGAGCACTAGCGTACCGGTGCAAGAGTACAAAAAACGTTCGTACACATATTTTTCAGTGTGCGAACGTTTTCACGTCAGTTTCAGGTTTTGTAAATCTCGTTTTGTATGTCATTTTTAACATAAGAACAAATCCATGGAATTTAAGATCAAATCTGATCGTACAAATGTTTTATAAAAGAGCCCCCTGATTCCAGATCATGAAACTTAGCTTGAATGATTGAATTTGTAGAATTAGCAAAGTATGCATCTGCTTAGTCAGATCAAAACTCAACAGCCACAAAAGCACTTTTTTTTCTAAAGGCCAATTCACACCGGATGCATTTTTGAAGTATTTTTTCGACGCGCGTCACACTCTGCACTTACGCTTCCATTTTAAGCATGTCAATCCACACCAACTGCATCAGAGGCATGTTAGAGGTGTGTCAAACCTCGCGCTGCCCTTGTTTTACACATTGTGTCTATTTTTTTTCACTCATGCACACCGCGTCATTGAAGCATAAACTCCATAGGAATCCATTGAAATCACACAATCTCAATTTCTATAAACTATGAATTTCAAATCATAATCTACAAAGATATCAACCTGTAGATGCATAGAAAAGTGTTTGTACGTGATGATACTCATTTTACACCAAACACAAATGTGCTGGTTGTTCACTATCCCACTGTCTTATGTCATGTTTTTAGATGAACTGTTTTGTAATTACAGCTGGCCCAATCCTTCCGTATCGGTATTAACACTGTATAAAAACAATTCTACTCTCTCGTGTGCTCACAGAGATACTAACAAACAGTTAATATCTCTCTTAAAACAAAAAAACTAAATCGCCAGAAATGTACATTCACCTACTCACAACTGATAATTGAATACTGGAATTGCCAAAACAGATTAAAATCGAAATGAGCTGTTGCTCTGTCTCCTGCCAGCAGCGCTACAGAAATTGTGGATTGACTAAGGTCTTTAGTGTCGGTTGACACTTACAGCTAAACCTTTAGACACCTAAAGTATCTTTTTTTTGTCTAGGTTGTTATGTACCTACCTACTTATGTAACTAACATAGCTAGAGATAACAAGTTAGCCTAGATGGAGTAAACATTAGCTAACTATGTTGTGAATGTTATTATGTTATAGTTTTGGAAGATAATCATTTTTTGGGTGGATAAACAATTACATCAGAACCTACCAATTAAAATAATTGTCAAGCAGAAGCAAAGTGATTTCAATATCAGTCTTCAAGACAAAACCTTTAGTCAAATGTTGACTTCTCTGCTATTGTTTTCATAAGATGTATCAATAACTTCACCACAATACTCCTCTTATCTCCTACTTCTTTTTACAAGCCTACCCTTGTATGGGCTATTAAACAATTGACAGGCAGTGAGAACTCCCTCCTTTTAGAGAAGTTTCCTCATTGGTTAATGCACCCAGATTATGCTAAAATGCTTTGTTGCTAATTGCAGTCACAAAGTCACCAGTTTGTAAAGACAGTTTACAGTAATGTTCTTAAAAAATGCTTACAGCAGCTTTAATTGGTGGTGACCATCTGTCAAACGGATCCTTGACAGAATTAGAATGGGAAGAGCTGTTAGTAGTGACTTTGTGCTTGCACTAGATTTAGTCACTCCAGACTGCTGAAAATTGTTGATTGACGAGATAGATTAAAAATAATATTTATAAAAATTGGGAGTGAAAAAATATCTATAGAAAATATATAGAATGTGAATAGAGCAGCAGATGGTGAGTTTGATGCAAGGCTATGAAGCGAGGCTGTGTGTGAGAGGCAGTGAACCGAGAGAAAAATGAACAGAAAAACAGCAAGAGAGGTCATTTGGCAGCAATCCATGAATCCAAAGGCAAACTCTTTGCCCTTGCTTACTGCAGCTTTGCAAGCCCTTCACTTGGAAGCAGCTTGATTCTACAGTAATACTGACAGAGTACCACATTTGAACATGAACTATAGCATTATTTTAATTACTGCCTTTGTGAAAGTTTAACAACAATGCCTTCTTCTAATCTACACACTCAAATTCACAAAACCTTTTTTGAGTGATATTGACCATAGGGTATGTTTTCTTGTTGTTTATGATCAATTAGAGAGTGTGTGTCTCTTTCCTTATTTCATTTTCTGTGCCATTTCCTCTCATTCTCTCCTCTCTCCCCCAACTCTTCCTCATCTCTCTTTTCCATTTTCCAGTGTGTGTTCTTGCAAGCTTAGTTCTCTGGCTCTGGCCATAGCTAAATAAGTCAGAGCTACTGGGTGCTGTATTCACACTGTTTTCCTCTGCCACATTTTCGCTCTGCAAATAGCAATTAGCCATACAACTCCAGAGAGATTTGAAAATGAATAAAAGGAAATTAATTGATTGAGAGTCACACTACAGCAGGTAGGATTAGGAGCAGAACAACTCCAACACTCCTCAAAGCTCTCACATGATCTTGTGAGATCTCCTTTGTCTTTTGTCTTCAACTCTCTCATTTGTTACTCTCTCTTTCACTCCCTGGTGTTTTCAACATGTCCTGGTTGAAGGATGGGTTGCATGGATTAGAGGACATGATCAGATGCATTTGCTGAACTCCCTAACAGAGAAGAATATTGTTCTAATGCACCTTTGGTTGGGTGATATGCAGAAAAATGTCACAGATTGAGCAAAGAAACATGTCGTAATTTCTGCTTGTGTTTATTTATCTGTTTATATTCATAGGTCTATATGCGTTTTGTTACAATTAATATAGTCTCTGTATGTTTAAATATATTACTTTACACAAATATAATTAATAAATATGTTTCATTCACAAACAATTCTGTCTTTTTGAACGAGTCAATAAGGTGAACCAGTCAATACACTGCACTGAGTTGTTCCATTCATTCAGTTGCTGCTGACAGCTTTTGCAAATTGGAATTGCACTCAGTGGACCCAAGACTGATTTACTCTAACATGAGCAAATAGCCTTATAGGGATGGGCTATATTTATATACTCTGATGTCCTAAGTAATCCTAGAACTGAACAAAGGAATTATTGAACAAGAACATCAAACTTAGTTCATAAACTAAATGACCCTACTGACTGACTGACACACACTGAATAAAACCAGGGTGAATGAGATGATCCAATGACTCTGAGGACTCACCAATCCAAGTTAGATTTATTTGGTTTGTGTTTTACAATAGAAAATTAAATACGACAAGCAATAGTAAACTAATATATCTTAACTATATAAGAGAATATGAGTGTAACATATACTGTTTGTGAGTAGACAATGTATTTATTACAAAGTACTTAAAACTACACAATCTATTATGTACTAATTAGTAATGCCAAAAGCACCAGGAAGGAGAATGATGGTGTTTATATGTGAAATTGCATGCGTATATGATCTTTCTCACCTGGTACTCGCTGGGCCAGAAAGTGCTGACTGCCAGCTCCACCTGGTGCCACTGGCGTCCCTCCGATCCGGAAACGTTCCAAACTGAGTTTCCGTGTGGTCCACCGTTCACCTGCACATACACACTGAGCCTGCCAGGACTGTGGCCATCACGGCTGTACAGGAAATAGCTGAACTGCACACAGTGGGTGTCATTTTCACTCAGAGTGTGCAGCAACAGCTGTGCTTGCTGGCCTGCGCCATGCTGAGATGAGTTCACCAACATATAGGAACCTGTACAGAAAAAGAGCAAGAAGGATAGAGACAGACAGACTTTGACTTTTTAATAAATAACCTCCTAGCTCTTAACCCTTTTTAAAATATAAAAAAGACCATTCACAAATGTACTTAATTTAACTATTAGCCTGTCTCTTCTGCTATGACACTCAAAGCCTTGTTATCACAAACACATAAAACACCTCCTTGTGCCCACACCTTATTGAAGTCTTGCAATCTGTGGGTCATCTTAAAATAAGCACATTCAATTCTGAGCCTGATTGTCTCTAGTACCTCTGGCATTTGTTTAGAAGCCAGTATCCTCCATTGTGTTTTATTATTATTAAAAAAATTAAAAAAAATCACAATTTCCCTTTGAGCAGTCACATATTTTTTCCTCAAATATATAGATGCTGTCTGTTTATACCATTCTAAACCCTCTCAGTAATGTGAGCAATCCCCTAAGCCTAATACATTGCAAAAAAGTGTTCTAGTGTTTCCTCCCTTTCACAGATTGACATCTGCTCAATATGTGCCACATGTCCATCAGTGGCTATGGCCTCATGCACAACCTTCCACTAAAGATCTTCCATTTGCCTCTCAATGGGAGGTATGTTCAGGTACCTACAGCAACCCTGTGGCACCAGCAAACCTGACAATCTCTAATTCTTTGAACCAGGTGAAGTGTTTCTGTAAGTAACTTTATCACAGACTTCATACACTCCCGTTGTTGAGGTATATGAACAAATTTAATCAGTTGTGATATTTTGAATTAGAGAACTGACACTCCCTCTACCTAATGCTCCTCCACCACAACAGCAAAATGCAGAGAAGGGAAAGGCTGCCAGCCCTCTCCAGAGCCCTGCTCCAGAGCCTCGCTGAAGCAGGCAGGCAACGCTAAAATCACCTTTCCCAAAAGCCTTGTTACAGCTGGACAGATCAATCAAGCCCTGACCTACTTCCTGCACAGGAAAATAGAGAATAGAGGTCCAAGTGCAGTGTTGTCCTGTCCATAAAAAAATCACAATTCTCTTCTTGACCTCTTTGATCAAGGGATTTGGTGGCTACAAAACTGAATCTGTGCCACAACAAAGAAGCACTCAAGATTTTGGCAACCAGAACTCTCACCCTATAGGACAACTGGGGCAGGACACATGTCCCCTGAGACAACCTTTCCAGTTTTTATTCAGATATTCTATTGTTCTTGCATCATACCTATTGTCCCCAACTGTAAGTCTCCTAATAAATTAGGAAAACCTCTTCTTTGCCACTGTCCTGTGATAAAAAGTCCTGTGATATAAAAAATTAATAAATAAAATTGTAAGTAAGTCATGTTCTCTCTCTCTAATGAATCCTGCCACATCAACTGCATATGCAGACAGTACCACTTTCTCCTGTAAGCCTCACACTGGAGCTCAGCTCTCAGTCTGTACAAGAAAGGTTCTAATACTAAATTGTATAGCTGTCCAGATATTGGGCATTCCTAATTCCCCTGCATCCTAATAGGACATCTAAGCATGTATAAATATCCCAGTGTGCCTGTCCTGCTTTGTCCTTTGTTGCATTTGTTGCATATGTTAAATGTCACGACATGTGTATGTATGCTGTTAGTTTAGTTCGTGTTAAAATAAATGTATGTTAAAACGGTTTTGTGTTCGTGTCCTGCCTCCCCGCGCCTACGACCGTGACAGAACAAAGGACCTTAAAGATGGACACAGCAAGCCGCACAACTAGGATGGCCAGCCTGGAGGAGCTGCTGGCGGAATTCGCGGGGCATCAACGCTAGTTCAATTACACCAAAGCCTTAGTGGCGGTGGTCACCTCGCCACCTGGGAAATGGAGGGCTTGACCGTGATCTGCCAGGAGGTCGAGGAGCGGCGGGCCTGACTCGACGTTCTGCGCGCCGCTGTGGCGTTGCTCGTCGTGCAGCGACAGCTCGCCCATCCCGCTGCACCTCCGGACCAGCAGTAGCCATTGCCTGCCGCCCTCCCCGGTCACGCCTCCACGCCAAGCTCCACAGCGCCCAATCGCGCCACCGGAGAAAGACGGGGAAAGCCCCACCGCGCCTCGGAGCCAGCCACAGAAGCCAGCCCGGTGCTCAAGCCTCCCAGGAGTGGAGAAAGAGATCCCCCTCGAAACGTTTTACGGGGGGGTCTAACGATGATGCCACGAAGGGCGTGCCCCAGTTCCGGGATGCCACGGAGGACGTGTCCCAGTTCCTGGACGCCACGGAGGGTGTATCCCAGTTCCGGGACACCGTAGAAGGCGTGCTCCAGGCCCCTGATGCCGTAGAAGGCGTGTCCCTGGCACCTGATGCCGTAGAAGGTTAACAGTATATCCAGTAGGCGGCAGTAGGCGGGTGGTATTTACTCTAATGTGGGCGGTCAAATATGAATCTTGCAGGACAAAGAGTGATAGTACATTTCAAATAACGTTCAGTAAATCTTCATTAATGTCTTAAACTACAATGGACACAAATCAGGTACCTCTGGTTTGTGGATTAAGCCCATTTTACACCAGAACCGACACTGCACGAGCAGCACGCCGCAACAGGCCCACAACGCTTTTCATTTTACACCAGATGCTGCTCGTGTGCGTCAAATACACGAGGTTGTAGAGCATTAATTTCTGTGTTTTTATTCACGGGTTTAGTATATATAATGTGCAAATATCTGTACTGTCCATCAGTTTATTATAAACATGCATTGCCACTGTGTATCACATAAAGTTTGTTAATCCAGTGAGATTTTCACTCCTATGCTCTGTGGCAGTCTTTCACAAACTTTGAATTTTAATTAATATTAGTAAATGATGCGGGTGGTTACAATCAGAAATAACTGCAGGAGCAGGTGGGATTGGTCAAAATTCCTTCGGGAGTGGGCAGAAGTGGGATTTAAAAAAAAACAGTTCCACGCACACCTCTAGTTTAGGCTAAGGTTTTTGTGTCTTAAAAAAGACAAAGCTTACGAATACTAAAAAGAGAAACGAATACTTGAATACTCGAGTAATCAAATTATTTGGCCAGCCCTAATATTTAGCAATGTTATGTTTACTATAAACACCATAGTTTTGTACATTGGTACTGTCTTACAGTCTCGTACTTTGTGCACTTTATGTAGTCCTATGTAGAGAGCCCCTATATTGTCTTGTGTATTGCTCAATTTTAAAGTCACAAATAAAAAAGCTCTCCATAATCGCTTAATGGAAAGATGGACAGGTTCAAAAGGATTGACCTTTACTTGATAATAGCCAGCTTCGTGAACTCAGAGGCTGTAAAGAAATGGCTGTGGTGTTGGAGCAGGGCAGAGTACTGTGTGAGTAATGTAGTTTAGAGAAGGTGGAATCAGTGCCATAATAAAAGCTACACTTTTCACTCATTAATCATATTGGCACAGTTATTAA
Source organism: Olivaichthys viedmensis (assembly GCA_028565825.1). Classification (NCBI taxonomy): domain Eukaryota; kingdom Metazoa; phylum Chordata; class Actinopteri; order Siluriformes; family Diplomystidae; genus Olivaichthys; species Olivaichthys viedmensis. The sequence goes on from JAOUQW010000009.1 coordinate 11,381,909, forward strand.
ATTTCTAATGTCTGCCAGGAGAGTAATTGGGCATACACACTAACACACACAGGCTCTGGTCCAGCTCCTGCTGACATTTTCCTCTGTCTTAGTGGCAGATATAGTGATTAAGATCCCCATTTGTCTTATGAAGCTTAATTGCTACTCCCTCTCTAACATTGTCTCCTTTCCTTTTTCCATCCCTCTTTCTTCAACACACAGTTGTGTCATCCAGCTTTCTATGTGTAACTTTACCACCTCTCTCTCTCTCTGCCTGTTTCTCTTAGCTTGAAAACAGGGAAACCAGAGGAAAAATCACTAACGGCTTACTTGACAGGTGTTGCATCCTAGATACAATTAAACGTGCAAGGTAAATCCAAACTAATAAAAACTTAACTCTAAATTTAGAGTTAAAAAATGTTGCATGCATCAAAGAAGACTGGAAGTAATGTGTATGTTTATTTTAAGATTTGCCAGAATGCAAACAGTAAGAGTTTCATAAGAGGTAGTACCTTTAACCTGAAAATCTTGGCTTATGCTTTTATAGTTTTGGGAATTCATTAATGTCAAATCCAAGCTGTTGCTAAGTCTAGCAGTGATTTGACTGCTAAGATGACATTTCTAATCAAATGTGAGACATTTAACAAGGCATATGGCAAGAAGGTGGGTATAAAAAGAAAAGCGGATGGCAGACACATTTGCCAAGGTGACCTGAGTCTTGCCATATGATCTGCAAAACAGCACAGAGTTGTACTTTTGGAAAGTAATTATACTGAAGAATAAACTTTCTTTGACAGTATATTGTAACTAGGTTAACATAAGAGGTAAAAAAAAAAAAGATGATGGGTCAAGGGCATAATGATTCACTCCATAGAACAGCTCTGACTCTATAGATACTTTGAAAAGCGTATAGCTAAAATTGAACTGCGATTAGTGTTTGGAATCTGATTCTCCTCCTGCAGGGATTTGAGCCAACAGTTTTTCTGAAAAAGGTCTTTCTGACCTAAGAAATGATCTGGCACAGTTTTCTTATGCAACAAAATGGCACCAAAATGGCCGATGTCAATGAGCAGACAGACAAACACCATTAACGAGTAAAAGTTGATGTGACACTACGTCTCCTATTACGCCTGCGTATTACAATTCACATAGCTTATAGAAAATCGCAGTACTTTTGACAAGAAATAGTAGGGTACTAAAAATTCACAAAATATCTTACAACATTCAGTGTCATATTCAGACAAATAGGCTTAGACAAGCCAGCACACTCTTTATTGTAGGCCAATAACCAAAATGTGATTTAAATAACAGCCTGACAGAAACAGCATATAACAAAATCATAAGTGCCAGAGAAAAGAGCTATACCCTTAGGCTGTACTTGATAAAATGAAGACAAACGACAGGAATAAAGTCAAATATTGTGTGAGAGCTAATAGATCCTAAGCTATAACCGAGTGCTCACGATCTGTGCAGGGTAAATGAATGAAAAATAGGTCATTAAGTCAATTACATAACATCCTAGGCTGTCAACAACACAAGCACAGAAGCAAATTGCAACTCTAAACAAACTGTAAACAAGCTATAAGCAAGGAGAAGTGTTTTTAAAAAATCAACTCACCTATCACTAATAGTGATAGTGGTTCACTTATTGAAACTGTGATCTGTTTTATAAAATAATTAACTATATATTCTCAATCCTGTATCAATGTATCATATGCCTGTTTGAGGTAAAGTGTTGATGTTTGGGTGAATGAGGCTGTGATGTTTTGGTAACATTTTGTCACGTACATGCACCCCAGTGGTGGTTGCCATGCGACGAGCGCACGCACCTCTAGTCTGACAGTTTGTAGATTTCCTGTCTCATCTGTGTAAGTGATCCCATCTGTATCTCATTCATTTCCCTAATTAGTGTCTATATAAAAAGCCCTCGTGTCCCAGTCTTGATTGTCGTTGATTGTATATGTTATGCTGTGTTTAAACCGTGTTTGTTACCCGTTTGATGTTTTCTGTTGAATGTTTAGTTCATTTAATAATATTTAAAAACGGCTTCGCATGTGAATACGACTCTCGTCTCTACAGTGTGACAAATGGCAGACCAGATGTATTTTGATATAAATGTCCGTACGCATCATGAAACTAGAGCTGAAAAGAAATAATGCATCCCCCTGGAAAAAAAAAATCAAGATAATCTCCATACCTTCACAAGAGAGCTCTCGTGTCCAGATCGTAGACGGTTTGGGAGCCACTGACCCTGTGATGTCCCACAGCCTTATTGATATTCCCTTGGTTAAATCCCAATCACCATTTTAGGGGTCATTAAAGTACTTTCTCAGCTCTTAGTGAAATTTGTTAGGTGACCATTAGATGAGGGATCGAGTCGACACCTCTGTAGAAGACTGTATGCAAAACTTACCAAGAATTGCAATCTGACCCAATTTCCTTTTCAAAAAAGCTAAAAAGAAAATGATGGACAAGCCTTTTATATATGTAGGCAGAAGCAATAAATACTGATATATATAAATATTGCAAGAGTATGACATTTGATTCGCTCAGTTTGGGTTCTGAAAAACAAAATCTGCTGCCCTCTGCATCCTCATCCCTTTTACATATGCTGTAAATGGAAGAAAGCGAAGGTTAGTGAAGTCACAGTCTCAGTAGAAACAGCAGAAACAGTATTGAGATCCAGGGTGAATCTGATATCTCATGGGTTCATGAGTTAAAACTAAAAAGCATGCTGGGTCTTTCCTGTCAGGGCTAGTGACTGTCAAAGAAGCCCGACATCACTATTGCCAAGACAACTTGTACTAACCTGTGTGCGCTGCCCTCTCTCGTGACCCTCATAAACACAGTCGCCTCAGCCTTGATTTCCAGCTGATAGCATTTCCCACACTTGGGCTGCATGACCGTATGGGGGCAGAAGGGTTGTGTCAAAACACACGTCTGCTATTTCCTTATAACGAATCAGATATCCGCACAAAGCTTGACCCAAAGTTGACAGACGGACATTGGGGTTTCGCCCTTTTACTCAAACGTTTTCATGGAGTTTGACTTTGCTGTAGCTAATTAGATCGTATTGGATCAAGCTGGAAAAGTGCATGCAGTTAATCTAGTTAAAAGATTCTGAGCAAGCATTATATAAATCCACTATTACTTAAATGAGTGTTGACTTGGAAATAAATAAGCATTGTGGCATAAAGTGGTTTTAAATGGAGGCAAAGTGTGAATTATATAAGGACATTTGAAGGGTTAGCTTTCCCCTACAACAACTGTACAAGGATCCTAGCTGCATAATATAACGCAGACATGTAATTTAGTGATCTAAGGTCTGACACTCATTCCATTTTCTTGCTTATTTAATGTGATGTTTTTAAAGTCGACCAATGTGCCAAACACATTTGTAGGTTCCATTTAAATTACAAGAGCAAGCTCACTAGATAATTCACAAGCCTAGTTTTGCCTAGATACTTACAGTTTTCTGTTGGCAATGCAAAAATATTGTAATGAGCGAGACACGCTAAAGGCAGCGTCGACTGTTAATAAATGTGTATTTTTTTTTTTTAGGAACCCTCCCAATGTTACTTTATTTCAGGGGGCTAAAGTTTTAGTTGGGGGTGGGGTATGAGACCACCTTGTAATATGCAACCTGAACGAAAGGTCCCCAAGCAGTGAAATATCCTCACACACACGCAGGCACACTGTTCATTTGCGCTACCAGGTTTTTGTACCAACTCACCTGATTAAAAGTGACACAAGCTTGATAAACAATTCACAAGCTGATTAGACGTTAAGCAACAAGCGCGCGCGTGCGCGTGCGCGCGCGTGGAAGTTGAGTCTGGGTTCGTGTACGTTTGCGCGCGTGTGTCTGGACGGGGTTGATCATGGGATTTAAGGACCTTTGGGGATGAAGAAGACATTTTAAAGGACCTGTATTTCGTTGATCTCCAGTGGTGTTCACCGAAACGCCCGCGGGTGGCGCCAAATGAGCAAACGGTGCCCTCGCGCAGCTATTAAACTGTTGCGCGCGCGCGACCCGCTGGCGCGCGCGCGCGCGCTCGTCCGACGCAATCGATCTCCATATTTTACGAATCGCTTCCGGATGATTAGAACCACCAAGCCGCAGTACAGTTTGTTGCGTTTGTGCCACAAAACATCTCCCACTTTGAAAACCGATGTCGAACATAAAATATGGGTGGCTCAATATAGACTAGAGTTGCGGAGAATGTCTTATCCTAAGCATGCCGTCGGTCTTCTCGCCATCACAGTCCGAATGAAAGTAGTTAGTGAAGCTGAGAGGGTTTCTCGTTAGCCCCGCCCCCTCCTCCTCCTCATCCTCCTCCTCCTCCTCCTCGCGCTCCTGCGTTCCGGCGGGAAGCGCGCGGAGCGGAGCGCTGAAAGATCTCCTCACTCCGTGTTCAGGATTAACCTTAATATTCGGCCGTTTTCTTAAGGCAAGAGCCTAAGGAAGCGGGAAAAGCCTGGCTTTCGCTGTCAGATAAGTTTAAATATAATACATATTTTTGGTTTGTTTGTTGATAGACCGTGTTCACATCCGAGTGAAGACAGGACCGTTTTTTTTTTTTTTCTCTCTCCTCTTCTGTGAGGCGAGGAACATCTTTCCAAAATTACTTCAGATAAAGTGCTCGGGGATTCTCTCACTGACAGCAAAACGAGTTTCCTCTGTCTTGTGGTATTTCTTTTTCTTCTTTTTCTTCAAATAGGAAAGCTCTTCATATATCAAGAGTGTCACATATTTAAAAAAACAAACAAACTGTTGTTCGTATTTAAATTCCATCGCAAACGTTTATCGCGCCCGTACCGGCGGTTTGTCGAACTGGCTCGGCTTCGTTGAGAATGGCGGAGGGGAATGAGACGAGCACTTAGCGGATTTTCTCTTCGTCCACGGGAGGAGGATTTTGCGCTTCTCTTCATGGCTGGATTGTGTATATGAAGGGCCGGTGCCGGTTATATAGCGACCTGCGTCTGGAGACAAACCGAAACAAGCAGCCGGCCGGACGCTAACCTCTCACACGCAGCGAAGGGGGCTTGACGTAAAATAAAAATACAAGCAAATAAATAAATAAATAGAAACCTCAAAAGTGCCCGCACGGAGGTAAGCTAGCGATCAACTTTATATCTTCTATCGGCCATGACCAGCAGAACCGGTGTCATCTGCACGGATGGTTCATTTCGAGTGAACGTCGCTTGAGGAACCCGCTTGAGGAACCCTCCAAAACGGCGTAGCTGCGACTGACGGAACGGCACGGTCCGTTTACGTGTTCGCGTACCCAAAATAAATAATCGGCATTGAAATGCATAGGCATAAAGGTTAGGATTGAAAACGTTTTGGCCGTGGTTATATAGGCTATGCTGAAAAGACGTCGGAGGATTTGGATGCGGCTTGCTTGCGTAATTAGCCCGCTAGACACTTGTTTGCCTTCGATTCGGCGTTTCTTCGATTGCATTTGCGAGTCCTGTAAAACAACAACAACAACAACACGACACTGTTTCACTTTTATTATGGCTGTCACACTGGGGTTTTAGGATTAGTGCTCATGCAGCATGGCGTAAAAGCTGGATCGTTTTATGTTTAGTCCCATAGGGGTGCGGGGTCGTGCCTTGGTAAGTAACATTACACTGGATATAACCTGAGGAAATGAATGCCACACTGTATAACAGTATCCATGTTTGACCAAAAACACCGAGAATGTCCGCAGAATTGAGGTATACACCCCTGAGCTCTCAGCTTTCTCCAGGCACACTGATCCATTTGCTTTAACGTAATGGGTTTTCAAGCAGCCCAAGGATTGGCCAAGTGCAGCTTGCTTCAGAAATAAAATCTAAGAAGTCATTTGATTTGGACAGCTTGGTAAGCTGAATATGAATAAGGGACCTGTATAATGACGAGAGAGCCTAATGTACAAAAGGTTGCATTATTAAACATGCACAGACACAAATATATAATGTGGATATGAAACACTAAAGACGATGATCATAAAATGTAATTTAAAAAAAAGAAAAAATGACAGTTGCATGTGCTTATAATAATCCATTAGAATGAATGACTTGAATTAATTGAATGCCAAAATGAGTTGTCTTTGCAACATCCGTGTTTCTGAGGCGAAACGGCAGGGTTGAGTAGATTGTGGTTGAGAAATTGACTGAACCGTGCTACGCTGAAATGCTAAACCTGTTGAACCTGAACGAATGTGATAACAGATGATTGAGAGTGCTGCAGAAAATGAGGGGGGAAAAAAAACAAAAGGTCACAAGACTTAAGGGCGATAAAATGTCCCACATGAACTTTAATTACAGAAAACCGAGCAGTGGGATTTAAAAGGTGGTTGCAAGGAGATTAAGCATTTTATGCATATTGAGTTACAGGCGTTTTCTTTTTTTGTTGTTTTTTAATTGAGTCAGTTCACCAACATGTTGTGTATTCCCTGCAAAGATGACCAATTGAGACCTTTTTTGAAATGTCATATGTACAAAGTTTTCTGAAAAGAAATAACCAAAACCTTTGGTTACGGCTGTAGTTAAGCATCACTGCCCTGCAAAACACAGGATCTCATAGAATCACTCAGGCACATCCAATAGATTTCTAACCTATTACAGGGTAATAGGCACGCCCTATCACATGCACCTGAGTATATATACATAATAGGGGTATGTAATAACACAAGAATTACTATATTAAGTGTGCTCAGTGTTGGCATCTGCACATAACTGCTGCATCCGTTTACCATTAGAAATGTACAAGTTTGGGATATGTGTACAACTTCTGCCCAATAATTAGCTTTCATACGTCAAACATCTAAATGCCTCCAGAACACACAAAGAAGATATATATATATATATATATGATAATTAGAAAGTTACCAACTGATATATATATATATATACACACACAGTTGGTAACTTTCTAATTATCATAGAGTTTTTGAGCAACCATCTCATCCACCCAGTTAGATGCTGTCAGTAGAGATGCTGTCCAGGTCTTTACCATATCTTTGTCTTGTACCTCTTTATCAGTGCTGTAGACTTTCTGTCTAAAGTAGTGGGTATACTGTGACTACTCCCCCCAGCCCCTTTACAGACCCACACCCCTACCGCCACCACACACTATAGGGGGCAAGATATGCACCCTTATTGACCACACATAGTCAAGTGTGTGGGTTTGCACTGCTTAAATGTCTAGACTGTTAGTTGTACGTTACTGGTTTGTAAACAATGCATGAAAATACAATGAAACAAATCTCCTTGACAGTGACAAAGAGGAAATTCTTTTTGATCTAATTTGGTTATATACCATGTTGAACTGATTCAAGAATGCAAACATGGTCACCTACTTGTAAGTAATTACTAAATGTATTAAATCCTTTTAAAGTAGTCCTATTGAGACCAAGATCTCTATTTCAAGAAATAGGAGGCACAACCTGTTTATTCACACCGTACAATATTTAAAAGGTTTATTTGGAATGCACCAAGAAAAGAAAACAAGTACTTACATAATTGGTAAGAGAATGATAACTTGAGAGTTCAGATTTAAAGCCATTAAAATGGAAAAATTGCTTCTAATTAAAAATATTTTTTAAACTCATTTGACTTGAAATGTGCTTAGCACATGAATCAGTTTTTTCGAAATTCAGGTTTATTCATGGTTAAATAGTCATGAGACCTTGTAATAAATGTAGATCGGTTGTAGGTTGGTAATCTACCTAAAAGAGCTTCAAAAGTTTCCCCAGAACACTCTGCATGATTTTGCTTTCTTTACAACAAGAGAATTATGCTGAAATTATATTAAAATTGGAATTGGAATTTCCTGTTAACTGCTCTAACGCTGCTCTTGGTTCTCATGGTTGACATTAGTAAGAGAACACTACCTAACTAGTGTTAGATAGCTAGATGCTACTTAACTTGAGATGATAGCGTACTGTTAGACATCATACCAATAATGCGATGGCCAGAAAATGACTAGCAGATGTTAATGTTACTTGCTCTAACTACTTTTTACCTGTATTAACATTCATCAGATTTATTCAAAATCTAGTTTTTCACCTGAAATCAAACGCGGGTGTCGGTTCCCCCGAAGTCTGGACTGGTGACGAGCACTCGAGCGAAGCAAGTTGCATGGCAATATCCTGTAAATGTTCTTTGGTACAAGCCAACGCAATGAAGCAACCAAACTCATCAATAAGCAGTTTACGAAATTGACTTATTAAATTGTGTTCCATGTTTTTAAACAGGCAGCCATTTTTTTGTCCTCCTTGCTTGTGAATTATGTCATTTAATATGTGGCTAAACGCATAAACTCATTAGAAGTCAGCAAACATCCCAGTAAAAAAGCGAGTATAATAATAATAATGTCACATATACAAGTACACTACAGTGAAATTGATTCTTTGCATATCGGTAAGCTGGGGTCAGCCATGATGCAGTGCCCCTGGAGCAGGGAGGGTTAAGGGCCTTGCTCAAGGGCCCAACAGTGACAGCTTGGTGGAGCTGAGGCTTGAACCCACGACCGTCTGATCAGTAGCCCAGTGCCCTAACCACTGAGCCACCACTGCCCTGAGTATATGTGTGTATGACCTCAACAACACCACTGCTTTTCATGGATTATAACCAAATGAAATAAGTGAAGTAGTATCTCTTTGTATTTTCATACATGTGGCACAGTGGATAGCTCAGTGGACCTCTAGGCTCAGGTTGGAAGGAATTCAAAGTGGGTGACTGTAGCTAACTGGGTAGGGTTATGAGTTCAAACCCCAGGACTGCCAGACTGCCATTGTTGGCGTTTAATCCTCAACTGCTTGGATTGGATTTTGCCTCATTCATGCTTGGGATAAAAGTGTCTGCCAAATGAAAAAAAATGCAAAGCATTTTCCATTTCACAGTGGAATTAAGAGTGGTTAGAATAGGCATTTATTTGGTACCAACTATGAATAGTGCAAAACCAACAGCATTTAAATTGCGTGGTGAGTGCTTTTGAAAACTCTTATCTGGGGTTGACGGAGCACATGGACACACAGGGGGTTTCGAGAGTCTCTTATCTAAAGAATGTTTTAAGAATATTTTTAGGTTTAAGGTTATTCTTAAGGTTCTGACAAAAATGCGGAAAGACAAATGTGGGAAGACATATATTTGCCTTGGCTGTTGAGGAAATGTATTGACTATCTTTCAGGGATTTGTGTTCTCTGGTTGATGGATGAAGTTGGACATGAGGTTGTATACATGACTGTGCTGCAGCGGCAAAAGTGTAAGCAGAAAAAGCGCAATCTAAAGAACAAAGTGGCAGAACGAGCTGAAGGACGGAGTTAAAATCAGGCCTCCCTCCTCATAGATCAAACTGAATTCTGTCACGGTGTAGCGGGAGGCAGGAGACAATCGCGAAGCCGTTGCAAACTTACATTTATTTTTAAACAACACACAGCATAACATTAACAATAACCAGCACTGAAGACAGAAACACGGGGATACTTATAGGGGCCACAAACGGGAAACAGCTGAGAGCACTTTACGAGATTAGACAGGGGCCGGGGCTACACAGACACACACGTACACAAAGCGCAAGTGCAAAGTGAACTCATCAACAGCCAGTGTTATTGCAAAACACAGATTGGCCAATAGTATTTGATACAATAAAGTGAAGCAGCGTTTTAAACCCGATTGTCCGTTTAAATTGAATCATTGAATATAATATATTTATGTATATTTATATATAAATATTTGAAATGGCATGCAATATATAGGCTATTCTTGCAGTTAGGAATTTTATTGATGGCAGGGTCATCTCTTTCTAGTTTCACATAAATATTTTCTCTTCTGTTAGCATTGTGTGACATATGAATTGTGTGAAGTTGAAGGGTTTTATATTGTCATAATCTATAAGCCAAGTTTTTTTATTCTAACTTCAGAAAGCAAATGAGTATGTCGACTTCTGCAAATGGGCTCTCATATCACACATGTTAGGAAAGCAATATATTCATATTATATTAGCAATATTGTTCCAAAAAGTATTGTTCTAGTTCATGGTAAGATGTCTCTAGGCAGTCATTAACCTTTCTGTAAAGTCTCTCATCTCATAGCTCCTGGCAGCCAGTTATTGCCTGGGCCTTCAGAAAGTGGGCTTTATGCCCCACTTTCTAATCATGTTTTTACCCCACGTTATCATTCCAAGCAAATCGACAGGCGGCTGCCCTGCGAATGCAAAAAGGAACACATCAATAACCGAGCAATTAGCGCATCAATATGCTGCATTCCCAATCTTAGCAGATACAGAGGAATTGGATTCCTAATTAGATTACGATGCTTTCTCGTGTTTAGCTATTTTGCGTTACATTTATTTGATTTGCTTTCCTTCAGACCAAGGGCGTATGGTGGTGCAAAACCGTATTGATCTTAGTTCAGAGCAGTGTAACTGTGTAGCTGTTAACATGGGTATCTTGTGTACACATAGGTGTACAAGTTTTGTCAAGGAGTGATCTGTCAAAGCATTAAGATAACTCAACTCAATAAACCATCTGCTCCTCTTTCAAATAACAACAAGGAATATTCTCACTGAGGAAATAATTAAAGTCAGAAATTATGTGGAGGCTAAAAAAGAGAACTCCTTAGCTTGGGCAATCTGGATGAAAGCAGAACTCTAAAATAGAGGGTGTTCATTAACGGAGGCATAGCAGGTTAGAAATCCATCACGAACATTACAGTGTGCAAAATAACTTGAAACAGCAGAGCTGAGTTGAGATGGAGCTCTCTCATAAGCTTTACAGTAACTCTGTGCTCTACGATAAAGGCTAGGACTTTAGGTGCTTTGTGACCTGAGTACAGGAGAACACTGTTGGTTTGAGTTATAAATCCTGAAGGATTGGTTTCACTATGGTGTCCTGCTGTTTAAATATTCCTCTGCTTAACCACATCCGTCAACTCATCAGCACTCCTCCTAAAGACACAATTCAGCTTAGTATTATGGATGAATCGGAAAGCCTTTGCCTAAGTAACATATTCCTGATTCATAGTCTACTATCCTAATAAGACAGGCATTGCTAGTAAATTTGTATTGAATTAAGCGTATGTTGGGAAAAATACATTACAATCTGGTTATGAGCTGGGTCTAACTGAGGTTGTAAATAATATAAACTGTGCTGAGCTGTTGTTTTTGAGCACAGTCACCCTTACATTCTTAATAAAAAAGCCCATTAAGAACTGCCTTATTACTGGTGTTAAATCATTAATTTCCAAAAGCAGCTTATCTTGGACAGGCATTCAAAAGGGTTATAATTAGCAGTTTCCTGGTGGCATTAATGAGGATGATTTAACTCCCAGTCTTAGGAGAAACACTGAATTTGTTGCATGGGCTAAATTGAAGAATACTATGATATGTTGTGTCAGTGGAGGATAGAACTTTTCATGTAATTGCAATTGTAATTCCTTTATAAACGGTCATTCAGTATTTCTCGTCAGTATTATGATGAGATAATTCAATATTTTTCGTCAAAAATGAGTATGATGAATAATGCAAGATAATGAGAATGAAAGCTTTTAGTGGTGCCAGGGAATACAACCTTTTTTTTAATTATTTTTTTCAAAAATGCTTTTAAGTACTTTTAGTACCTGGATTTACTGTTCACAGTGTACACAAAACACTGAGTTTTCTGGGTGTGGGATCAGTTGCTGCAAAATAAATAGAGAACACTGGCATTTTAAAACATCTATGTTTATAAGGCTGTTGATAATCTTGCTGCTCTACACCCATGTTTACAATTCGACTTGTTTTTTTCTCACTCTCTGTTTTCCAGACCGAAGGTGCTGCCTCCCTGGGGCATCATGGATTTCTCTGTGGGATTGTATCTGCTGTGGGCGTTAGTGTTGGACTTTGGGCGTGGCACAGTGGGTGGCATCCTGTACCGTGTGCGTGAGGAGCAGCCGCCAAGCACACTGATAGGCAGCCTGGCGGCTGACCAGGGCTTACCTGACTCTGGACATCTGTACAAACTGGAGGTGGGCACCCCTTACCTGCGGGTGGACGGAAAAACAGGGGAAATATTCACCACTGAGATCCCCATAGACAGAGAGACACTGAAGGATTGTCGGATGAAGGCAAAGCCTTGTTTTCTCGAGTTTGAGGTGTCTGTCACAGATCTCATCCAGAACCAAAGCCCCCGGCTGATCGAGGGACGGCTTGAGGTGCTGGACATCAACGATAACACCCCACAATTTCCCTCACCTGTCCTCACTCTCACTGTGCAGGAGAACACTCATATGGGAGCCACCTTCTCTATCCCGCTGGCGACTGACAAAGATACAGAGCGTAACGGAGTAGCAGACTATACCCTCACTGCCGGACCAGAGGCTGTTGCACTCTTTGGCCTGCAAGTGGCAGATGACAGGGGTGAGAAATTGCCTCAGCTCATTGTGATGGGAAACCTGGACAGGGAGTTGAAAGACTCCTATGACCTAACCATCAAAGTAGTGGATGGGGGAAGCCCACCTCGCTACAGCAGTGCCTTGCTGAGAGTCGTCATCACTGATGCCAATGACAATGCACCCAAGTTTGAGAAATCCTCCTATGAAGCAGAGGTTTCAGAAAACAGTCCTATTGGACACTCTGTATTACAGGTAAAAACATATACAGTACTGTTAACCTTTACATCTCAGCAAGGGAGGAAAGAAAGTGTATTGCATCACCAGAGAGTGGGAAGATTTTTAATGAGCACTGTTGTCTCAACCCCCCAACTGCCTTTGTTTTTACTTTGATGCTTTATATAAACAGAGCAATGCCTTGTTCCATGAGTTCACTTATCTTAATTGGTTGAAAAATCTAGTTTGACTTAACAAATAGTTTTTTTTTTCTTAAAGAATAACTTTACACTGGATACTTTTATTTATTTATTTATGATTTCAAGTGATGTAACAATTTCTTGCCATCAATTTTTTCAGAGACCTAAATAATTTAACAAAACTGTGAAGTAGCTTTGAAATTATTTTACAAATGAGGCTGTGGTGCCGCAAATCATGTTTTAGGAATGCAGCCTTTGAGGACTGCCCCAGGACTGGAACATTTTTGTTACTCTAACAGTTTTCTAAATATTTGTGTTAGAGGCTTTTAAGCATTAATGTTGATTCCATGTCATCGAATGTAGCCATTTCACTATAACTTCAGAGTTTTTAAATGAGAACCTCAAGTTTTACAGGCATTTTATTCTTAACAGAGTTCTGATCACTTTTGATCTTTATACTTTCAGGTCAAGGCCAATGATTCAGATCTGGGTCCAAATGGTGAAATTGAATACACCATTCATCAAGCCAGTGATCCAGTGCCAAAGCTGCTACAGATTGACCGTTCCACTGGCATCATATATGTAAAAGGCCCGTTGGATCGTGAGGAGATCAACAGTTTAAAATTTCATGTCGTTGCACGGGACAAAGGTCCCTCACCCAAAAGCTCCACAACATATGTTTCAATCGAGATAACTGACCAGAATGACAATGCACCAGCTGTGGAGATCCGTGGTATTGGTCTTAGGACCCATAGCGATGGGGTGGCAAACATCTCAGAAGACATGCCAGTGGGCACAGCGGTGGCACTGGTGCAGGTGTCAGATAAGGATGAGGGGGAAAATGCTGTGGTGACTTGTGTAGTAGCAGGAGACGTTCCATTCCAGCTCCGGCCAGCTGGCGATTCCTCTGTTGATAACAAAAAGAAGTACTTCCTGCAGACCACCACACCTCTGGACTATGAGCGGGTCAGGGACTACCGGGTGGAGATAGTCGCTGTGGACTCAGGCAACCCAGCTCTGTCCAGTACCAACTCCCTGAAAGTCCAAGTGACTGACATTAATGACAATTCTCCCATATTCTCACCCCTGGTGTTTGAAGTAGAGTTTGCTGAAGAGAACCAGCCTGGAGAGAAGGTTCTTGATGTCATTGCCGTAGATGCAGACAGTGGCACCAATGCAGAACTCATCTACAGCATTGTTGCAGACTCCTCAACAAGGGGGCTTTTTGAGATCGACCCCAGCACAGGCGAAGTACGAGCAAGGAGCCCACTCGACCGGGAGCACAAGGAACGCTACGAGTTCCGTGTTACTGCAGCCGACAAGGGTGTCCCTAGCCACAGGGGAACCGCTACTGTTGTGATCAAGGTACTGGATAGGAACGACAATGATCCCAAGTTTATGCTTAGTAGCTACAGCTTCTCTGTCCTGGAAAACATGCCCCCACTCAGCCCTGTTGGCATGGTGACTGTATTAGACATGGATAAGGGAGAAAATTCCCAAGTACAGCTCTCTGTTGAACCAGATGTTGGAAAGTTTGTAGTACAGAATGGCACAGGAACCATCCTATCAAGTATATCCTTTGACCGGGAGAAAGAAAGCAGTTACACTTTCCGACTCAAAGCAGTAGATGGAGGGGACCCCCCTAGGTCATCTTATGTTGGTGTGACCATCAATGTGCTTGATGAGAATGACAACGCGCCTGTTGTCACCAAACCTTCTAATTCTTCTTTTACACGTCTGTCTCCCCTGGCTGCACCTGACAGTCTTGTTGAGGTGGTGGAAGCAGAAGACATAGACTATGGCTCCAATGCTGAGTTGGTCTATAGTATTGCTGGTGGGAACCCCCATGAGCTCTTCTACATCTCTTCCTCTGATGGGGAGATAAAACTAACCAAGGAACTGACTCGGAAACATGGTGGCCTGCATCGCTTGGTAGTTAGAGTGAGTGATAGGGGTAAGCCTTCTCGCCATGCCATTGCTTTGGTGCACATTTATGTCAATGAAACCATTTCCAATGTCAGTCTAGTGGAGGGTCTAGTGGGACATAGCTTATACACTCCACTGGACACAGACATTGCGGGTGACCCTGACTATGGCCTAGGTGCTCAAAGAAGCAACATCGTGTATGGTAGCTTGGCTGGTGTGGCAGGAGTTGTCACAGTTATCATAGTGGTAGTCTTCATCAGGCATCGCCTCCAGAGAGAAACAAAGAGTGGCTATCAAGCTGGCAAGAAGGAGACCAAAGACCTGTATACCCCCAAACAAGGACCAAAGTGTATCAAGGGCAAAAAGGGAAGAAAGGGAAAGCCCCCAAAATCACCCAAACCTCTTGGAGAAGATGAAGAGGTCAGCCTCCAAAAGAGTCTGAAATTCAATATTGACGGGGTTAATGACAGCCCCAGGATCCATCTGCCCTTGACCTACCCGCCTAGCAGTCCTGACTTGGGCAGGCATTACCGCTCCAATTCACCCTTGCCCTCCATTCAGCTGCAGGCCCAGTCTCCATCTGCTTCCCAGAAGCACCAGGCTGTCCAGGAGCTCCCTGCCACCAATACCTTTGTGGGAACAGAACGAGATGACAACTCTACTGGCTCTGACCAGTACTCGGATTACAGCTACAAGACCAATCAGCCAAAATACAGCACAAAATCGGTGAGTGTTTACAAACGTAATTATCTGAAGAGTGTACTGTTTTCCGAAATTAATTCTGACCCTGAATTTACCTTGGTAGACTGAATGACTGCGGTTCCATTCTCTAATAAGCTGCTAAATAATTGTCATGGTATTATTTACCTTTAGGTGTTTCACACAGTTCAAAGTAGGATGCTGGGCTAATACCTGTAACAGTCAGGTTTTGGAGCACAAGTCGTGGTTCTTGCATTGTGACATGCTGTCTATTGCTATTTCCTTTGTTTATAGGGCTCCGAAAATAGCTTTAGGTACTGCTCAGTCAATTACTGGGGTATACTGAAGATAGATTGCTTTCAGTCGTTTATTCAAAATATCAGACCAACCTCAGAGCGAATATGCCAGTTTTGTTTGCTAATCTGGTTAGTTGAACTTGGCAGAGAGATATGCCAAGAAATACGCCCCAGACAGGCAATAGGAAAAACTGGAAATAACTGAGTTATTCTGCATACATCATACCTTTTGTGCTATTGTAACCCCTTTAAAAAACAAATTTAGACCAGATAGTGTTTTCTGCTTAATTGGTTTAGGTTTTCTCTTTTCAAAAGGTTAGATAGGGTAGATAATGTGCATATCTGTCAGCATTCCCACTGTACATAGATGGGATGCTCATATCTGACCTTCTGCCACTAAGCAGGTCCATGGCCAATTTCTTTAAATGTTTTTAGCTGAATGCGTTTAGATGCTAATCCAGCACATTAATTCTGTGTAGGCAAGGGAATAATGTTTAAGTTGTTGAAGCAGAATAATTTGTGTGTGTGTGAGTGGGAGCCTAGGGGATGGGGAGAAGTATCAGGTAAAGCTTATACTCATGAGTGTGCATGTTAGTGAGGGTTAGTAGGCAGAGGATATGCGTGAGACACAGTTTGAGCATGGATGGGTTCTGGCTCCGTCAGTACCAGCCCGCTGGTTGGTAATGCCAGCAGATGCTAACTGACAGTTGGGGTGAGTGCAGGCCCTGTGGACGTACTGACTGGAGAGAGGAGTGACCCAGAGCAGCACCGGCACTGTGATGGACAGCATATGGCATGGAAGTGACAATAGACTCCAGCAATGCATACCATGTGTGCCTGTCGCTGTGTTGAGCTTTGTGAGTCTACAATTGCTTGCACGCATACATGTAGATTAAGAGCGGTGTATATCATTGTGTGTCCCTTTATATATGTGTTCTGACTGGCCTGTATCCTATAGTCTGTGTGTTTGAATCCATGGCTGAGTTGAGTGACAGGCGTACAAAAACTGGGACAGATGTTAACTCACACGACATCTCTCGGCAGATGTGAACTCATGTGAGGGATCCCTCCCCACATCAGGCAGAACAGATTGACCAAAATAAATATTAAAAGCAGGAGCCAAGCAGAGTGACAGATGTGGAGAAATGGGGCCTAGCGTAACCAATGGTAATACACTCGACAGTGTGTCATTGTGGGGTGCAAGGATGTGCTCAGGTGTGAGTATTTCTGAAGCGGTGAGGCATGCTCTCTCAGCCTCGGCTCTGAAGACTGTAAACATAGCAGCCTTGTTTGCTGTGTACTGCCAGTGAGGGCAGAGCTTGGCGGCTGGCTTCCCTACTCTCCGTCCTGCTTCTTAAACGATCATTAAAGGGAGTTTGTTTGTCAGGGAAGGCTGATCCAAAGGTGAAAAAACACTGAATGGTCAATTCACACAGGCAGACTTTGTGAAGAGTGATTTGTTTGCGAGGCTGTGTATATGTGCGTGTGTCAATGTGTGACAGATCAAGGTTTTCCCTGTGCCTTTTCCTTCCAAAATCAAAATGTCTTAGATTTCTTGAAGTTTGCTGAGGAGAACACTTGTTCAGCTGGCAGAATAAGGTTGCTGATTGGCCTGGGAGTTAGTCTAATGTTTTTCACACAGCTTTTTAATGGCCATGTAACATGGTATGTTTCATATTTCTGTACAGGCTTCATGATCCACCCTTCCCATAATATATTTTATCTTATAGATAAATATTTAATGAAAGTGAGAAACCCCAAGTATCTTTTATTGAACCTGATATCCCAAGTAAGAATATGAGTACACTAAGGAAAGATGTGAAGACTTTGTTTTGATCAGTTTTAGTCTAGGCCATGCGATACAAAACAATGGCATTGCACTATATCTTTATGACTTAGTTACAGGTTTGTATTTTAATAATACCTTCCTCCTGCTTCAGGATAGAGTGGAAGACACTGTCTCATAGAGATAGATCAAGGGAAAGATGTTTCCAGTTATTTTTAAGTGGGCATGATGAGAGCTTGTGAAGCTGTAAATCTGTGCTTAAATTAAATCCACACAATTAAAATCCTCTATTAGACGGAGATTGCATAGTGTCGTGCCCACACTCCGCTCCGCTTCATCTCTCCACAGCTTCAGATTCGACTGGTACCGCAGGATTGGGAAGCAGGGATGCGAGAGGGATTTTGGGGCAGGCTTTAATTAATGGAACACATCGCTTAACCTTCCTCACCCAGCGTGAACTCCAGCAGCCAGAGTGTCAGGAGATTACTCCCCAAACCCCCTCTGTCCGCCTGCTGTGACCATCCAGTGCTGCGCCACAGGAGGAAAGCAAGCAAAAGCAGCTCATATTTTTTCTTTTATACTTGCTGCAGCTGAAAATGGCATAAAACTAAGCCGTGCTACCCACAGCCTCCTACCCACAGCCACCATGCTACCCACAGCCTCTATGCTACCCACAGCCTCCTACCCACAGCCTCCATGCTACCCACAGCCACCATGCTACCCACAGCCTCCATGCTACACACAACTTCCATGCTATCGTCCTTTCGTTCTCAATATCGTCCACTTGTGCCTCATATTAACTCTCTGTGGCAAGTGAGGCTGTAAGATTAGAAAATCTGACATCAAAAGGTTAGGAATTTCTGCAGCATTCTTCTTTTCACCCTTTACTGTCTCTCTCCATCTGCGCTATTCTCTCCCTACTTTTCTCTTGAGTAAATTTTGTATCAGTATGTTCACAGAGGAAAGAATCTAAAAGCATAAAATATACGGCAACTTTCTTTGACCCTCTCTCATTCTTTTACCCACACAGCCTTGGCTTCTTGCAGGCAGCCTTAAGACCCGTCTCAGAATCCCCCTGTTGAGCATCTGTTCTCCCTGGCTCCAGCTGGCTGCTATCCATAACAGAATGCAGTTGTAAACCCTTCAAACCTGGTGCCCACCTTTTCAGATTTTGCTCCATGGTGGATCCACCCTATAATACCTCCAGACTGCTCCTCATTAGAGCACAATACCTGCACCCCTCGCTCACTAAGTGTAGCAATCCACCATCAGATGCACTGGCCTCTCAGGATCTGACAGTGGCAGGAAGATCATAAACAGGCAGTTATAAACAAATACTTTTTGAATAAATTACAACTGAGACATTTCACACTCTGAAAGAAATTCAACTACTAATGAGGAATTCCAATGTTAGGTGCAGCTACGTACAGTATAACACCCCACTAGTGCAATCTTGTCAACATGGTGAGGGCTAAAAAGGTGACAAGGAGAAAGGGGAATGGTTTATTATGCATTGGTGTTGTTGAGGACCTCTCTGCACTGTCTCCTTGGGAAGGTCTAGTCTCAGCAGGCACTTACCGATCGACTGGTCTAGGCTGACACTTTGGTATCGATTGCCCTGGACAAATGCTAAGGGATTTAGTGCACTGGACAGACATATTCCAAATGAGTAATCTTGTCCAGAGCATTTGTGGAGATAAGACAGTAGAACCACTCAAGGCAGAACCTGTCAATTTCTCTTACTGCTATTTTGTATGAATCAACTCTGGCCTGTATCCAACTCAGTACATTCAAATCAAGTGGTCTTGCCAGAATGCTTCATAAGATCTCACCACTGTGTTGGGTCTCTACTGAAAATAGATGAGGGCAAAGGGCTGGTTTTTTCGTCTAGGCTAATCGATTTTCATGATCCTGACAAGTTCTCTGGGATTGCCCACTAGAACTTTCACAGTGGTGTTGTATAATTTCTCTCTTTGTCTTTCTCTCCAAAGCGAACTCTTTTTGAAACAGCCTGTTGGAGTGGTGGAAATGGTTTGAGCAAACCCTTCTGGTCCTGCAGTGGCCCTGGTGAGCAAGGTGGAGATTGTGATCTAACATTCCCATTATTATCTGTTAAGAGGCATTCAGCCTGTGCTGAGGAAATGCTTTAAGGGCAGAGCTGGGTTGCTCTGTAGATTGAAGAGAAGATGTCTGGCGTTGTCGTAGGGATGGATTGAGCAGTACACAGCGGTAGTATGCATATGGGAGACTAATGATGATGTGGGCGCAGATGAGAATGACAATAATAACAGTGATTATGTTAATATCCAAGGGCTCACAGTCAGATTCTTTTTCTCCTAAATATGTTTCTTTACACAACCCAAGGAGCTTGATTTTATGTGAACTCAGTTTCAGAAACATTTTTATCTATCATAAACTATTCAGGTTTTTATCTCCTTAATGCCAAAGATCTAAAATCTCTTATTGCATCAAATTACCATCTTGCGTGTAGCAGAGGAAAAAGATAAGTGGAAACCTAAATGGTGAATTTGCTCATGCTATCTGCACTGATAAAAGCTAGAGCCATTCACCCTGGAACTCGTTCTGCGAGCAGCCTGAGGTCAGATTCACACTTTTATGTAAAAATAAACATGGTACTAACTTTCAGGTGAAGCTTTGAGGAGGCTCAGCTCCATGATGGTGTTGCCTTTAGCTCAGATATTTTAGCGCAACACATCCCAGGCTCTTTACCTTCTGCTAGCCAGATTAGTGCTTTTATCAATAAGCAGCTTAGTGCCAAAGCAACCTTCAATAATGTGCTCCGGTATTTTCTTCTCCTTCGCTTGGACGCGACTTTCTCTGCCTCTCTGTGGTCTCTGTCAGTTCCCCATGCTCACCCTCCCTCTTTAGCTTGTTTTCTCTCTTTCTCTCTTTTCCTCTTTTTTCCCTTCAGCATGTTCTATCTGTTTTACTCTACAAATACAGGCCAGTAATGTTTTGTTTATTTATTCATTCATCCATTTATTCCAAGAGCTGATCAAGCCAATAGCGTTTTTAGATCACAAAAATGAAGTGGCCTACTGTCTCAGTGTGAAGGAAGATCATCTTTGCGTGATGTAATTGCCCCATCATGGCACTTGCCTGTTAACTGTTATTCATTCAGTGTGTTGCCATGGTGAGCAGGAACAGTAAGCTCTGTGCTAGCTGTTGCTGAATTTCATAACATTATTAAAAATGAAAATGTCATAAAGTCAGTAACCAATCTCTTCCAGTCAGAGTCATGCCCTTAGCTTGATGTGTGTTTACTTCTCTAAAATTTTACATAACAAGATTTGACAGATGGCAGGCCTCTTGATTTTTGTAGTACTTTACTAGGGATAGTTGTTGTCTTTTGGAGAGAAAAATCCAAACAAAATGCCATATTTTCTAGGTCTTTACAATGCTGTCAGACAAGGCCGCGTTGGAGGAAACCTTACAAGTCAACATCCCCAAGACTCACGTAAATTGTTCTCAACCTTCTCTTCCTTACATAACCCACTCCTTCCCCTCCCACAGTGTCTCTTACTGCTGATGACTTTATTATGCACTTTGCCTCAGAAGATCACTGACATTCAGGCATCCTTCAGTCATCCAGCCGAGGTAGCGCACAATGTGGGTCCAACATTCCACATATTTAAGCAGCTCACTGGGGAAGAAGTGGTGTAGCTGATGACCACAAATCATGAACAACTTACTTGCTTGACCCAATATCATCCACACTTCTCCAGATAATCTCCAGTGACCTTGCATCGTACGTGACCGCTATGATAAATGCATCTCTATTAAGCCGTCTGGTTCTTTCAATCAAGTCTGCTCGAGTCACACCTCTGTTTAAGAAGCCCACGCTCAACACCACTAATGTCGGCAACTACACACCTGTTTCACTCCCTTCTTTATGTCTTCTGCCCTCATCCTCCTTGACTTGTCTTCTGCCTTTGACACTATGAATCACTAGATCCTCATTTCCACTCTTGCTGACTTGGGGATTGGGAACTACGCTCTGACCTGGTTCTTTTCATACCTACAGGATCGATCCTACCACGTAGCTTGAAGAGGTTCAGTTTTCATCACTACTGGAGTCCGTCAGGGGTCAGTTCTTGGTCCATTCTTGTTCCCCGCTTGCACTCTGATCACATTGTGCACCCTTTTCAGCCATTGTATGCTCATATCATACCTAATAATCTGTTCTCTCTGTCTGTCGAGCTTTATGTGCACTCCTGCTGCCTGATATAATGACAGATCCTGATACACTTCTCCTGCTGTGGCTCGTCTCGCCATCCGGATCTGCCTGATGCTCTGCTCCTGCCTTGTTCCTCCTGCTTCTTCATCTGGAGCTCTCTGAACCTGTGACTAACCTCTTGTAGTTGTGGATAGTCTTTTCATATGGATACCCTAAAGACTTGCACTTCCCAAAAACAGTTTATGCCCAGGACTCACCTTCCTCCTCAATACTGCAGACTTGCATCTCCTACGGACTGTAGCTGTAATCATAAAGACTATCCTGTGCTCATCCCAGGACTCTTACTTATAATATGCTCATACCAAACATCCCTTAAACACATTAGTACTGTTTGTCTTTTCCCCTAGTGATTTATAATCTCACTATCGGGTGTTACCCAGAAGAGGATGGGTTCCCTTTTGAGTCTGGTTCCTCTCAAGGTTTCTTCCCCATGTCGTCTCAGGGAGTTTTTCCTCACCACTGTCGCCTCTGGCTTGCTCATTAGGGCTCTAGATCTCCATCCAAATTTCTGTAAAGCTGCTTTGTGACAATGTCTATTGTTAAAAGCACTATACAAATAAAATTGAATTGAATTGATTTGTTCTCTCTTTATACCAAATCACTGGGCTCCATCCAACTCCCAAGTTTCTCAGAAGATATCGGACTACTATATTTTTGACATCTCTTCCTGGATTATGACCCATCATCTGAAACTCAGCCTTGACAAAACTGAACCGATTTACCTACCAGCAAAAAACTACCCTCTGTTGGACCTATCAATCACCATCTGTCACACATGGCTAAGAATCTTAGTGTGTTTTTAGATGACAGGCTTAACTTCTCCGATCACATCACATCAACCACCAAATCCTGCAGATTTCATCTTCATAACATCAGAAGAATACAACCTTTTCTGACTACAGAGTCTGCTCAACATCTTATAAAAGCTCTAGTTATTTCTAGACTCGACTACTGCAACTCTCTTCTTTCGAGTCTCGGGTCTCTTATATGCTCTACAGAGCAATTAGAATGCTGCTGCCCACCTAGTTCATAACCTCTCATTTTCCATGAAGTTTTCTCATGTGACCCCCCCTATTGCGGTCACTCCACTGGCTTCCTGTTGCAGCAAGAATCAAATTCAAAACTCTTGTCTTTGCATTCTAGGCGTCAAAGGGCTCTGCACCACATTATCTACGTACCCTAGTTCAAAACTACACACCTGCACGCCAGCTCAGGTCTTCAACTTCCTGGCATGGCCTTCTCTGATTTCTAAACAGCTCCTCAGTGGTGAAAGGAGTTTCCCCCGACACTCCAAACGGCCCTGTGTTCCGCAAAGACCTACTTTTTGTTTTTTAATTTATTTGTATTATGTATACACTAAAGTTTGAAATTGTCCTTTTCATCATTGATTGTCTTTTAATGCACTTAGGGTTGAATTAATTTTTTTTTTGTCACCACTTTGACCAGATCCAGCACAAACTAGCATTTGTCTCTTGTTTCACGTGTGTTAGTGGTGAGATTTTAACTGCAGGTCAGGTGGAAGGCAGAGAGAGAAAGTCATGCAACAAAGATCCCTCAGGCATCTCACCCCATTAGAGCAGGAGAGAGCCGCACACAATCCATTTAGCTCCATTAGGGAAGTATACAATCACACAGACACCTCTAAGGCCATGCACCTAGGGCGGTGTGCCGTTACACATACAATCAAGCTTCATTATTCAAATTCTTCATTCATAAATAATGCAGATTACAAGCTACTAAAAGAAAACACTGCATGTTGTGCATATGATATTTGTCTAGCTATGGGCCTAGATTAGCCTTTGGGCTGAATCTGCTATTTACAAGGGCATTAAAGACATTATGTGAGCTGTGTATTTCAGTAGCTGTTAATTTATTGTAGGTTAGTACATTGTAGTCGTAACATTTGTAAATGTCACAGACTATTGAACAGTACATGGGGTTTTGATGCAAGTTAGTTGGCAAAAATTTGTATACTCACAATCCCCCTCCCTTTTTTTTGTTGCTATTCTGCCATTGAGCAGTTTGTATTTCAATCACACATCACACCCCTGGAGCCAAATAAACACGAAACCAAAAGAGAAATCGATCTTTCAAAAAGTCATCTTCAGAGGCCTGTCAATCAACCATTTGGCAGCCCAGAGTCTGTCTCACCAGCATTGAGATGTCAACAATTGGACTCCACTGACGACTTCACCAAAGAATGAATCCAGACTAAATTCAAACCAGCTCCATCTCCAAGATCTTCCTGGATTTGAGATATACCGGCAAAATACTAATTACTCTGTATGTTTGAACAGTTTGAACTGCATATTGGAGGGTGGTCATGGTTATAGTCAAAGATGTTAAATATCGAATGCTGCAAACGATTCCAGTCTCAGACATGTGTGAGAACATTAATTTCCTCATGTACCATTTGGAATAATGATCCACTTACCCAAAACCCTAACAAAGAAAAGCACAGAGAAGTGCTTGTGAAGTATGTTGTTGCATAATTCTCTCTCCATGGCTGCCCGTGCTGGCTGACATGAGGAATGATCATTATTTCTCTCTGTTCATCCCACTGGGGACTCAGGCTATTAGAATTTTTCATGAATATTGAACCTTTTCTTGCTCTTGGATTGCTGCAGGAATGTTCTTGGCTGTTTCATGTTGGCACTGTGAAAGAACATGGCTTAATTGTATAAGTCTTTAAAAACAGGTTGAAGGCCGTTTCTCACAATGTGCATTGTTCTGATGTGTCAATTTGCATTTGTCAAAGGGAGGCACATCGAGTTGAATGCATTTGAGGGGCCAGAGATGAAATAGAGCCTTTGACTTAAGTTTCGACAAAAAAAAGGGCCCATGTAATCAGGATCTAGAAGCGTTTTCCTATAACAAACTTTTAAAGTTGGAACTGAATCCATTCTCATGGAGGGGACGATAGCAATTTGTATATGCAACTTTATATTCATGTGTGTGGTGTATATATCAATTTATGTAGGGAATATTCCTTCCAACATTGATTCCGGAAGCTTCCCCCCACCCATGCTAAAATAATCTCTGGTGTTGGGTGACATGGCTGAACTTGATCCACGGTCGATATTTTCCGCCATGTTGGAATCCCTCGCCTGACAGGCAACACACAGAGATACATGTACTCAAGAATCCCAGACTTTCATTTGCCTCAGTTTAGGATTCTATGAATAGTTGGACCAAAGCACATTTAGAGATGATTCTACCTTATAACTCATATGTATGTAATTCATGTATCGAAGCCATGTTTCAACACAGAGACCATAAAGAAGACGAAAGAAGAGCACTGGACAGTGCCCCAGTGATGATCATCTGTCTAAAAGCACTTGTCTGGATGATGAAATCTAATGACTGTGCATTAAAACAAGCAAGGAATTTGAATAAATAGCAATGGGAAAGGACAAGCCTGGGAAAGGAGTACGTTTCTTGTTTGTGTTTGAATTGGACCTCATCTGCCACAATTTGTTTGAGACTTGCTCAGTTGAGAGGAATCTATGGTCAGAGAGGGCATCTTCTCTCTAGTGTACCAAATCAACACTACTGCCTCCATGAAGATTACACAAACAATCTGCTGTCTTTATGATTACATTTTCAACCAATATCAAATAGATAAAAAATTGGTAATAATCACCTAATATCCCATTTTGTCATATGTATGTATGAATGTAATGGTGATGTCGAGCAGATGCCCCTTTTCCGGATTCACTTACATGGCTTGCAGTTTACTCATTATCCGTTATGTGGTTGGATACCCAGAAGAATTCAGGTTAATTATCTAGCTGAAGGAAAGGCAATGCTGTCCCCAGTCGGGGGTTAAACCTGTGACCCTGGGCTCACCTGCTGCCTCCCTCAAGGCCTGTAAAATGAATCAGAGCGAGATAGAAACAGCGTGTGAGCGAATAAGAGAGTTATAGCGAGAGACTGAGAGAGAGAAAGAGAGAATGTGTGAGTCAGAGAGAGATTGTGAGAGCATGTTTACTGCAGGAGGTATACTCTGCCATTCATTATGCGCTGGGCGCTCAGGGTGGACACCGGGCCAATAAATGAGTTCGTCCAATTTTGCCTGCAATGCATTCAGGAGTGCTAGATCAGCGTCCGGTCGCCTTGGCACACACCCACCTCCTGCCTGCTGGATAGAGAGTGAGAGAGTTATATATTTTTTTAGTCTCACTTTACTTTCCTATCCCGGCACTGTCACAGCGAAAACATTTCATATGCACCTTGTACCTGTCATAACGTTGTCATTGGGTTCCGCCAAGCTGCCGCTCTTGGGCCTTTGAGCAAGGCCCCTAACCCTCTCTGCTCCAGGGGCGCTGTACCATGGCTGACTGCGCTCTGACCCCAGCTTACTACCCAAGCTAGGATATGCCAAGAAACTATTTCCCTCAGGGATCAATATAGTACCATTAAATTTTTAAAAAAATAAATAAAAGGAATGAATAAACGCCACAACGATGAATGCAGTCAGCATGCTGAATCAGATGTGCTGCCGCATATTATAGATGAAGACGGCTTCCTGCGCTCTCTGTAAGAAACGTATGCAGTTTTCCTCCACCTCCCTCCAGAGGGGGTCGCGGGATGTGCTTCGTCCCCCTAGTTATGAGCGAAATACGAACCAATTTGACAGTGACAAATGAACTGCTCCGGCGCTCTTCCAACCGCTGTGCCCATCCCTCATCCACCTGCAATTCTCCGCTGTCCTCCTCTCCTGTCTCGCGCTGTCTCGTTGCCCATACTCATATTTCTCCTGTCCACTCGTTTTGCATTTCTTTTGGCTCAGCACGTCCGCAGAGGAAGAGCCCTAGGCGGGGTCTCGATCCCTGCCTGGCACCCCTTGCCAGGCGTTTATTTCAGAAATTAAGCCCGCGCTCTCTGTTCACCCGACATCAATGTTCCAAACTTGAGATGCTTTATCTATCTGCATGCACTGCGATCGCCTGGGGGGCCATCCGAACTGCTATTATTTTTCAATCTACTGGTTACAGTCCAGTGACTGTAAGGCAGGGGAAAATGGCTGTTTTTGGAGGGTCGATGACAGAAAAGGAGAAGAGGGGGAAGGGTGTTTTTTTTGTGTGTGTCTGTGATTACTGGTGGGTTTTAATGATCATCCTGTTCCTGTAATAGACTTTCTTTGCTTGAGTGTTGAAATGAAATGCCAGGCTGTGAAGACAATTAATTGCTTGGCTACCTCTGTTCTGCTTTCACTCTCCCTCTCTTTCTCTCTCTCTCTCCATCTCTCTTTTTCACTCTCTGCATGTCTCTCCCCCCCCCTTTTGAAGCCTGGCCCTGCAGACTGATAAGGGAGGTAAGCAGCAGACTTGCCCTGCTGCTCAGTGAGCCTGTCTATCTTCCTCTCTCCACTCTCACCGCGGTTATGCAAATGCTGTGGCCCACTCTGTCAAATCCTCTCCACCACCTCACACTGCGAGACACACACAGAGCCGCGCTCTGCACCTTAGGGCCCCCACTGACCAGTGCAACAGTATTAACGATCCGATGCCCAATATCAACGCCCAACACAACAGGACACCTGAAAGAGCAATTAATGTTGAATTGCGTCTTACATCAGAGAGAATTGAAGATAATATTGATTGTTTTCCTCGGGGACGACAGAAAGCAATCAGTAATACCTTAATGCAATCCAAAGTGTAATCAGAGAGCCCTTGCATGTAGACTGCTTATTTCCTAAGACAGGATTCCCAATTGTGGAGTATATACAATACCCACCGAGGCTTTGTTTTAAAAACATTTGTAAAATCTTCGGAAACTCTACAGTAGAGTATACAGTACTTAATGTACGCTATATACTATAGTGACTATAGAATAATGAGCTCATTCATTAATTTAAAATGAATAAGATTGCATAATTGTTGTCCCTTTTTTTATATTCCCAAAAGAAATGGCAGTCTATTACTAATATTGCTGTAATTATACAGTCTACTGCATAATATATACATATCACAGGGTTACTTTTTAATTTGAATTATTTTAATACCATAATAAAACCCAGGAAGTTAAGTTTTAAGATTTTTTAATAGCTGTCCTCTCTCGGTTCCCCATTCTTGGGCAGTTATTTCAAAGTCATGTCTTTAGATGTCTCTTTTTGACCAACTTGCATCTATAAACCGAAACCTTAATTAGTTATGTGAGTAAAACAACTTTTGTTATCTCATTAACACAAGAAAAATTAGTTGTGATGTCAAGAAAACAACTTTTTGAAATTTAGAAAAATATTAGAGAAAAAAAACCCTGGACTGGCCTAGAAATTCCTGAGCGTGGAATGCTCTTGCCTTGCTTGATAGCTGTAAGAAGAGTCACAACTGTAACTTTCTTTTGTAACATTCCACTTAGCATTAGCATTAGGTAGTTAAGTGCAGTTAACTAGAAAAATCAGGAACCATTTTCCACCATTCAGAATAGCAAAAACTGGTATATATGCCATATATGATCCTCTACTTAATTCCATTTAGCTGATTGGTGATAGGCTGATGGGTTGATTTGAGATGGCTATACACAGTTGTAATAGATTTGGGGATAAAGGCGTGGATGTGGGTGTTGTGTGGTCCTTTGCCTGATGACATTTTTGGAAAGTTGCAAATAATACGTTGTACACCAAGTCAAGACTAAAAACACACTGGGTGGTGAAACAACACATAATTGTTGGGTAGGAGAACAGAGCAACAGGCTGTTTCCGATTTCTGTCTCCAAATTTCGGGCTAGGGAAAGCAGGCATGACTTTCCAAAAGCACCAAAATAGAAAACATTTGCATTATTTACCAATTTCCAGTGGTTTGATGTCACTATTAGCAATCAGAGCCACTTTTCTCACTAGCTTTGTTCATCATTAGTGAATACATTACATACAAGTTTTGTCTCCAACTTTTCCCTTATGGATTAATGTCAGCCTAAACCAAGCATAGCGAATGTTGAGTTCTGATCTGCAGCAGGGTGGGGGGTTTTGTTTTTCTTTATGCTTATGACACAAAACAATTTGCAGAAATTGGAGGATTTTAGAAATTGGAGGATTTTGCTCGGGGACGTATTGCTTCTGATTAGGAGCCATATGAAATGTCAACTGGGATTTGACACGTATTATATGAAGCAGACAAACCCCCACTGGAGATTTGTCATGAGCCAAAACATGTCTGATATTATTTACTTGCGAGAGATGTGCTCTACTGGCCACCCATGTCATTGTCTGATTGCTTCGTCAATTTAGGCCTGGAATAGTGCATATGCTGGTCCACACTGCTGGGGATCGAGCACATCTGCATGGCCCCTGGGCTGTATTTTGCCACAGCAGCACAGCTGGGGTTCCTCAGGGGCGTACACTGGGTCCGTCCCGATTTTTCAGCATTGCCATGGCAGCTCAGCTGGGCTCGGAATTGATACACTGCTCTCGCCCCGTATTGCACTATTGCCATAGCAGCACAGCTGGGAACAAAATCAGCCTGCTCTGCGTTGTTAGTTGCCATGGCAGCACAAGAGTCGCATGTGAGGGCTGCAGTGCCCCACATAGGCACGACCGCCACAGCACAGCTTGATCTTCTCCAAGTCTTAAAGTACTCGGGCTAAAATCAGCTATGACTCAGAGCCTCAAAGCCAAACGCAGCACATGAAATGAATTCAAGCTTCCTGTCTTAATCTGGCCTTGTTTCAAAGAACCACTCTCTGGGGAAGGAAAAAAAAGAGAACCCCCCCCCAAAAAAAAACAACAACAACAAAACAAAACACAAAAAGACCCAACAAAAATAAAAAACACTATTGACTGCTCTTTTATTTTTACTCGCACAACAAAGCATGGAAAGATTTGTCCAGGCTGATATCGATGTGTTTTGATACCGACTGACTGGTTTGAATTTCAATTTCTCCCACGTGGATTCTTTTTGTGCTCTTGCCATAGCCTTCAACCATCATTTGCTTTACGCACCTCGGACCAAACCTCCTCTATGCCTCCACCAAATTCAATCTCTTAGCATGGCTTCAGTGGTTGGTTAGTTGATGAACCAAGAAATGTTCTATAAGTGTGTTATTGAGAAGTCGCAGCCTGTGTGTTCCTGGCTCTCTTTGCGTCTCACATAAAAAAACTCTGTGAGGATTTTCTTTGATGAACCGTGTTTATATAGACAAAATCAAATCATTTAATTAAAAGCATTGCTTTCAAGCTTTGCATGTAATGAAGTGCCATTTGTATGTTATCATGCTGTTTTTTTCTTCTCAGGACTGTGGGCTGCAAGCCAGTGTCTTTTAATTTTTTCCACTCTATAGGTTTGGAGGGAACGTGAGCTTTTGATCTTGGTTCAGCAGCACTTTTAAAAAAGCCAGAATCCGTGTGCCTCTAATAAGGCCCGGATCCTTAGTCATGGCATTAGAGAATGCCTGTGGGTTGAGATTGAAGCTGGCTGTAGTTTGATAAAGAATACATATTTGATCTGACTTCGGCACACGCTCAACCCAGCGCGCTGTTTGACTCGAGGGGCTGTGCCGGATTTGACGAAGCTTGTGTGAATTTGATTATAGCTCATTGTGCATTTGTGTATTATGGCCCAGGGTGGGCCTGCATCGCTGGCTGTAGGGTTTGTTTAGATCTGCATGAGTGTGCGCAGGCAGTCCTCTCTGCACAGCCATGGCCACTGACTCAGAAACAATTACCTATGGGGGACCTCGCTGACTTGAAAATAATTCAGTTAATTCTACTTGATTTCACTGGTAATAATGCTTGCCTTGCAGTGGTGCTTTATGCTCGCCTGGAAATGAGTAAAATAATTGTTTGAGAATACAACAGACATAAATAAATATTTTTTAAAGTGCCTGCGATGTTACTGAGATGGTTACGTACAAATAGGTGGCAGAGGAAAGGATGAAGGTTAGCAAACTCAGTTAATTTGATGGATATTGTTTCCGTGGCCATCTGCGTGGCATATTGGTTCACCTTTAATATCTAGATTTATGTTGTGTTAATTAGTACATGCTTAATAAACATTCACTTATTGTCAAACATCACAGATGGGTCCTACAGTTGATTTCCACATACTATCCAATGAACTGTTTCATTTGCTGTTTAATTTGATAATAAGTTCTTTAATTTGATCTATTTATTTTCAGAAAAGTATGGGCCTTAATATTAGTTGAAATGCACATGAAAACTCTCAGCATAGGCCATATGGTAGAGAATATGATTCATAGTACCAAGTAAACTTTGTCTGCGGTTGAGCCGACAGAGTGAGAGAGGTTGGGTCACATCCCAAACGCAAGCTGGCAGGAGGGAAGGGGGTTAAAAAAGGGGATAAAGTCACACCGAGCAAAGATCCAGGGATGCCTCCTGGGCCATCGAGACAGCCGGGGTTGCTAGGAGACAGGGGGATGAGACGAGGTGTGCTCGGAGACGGAGAGGGTGCCAATGTGAAGACTGCCACCTCGGTGCCAGTGCCTGCAGGCATCGCAAAGTCATCAGACTAAATGAACAGGAGACATGCTAAAGCCAAAGATTGCAAAGGGATCCAACTATAAAGAGGGAGTGGCGACGTCTGGCCCAGATCAAGGGGCTCTTCTGTAATTCAGACGGTCTGAAACACACGGTGTGGTGTCAAAAGGGAAAAAAAATCACTACACACACGAGCCCAGCCCAGCGTATGCATAATTTAGAAGGAAGATGTATCAGTAATTGGCAGGGTTTAAACGTCGCGATCTGAGGTAATTGAACAGTCTCTCAACTAATGGAAGTGTGTCGGACACAAGCTTCAACCCAGCAGACAGTGAGTGACAGGCACACTCATTCCCCAGCCAAGACTGAGGGAGAGAGAGAAAGGAAGAGAGACAGACAGCAAAATACTGGTCTCTCCTCACGGCGAGAGGCTGTTGTGATGAAGATGTCATGATGGCATAGAAGAGTTTTTGCCTTGCATCACAGCCATCGGGCTACTTGCACACACGCTCACGCAGCAGCAGCTCTGGTGGTGATTGTCATTGTGTTAAGCAGCTCCAGAACAGCCTAGGGATGGGCATTTCAGGCAAAATTACTATTCGACTTTTTCAAGGAATTATTTGAATATTGAACTTTAAGCCTTTATCCGCTGCAGTGTGTTAGGCGGTATAAAATACACTGATTGACACTTTAAACTCACTACAGCTGGCGTGCGCCATCATATTCTACATTTAAACTTAATAAACATCCTTGTGAGGCGGTGCGTTAATTTACAGCACGTTTAACTCGCCAAGTTAACTGTCTCCTTGTCGCACCACCACGCAGTTAGTTGGATGCATGAGCGGCAAAATTGCTTTTCCTATGGAGAGAGAGAGAGAGAGAGAGGGCAAGAGCGGTCCCGCTTACCGTTCAAAGCTCAACCACTGAGACAAATGAGATGTGGTGTCTCAGTTTGTACAGGAGGAAAATTCTCTTTGTTTCGCAGCACAGAATCATTTACACACTAAAAATACTGCACGGCGACGTGTTAGCAGTGAGACACACAGCCATGATACGCTGAAGAGGTGGTCCTACGCATTTATGTCTTAAACTTCAAAACTGCATCCGGAAAAATTAACTGTCTGTTGAATAGCTTTCAGACTTAAAGACTAATCTACAGTGGGCGTGTCTTGATGACGAGTCGCACAAACCACGCAGTGAGCGTTAGCGAGTGTATTCCCATAACCGTGCTAGGCACGCAACTTGAATTTGATTACGATTAATACTCAGAAACTCAAACTTTTTAGACTCTATTGAATATTTGAATATTCAAAAATATGGATTTATCCCGAGAACAGACCAAGGAGATACCAAAGTCTTCACAGCTTTCCCGGTTTAGAAACAGCCGCTGTTCTACAGTGACAACAAGTCTTTGTGCATTGTCAGCGTTAGCGATACATGAGAAAATGGCCTCAACTTTACACAACGTTGGCTGTTACATTAAACAGTTTGTAGTGGCTGCCAGCTATATTGGGCATAGTGACTCAGAAAAGGGTCGGAGAGAGAAAGAGTATGGAAATGAGAGAAAGAGAGAGAACGAGAGGTGGAGAAAGAATAGCTTAGATGAGCCAGCTTGCACACCCTGAGATGGCTGAATGAGCCAAAGCCAAGGGAAGAGGTTGCATAGCGGAGGCGAGTTATTTCCGGAGCTGCTAACAGTGCAGGCCTGTGATACTGCAGCCACTTCACTCCCCTCCATTCATGAATCAGCGCTGGGAGTTTCTCGGGTGAGGGAGAGCGCCGGCAGCCTTCCTAAATAATTCAGGAAGGGGAATGCATTCTCGCCTGGTTACTCGCATCTGCCACTGAGTCACACGGCATTGCTCCATCTCCATTACGTAACCGAGAGAGCATACAAACAAAATATCTCTGCAAAAAACACTACAGAGGTCACTACCCTGCAGACAGTCATGGGAGAAAGGCAGGGCTGTGACAGCACGACCAACTTTATTATGTTGCTTTCTCACTAGAAGAGAGAGGACAAAGGGGCTCGCAGTGGGGTCAAAATGGAGCTATTGATCCAAGCTTTTGATTATTTATTTATTTTTATTTTCTTTCCTTAGATGGTCAAGTAAAGAGGCGGTGTTTCTGTTGATCTCGAATGTTTGGGTCGGCAGCATGAAAGAGAAAGAATGGGCCTTTTCTTTTTTACATCTCTAATGGGTTTCTCCTTTCCTCTCTCCCCTGGGATCCTCCAGACGCTCATATCAAAATGCCACCGAAATGCCAGCAGGGAAATGGAGGCATTCACCAGGACAGCGTTCCCGAACAGAGCGGCTGAGCGACGCCGCCGGCCTCGGCTCTCCTCGAGAGCTTCTTCATTATCTGTCCCACCTGCAAATGCCAACGCCTTTCATCCTCCTTATCTCCTACATCAGACTCCACTATGCATATTAAAATCGCAGCCGGATTTAGCACAGTTTCCTTCTGTATCGGTTTTGGAAACCTCGTTTTCTTAGGTTGTCATTTAAACAGTGCAGGTTGACGCCTGATGTAGGCAGACGATGGAGGACGTGGAAGCAAAGTGTTTTATATTTTGGTGAACAAGATCAATGCACAGGCATTTTTATTAATTTCAGTACATTATTTATTTTTAACTTGACAAGCTATTATGTGGCTCTTTGACAGGCGCTGTGGTGGCGCATAACAGACTTTTCTTGGGTTTGCTTTGTGTGTTTTTGGTGAAGACGAGAAGGGAGAAATTGATCAAAATGTCAGCCAGCTTTTGCAGGTGAGCGCAAACATGTTTATTTTGTCACTTCTTTTGACAGCGATCAGAGAAACCGGTGGGATTCAAGCCACATGTTTAGAAATCTTAGCTGCTACGAAGGCGTGGGCTGTCTACAAATGTAAACATGCACAGACACCAATGTGCTGACGTCTGCACACTTGCACTCCTACAGAGAAACATCTTGAGTCAGCTGAGGAAATCCTAAATAGGCCCGGCGAGATTCACTAGGCTCCCTTCCCATCCGCACAGAGATGCAGTGGCAGGCCAAACAACTGCAGAGATTTATGGAAAACGCAGGCAAGCGCAGTTCAGCTAAATTGCTCGTCGTTGTTCTGCACAGCTCCCCCCCCCCTAAAAACTGTTGCCGTTATTGAAAGTGAGGCACAGAGCACATGCGGGGCAGGCCTCATTAATCTGCAGTTTAGACGAGCGTTAGTGGGCGCGTTCACATGGAGGGAGACATCTGTGGACCTTTGACGGAAGACGCTGCCGTCGCCCTGATAGATGGTTAAAGATAATGGCCCGCTTTCATGTCTATTTCTAGAGACACTAGAGTGCAAGCCATATGACAGGTTTGTGCTCTCTGTTCTTTTTGAGCCAAGTGCTGCTTTTCGCGGCCCTGGAGATAACATACCCTCCATTTGTTCTGTGGAAAAAAAGCTTCTTTGCCACTTCTTAATAGTACATCACCTCCTTTTCCTTACTGAAGTGAAAACCAAGGCTAGCACTATTCTCCCAGGATGCCTTTCAAATGCAGGAAATCCATCTGCTAAGTGTCATTTCATCAAGGCTTCCGGAGCTGCTGTTGCTGCTGCTTTAAGCTAATGAAATGTCCCTAACTGTGAAAAGGAGAAAGAAAAAAAAAAAGACATGATGAGATAGCCCTCGTGTCTCTATCCTTATACCCAAACAGTCTATTTCACGGATTACCTGCTCACTCCGAAAAAATGATCAGGTAATTGAAGATAACACCTCTTCAGCCAGCCTCCAGATAGTACCGTGTCAATGCTAATATCAAGTTGGCATAATAATTGGGTCTCGAATTGTCAAAGCACATTTAGAGACTTCGTGGATTGACAGAATTTCTTTGCTAATGCATGTGAGGAAGTTCAAGCAGGCACAGACCAGGGGGTGAATAGCTCTTTTATTTCTTTATTTGAACTGGAAAATGGTTAATAGACACTGATGATTTGTGAAAAGGAGCTCGGAGCGGATCAGAGTTATTGGGTGGCATCAAATTGAGTATCCACCATTTTTTTTTGACCTTAGGGGACTGTTTTAAATCCTGTAACGCATATCAATAGCATAATTACAGCATTGCTTGAACAAGACAGGAACGACGCCACTCAGAATTTAACATAAAAAACGGGTGGGGGGTACGCCTATTGTCAGGATCCGTGTATATCGGCGTTAATTACGTCGGGGTTTTATTCAGCTGATGAAATAATTAATGTCCGTTTTTGAGTAGGGATTCTAATGGGCCACCTGGTCATTGCATTTCAACGCCACGTCTCCTTTGTGGGTCTAAGTGCTAATAAAGCATGCTCAGAGGCGACCTCGCTCAGATATCCATTATGAATGAGTAAAAAAAAGAAAAAAAAAAGAAATCATGCATATGTATGCTTAACCTTTGTAAAACATGATAATTAAACCCCCCTCCTCTTATCTCTCCGCGAGTACGCAGGAGAGATCATGGCACCGATATGGACCCGATGCGGGTGAGCCGGGTGAGATGGGCCTGAACTGTAATAGTATAGAAACCAGTCACTAACAGGTTACACTGCGTATGGCTTCCGACCTTGTCATTACACAAGCTTTCACAAGCAGAAGTAGTGTATAAGTGAAATATACAGCATGTTCTCAAAGCACCCAAACACACTTCTCCATGGATGAAGGAGAGAGAGACGGAGAGAGAGGCTACATTTAGTCGTTATCATTGGAATTTATTATTCAGTACATAATATTAAATGTTTGTTTTGGACAAAGTTGTTCCTTCTCACTACAATCAGGCGTTTGAGTCATTTTAAAATCCACTCACAGCTTAAAGCTTTCCGATGTTTTTCCTCCCGTTTTTTCATCTGTAGAGCTTCTGTAGTTTGAGGTGCGTGCATGAGGTCATGTGGTACAACGTCTTTGGTCATTGATCACAGCAAATAAGGGGGAATAGTGGCGCTCTGTTTAATGCAATGGTTGCCCGAGTGGAAAAGCTGTGGAATGGACGCTGTGACCGAGTATGCTTTTCTGCGTGTGTTTGAAAGTGGATACCGTGCGATTTACTGTACGATGGGAGAGGCGGCGGTTTGATGTTTTTATCATGCGCTTCTCTGGGATCTTTTAAATTTCCGCACCCTCAATTGGTGTCTCAGTTCCATCCTAAAAACACTTAACACTGTTCACTGAGATATGAACAGGGCTCAATCATATGTGAACCATGCCAAACGAGACAGGTGTGTGTATGTGTATAAATGTGTCTGAATTCCTATCGCTGCTTAGGAAAGCAGAAGCCTTTTCAGCGTACATTTCCAGTTATTCATTTGGTGCATGCTTTTATCCAACCTGATTTAAAAGTGAGGCAGAATTTAATCGAAGCTGACAGTGATACAAGTGCTACACGACTAAGTTTCTGGCAGTAGACCAGGAAACAGTGCAAGATATTTGTGAAAGGAACAGAGAGGGATGTAGTAAGTACCCTTTGCTAGAATATTCTTTTCAATTTCGAGAAATGAAAAATGAATAGAGAATAATGCAGTTTCCTTAGATTCACAGCACTTGCATTTCTCCTACAGACAGTCACTGTGCTTTCTGCAGGCCTCCAAGGATGTATTATTTATCACGGTTAACTCATTGTTATGCACTTTTAAAAAGCATTTTCATCACTGTCATCAAAATATATCTGACTTTTAATAATTCAGGACGTTTGAGTGGCAGCAGCTGTTCCTGGGCTGCCCACATCGCACTGTACATTAAATGAGACTTCGGATTTCAATCCAGTCCTGTATAATTCCTCATATATTATAGATAATGCATAATAATGCATCAACAGCGTGCCGTCAGCTGACCAGCATCATCATCATTCCACTTTAGAAGCAGTATGCTGTTGAAAAATGGTATAACAGTAAAAAAAAAATGGCATGCTCATCACCAAAGGTGACTCCAAACCTATAAAAATCACACTTGCAATTCCCTTAAATGAATGCAATTCTTTATTTGTGTTCATATTGGCTGAAAGTTTCAGTACTACTGTACTACAGTGGGTTAATCCATCACGTCAAATTCTCTTCATTAAAACCAGGACGGAGATGTTCCCTCGGCATGGGCGTGTGAGGAGAATGGATTCCAGTCTTCTGCTTACATATATGACTGAAAGGAGCGGCAGGCCCTCTGTATTTGACATGATGTGTACACTAATAAGGTCCCTGGAGCATTGTAGCTACAGTGGTGATGTGTTAGCTCAGCCCTCTGTGCTCCTATACTCTCCATCTTAGACCGTTCGGTCCTAGAGTCACTGGGACGAGGTGCTTTAGGATGGGACTAATGGCCATATCAGGCTCCGTCTCGGTGTCTGCATGTCTGAATGTCCTGCAGTCGTCGTTATGGAGGTCATTCACCGAATCACTGAATCACCTCCAGGCTCCGATTAGCCCACTGACCGTGTTCTGCGGCCTACACCTCGACTCTTGTCACTCCTGAAACACTGGATGAAACAGGGATGACATTAATGCCCTGGCTCAGATTCAGCTGTCTAGTGGCTTCAAAACCCTCGACTGCTATTCCATGGGCGGCAAAGCGAATTTCGGGTTCGCCTCCAAATCATTTGTGCGTTCAGGTTTTTTGGGGTAATGGTTCAATCCGTGCTGACTCTAATCAACGTTTTAGGAAGCAGCAAGAAGATCACTTAAGCCGATCGGTGTCTTTAATCAGCGATCTTAAGTGCTGAGGTGCCAGTAAAATCCTGCAAACTTCAGTTCTCCTGTGATGAGATTTGCAACCACGCCAGTTCGAAGAATGCTTGCCGGTTGTCAAAAACACTTAGCTCAGAACAGAGCTTTTGCAAGACCACAGAGTAGAGAGGGGGGGTAATTACATCACCTCGTCGAGCAGTGCATTTGAGAAGCACGAATTTGGTGATTCATTTCAAACGAAATCAAAAGGAGAACCGGGAAAGCGAAACAAGGAACAAGAGAGAGGGGAAGAGAGAGCAGCCAGAGGCAGATAGAGGGGGCCTGTCTTGACTCTTAAACCATTATCACACCACAGTAAGCACAGACAAACACTCTCTCCCACACATGAATGCGTAATCACAAACTCCTCGACCCTACATGCATTCTTACTTAATTAGAAATGTCGGATCAATGCTTTCTGATTACCAGGCTTCATGAGAAGGTTTGTTTCACACTTAAGGCAGTGCTTTCCATTCCCTTATTGTGCTTTTCTATAGATATATGATAATATCAATACTTTGTGCTGATAATTGCCTAATATTTCCATATTGGTATTGGATCTACATTTTTATATCTCGATAATTGCCTAACTTTTTTTAAATCAACGTTCACCTTATAAACACAATATATGTATTAAAACAATACTGCAGATGCTTCATTGTTCATAACACCAGATTAAA
Source organism: Olivaichthys viedmensis (assembly GCA_028565825.1). NCBI lineage: Eukaryota > Metazoa > Chordata > Actinopteri > Siluriformes > Diplomystidae > Olivaichthys > Olivaichthys viedmensis. The sequence continues at coordinate 11,420,453 of JAOUQW010000009.1, forward strand.
ATTTTTTAAATGTAATAAATGGTCCAAAAGAAAACAATTGCCTCCGAAATGCCGATGTTCTTAAGTTTTTACGATACCAATTGCGTAATAACTATATTGTATTACAGACTATTGGCACATTTTGGTAATACATTAGGATATTTAGTGTTAATATGTTTATTTTAATTGTAGAAAAGCACCTAAAACCGTTTAGCGTAGTGTGCCAATTAGTATGCATATTTAAACTTACATGCTGACAATCTACAGCTACATTAAAATATTAATATTAGCCAATATCTTGGCTATGATGTTCATTAGCCCACAAATTTCATACTTTCAAGGCCTTACTTTTTTCGTTTTGTTTACTGTCCCCAAAGCCTAATTGCTTTCAGCCACAGCCATAATAAGCCATCTCTAATCAGCTCTTTATTTATTAACTGAACAGAGCTGTAGCTTCAATAGCACTGGCCAGGCTCTTCGACTTTCTCGAGGGGATACAGTGACTGGAAGCACATCATACAGCCACAAACACAACAGCAAAAAAACCTAGCTAGTTATTTGTTCGCTGTACTTAAAGTGTTTTGATATCTCCAAACTGGCTCAGACTGCCCATTCTTGCGATTGAACAGGCTCAACAATGAGTTTGGCTTGCCTCAGATAAAATGCTCTCTTGATCTGATGGGTTTTTTTTTTCTCTTTTTCCTCAGATTCGTTAAGCACTGTTAGAGCTCTGTCAAACGCAGACGTTGCGCTGATAGATCAATAGTGGAAACGTGTCCTAGTTCCACAGCCCTGGCAGACTGCTAGCTCTGAACAGGAGATGAAAGCGCTGCTCGGCTTCTAATTAAACATTTTTTTTATTTATTTTTATATCATCACCCTGATTTTATGTGTTGAGGAAATTCAATCAAGCCTTGATTGTCTTTGTCACTAGATGGCAGGAGTGGGAACGGGACATGAATTCTGCATCTAATCTGGAATGAAGACGTTTTTTGTGATCACGCCATCGAATCAGAGCTTCCTCCCAGATAGACTCATCATAGACTATTAATAAAGATGCATAAAACAATTCCAGATGAAGCCCCGGAAGTGTCTTAGGCTCGCCTGAAAACCTTGTCATCTCGCCCTACGATCCCATTATGTACCACGTCCTTAAAGCAATTGGAGCGTGAGCTCCATGCATGCCTTCCAGCCACGAATTGAGATATTAACTCCGAAAATTGAAGTTTGAGAGGGAATAAGGTGCCCCTTGGGAGTGTATATTGAGGATTAATTTCTCTAGTGCCTCTTCCTTCTTCTACCCCCCCACCCCGCTCCACTTTCCCTCTCGCTGTTTTTTCTCCCTCTAGCTGCATCACTACTTCCTGCCTCTTCCGCTGTCACTCATTTTAAAAGGAAACCTTCTTTGCATATCATAAAAAATGAGATGCAATTTATGTCCTCAAGCCTTCGAGCGGGTACATGGTGAGAATACAAAAGCACGGTGGGAGACCGAGGAGTGCGTTCCTCCAGATAAAGAAGAGAAATAGGGGGGTTTGGACTGGTGCAGGAAGTGAGGGTAGGAGGGTTTAAATTAAGGAAAAGATCTCTCTGATCTGTCAAGATGAAGTGGCAATAATAAAGAAGAGAGTGTTAGCTCTTTCTTTTCACTTTAACAAGAAATGTTTTATTATTTTATCGTTTAGCATGGAGGAATACATACACACTAGGAAGGAAGCCTGATTTTTTTTCACACCGAGTCACAGATATATGCCTCTCCTGTTATGAAATATTTTTTTTTTCTTAAAAGAACACGGCAGATGTCTCCACGGCCTTGCGATATGAAAAATTCAATTTAAAAGGATGAGAGAAAGAATGGTGCGCGGCCTATTTTCATTCCCCCTCACCACGAGATATGAGAATGATGTTCCATTGTGAAGGGGGGAAATGATGCCAATCGCGCTGCCGAGAAATTCCTTCATAATTCGACTCAATTCCTCCAAATCCCAATGGCAAGCCGCTGTACCAAGGAGATGGAGCGGGCGAGGTAGGGGAGAGACGGATCGAGGCAAGATGGTGCAAGATTGAGAGTGCGAGTGAGAGAATGACAGATGACAGAGGGAAAGGTGGAGAGGATTGGAGTTGGGCAGAAGTGAGAAGACGACAGAGGTGAGAGCGAGAGGTGTAACAGCAAGTGTCGATTGGTGTGCGTTCTTCACTCCTCATTCAGCTGATGGACAATGGACCGAATTGTGTGAGGTTCACGGCAGGCCCAAGAAAAGCGTGTTGGAGCCTGGAGCACTGAACCCGTGACATTTAGAGGTTCTACAGCCCAGCTAGAAGGAGTAATCTTATATTGGACAGTTAATAAGACTTAAGATGAAACTTGTGTTATTTGAATAAATGTGCTGAACATGTTTGTGAAAAGTGCATCATGGGAATGACCAAGGTTGCTTGAATTATCAGTCTATAGACTGTTTTTTTTAAACTTTGCTAATTTACTTCTATTGAATATAAGTTGCACAGGGTTCCTCTGTATTTACGCGGGTTGGAAATCTTTTCAGCAAAATTCTATCACTGCTTACATTATGGTTCTTATGTAAACTTGTGCATTCACAGCTAGTTGGGGTTACATTTGCGAATTTGGTTAAAGCTTGTGCATAAGAAGAATTCGTTAAAGTGAGGAAGAGAGAGAGCGAACGAGGTAGAGAAAGAATGAAAGAACGAGCTCTTCCTGCTTCAGGCTCCTGTGAAGATCAATGAGCCGTTTCCTCTGAAGGCACATAGCGCGCAGAAAAAAATGATCTGCACAAACAAATTTGACAATGAAGGAGTGCACCACTGTGGAGATGCAGCAAGCACAAAATCATAGAGACCGGAGCAGAAGGGAGAGAGTTGCATGAAGAGCTTTTTTTGTTTTCCAACTCTTACCTTCCTCTTTTTGGAGTTTTTTTTTTTTTTTTCATGCTCAATAGCTAGGAGGCACACAGCGTAGCAGTGGAGTCATCAAAGACTTGAGGCTTATCAAAGAGGCACAGCGAGTAAAGAAGAAGACAAGATAGAGTGAGCAAAACGGAAGGGGGGCAGCTGAGCGGGAGCAGAAAAAGGTGGACGAACGACGAGTAAAGAATAAGTGATGATCACAAGAGTGTAGTTAGGATCGAGAGAAGGCAGGGTGAAGAAAGGCTCTGTCAGATCTACTCAGTGTTCACCGCATGCTAATTGGGTTGGTAAAGCTTGGTCTTATGTCTTGGATATAAACTTTTTTGCTGGTTTTTTGATGGTATCGGTTTCTAGAAAGCATCTTTACAGCTGGTGCAGAATTTCAGGCCATTGTGGCATCTCGAGGATTGGAGCTGCCACTTTCGATGACAAATCTGACCATTGCCATCGTTGTGTATGACAGCATGCAGGACTAATGGGGTGGGCGAATTGAAAAGGAAATGTGTAGGCCATCCATTTGCGGAGCACTTTTCACCTCAGACCACATCTAACACATGATGAATAGACGGGCGTCAGACACCGCTCCATTACCCGAGGCCTCCATGTCTTCAGCTCCTGACTCCCAGCATCTTTAAATCCCTCTTCTGCTGGCCTGCTGCAGTTTGATTTTTGGTGCCTTCCCTTGTAGTTCTTCTCTCCCGACTCTGACGTTCCTGGCTTTGTATTACCATTTCCTCATCTTTATTCTTTCCAAATTTATCTTGCATTGGCTTTTTAATACTTCCCACTGGTCCAATTTCACTTTGTGTTCAGACTTTCTCTGTCCAAATCTTGCATTGCACCCTTTCTGGTTCTGTTTACTGGTTTCAGCCACCGCACCAAATCTGAATTGTGTGTCCTTCACTTACGAGTGTTTCTCATTATGCTCTGTGCTCTCTTTTTCCCCCAACTTTTTGGCTCTCTCAGCGTTTTGGAAACCACATCCGGTTTTGTCCCAACTGTTCTCCATCAGCTTATCTGCCTCCAGCTTGGTGCCTCCCTCCTGCTGTCCAATTCCAGTTATCCCTTTACTATCCAGCTCCAAAACCCCCCTTCATCAGTCCAGCACCAAGCTCCATCCAACAACTTAAACCCACGCTCCCTTGGCTTGGCCTGCTCCAATCGCGCTTTGGCTCGTTCCCCTACCCCAGGCTGCTTTTAGCCTATCTGGCCTGCGCCGTTCTTTTATGAAAGCGACGTTTAAACGAGTTCGAGAGGGGAATCTGTCCTCCATCTGCAGAGCCGCAGCTCCCAGAGCTCAGAGAAAGAAAGTGCTGACTCTGGAGTGATGCCTGCAGGAGTCGTTTAAGCACAGGATCCATATTTACACAACGAAATGGTCTGCCTACATTTGAAATAGTAATGCATCTGCCTGGGAGATTTTTAATCACAATCTCAGTCGCCCTCTCGGGGAAATACCTCGACTCCAGGATGTGTCCTGAGACGGTCATAATGTCCTTGATGGAAATGTCATAACTATGCTAATATATGCAACCAAATCAAACTGTTCTCATAGTTATAGACATCACGGCCATTTAATGTTACTTACTGTGAATTAAACAGTGCAATTTACATTGTACATTAGGGCACTGTAAACACTCCATTCCTTTTCTGCAGCAGATCAAACAACGCGCTTAGCATTTTCCGCAAATTATAAGAACTTTTAGTAAAACTTTCTATGGAAGCCATATTTATAATAACCTATAAACACATCCATAACATGCTCTAATGCATGGATGCAGGGTATCGTGACAACCCTAAGTGTAATGTATTTTCCTAAATATTCATAACACTGGGTATAATGCTTAATGAGACATAAAAATATTGACATTACACTTAGGGTTGTCAACGATACCAGAATTTTGACTTTACCATTACCAAGTACAGTATCGCCATTCTCAATACCAAAATGATACTTTAACCAAAAAAAAAAACCCACACACACATCGTTGAACACCCACAGTTCTGATTGTTAGTGCTAGATTATGATTTCCTCCTTTTTATGAATCTAAAGCTCTTCATAAGTTAAATAAAACAAGTAACTAAATAATTCCAACGTAGCGCTGACCAATCGGGACTCAGGGGTGGGGGGGCAGGTTGCTGTTGTCCGAGTGTAAATACGCAAGTTCCCCCCAATAACATGCACAAGAAATGTTAGCTATTGCTATATAGCTATAGTTAGTTAGATCATCATACTGTACAACCCCAAACTACACCGTAATGAAACAAAAAATAATAGCGCCCCTCAAGTGACGAGTAATGGCATGGGAAGCGGAGGGATATATTTGCACCATGCGCAGTATGCACGTACAGTTACACAGCCGAATCGAAGTAGAGGTCGGGATGCTTGTCAGTAAGATGCTTAGCCAAGTAGCTCTTGTTCACTGTTTTGCCCAAATCTCACTCTTTGATCCTGTCTCTTCCACAAGTTAAAGGCGTAAAATAACTTCTCGTAAAAATAACGTCTCGCCCATCCGAGTCAAATTAGCACGCGCAATTTGATTAGCCTATAGCCAGAATACAAGGTCAGATTAGTGTGGGTCAATTTCAATGCAGCATCGAAAGTATCGAACGTTACAGAATCAAATCGTTTACTGTGTTGTAGTATTGAAAAGGTATCAAACTTTCAATACCTCGTGCAACTCTAATTACACTTTATAGCAATGTTTATTATGCATTATGAATTGTTAACATACTGCATTATAAGTAGTGTTCATATCACATTAGATCAGCAACGCCAAAGAAACTCAGTCCCAGTTTGCATAGTGCATTATGTTTCTTCATAGACACACTGAGACCTGCACTGATGCGTTTACTTTGTTAGTTTCTTGCAAAGAGACTTCCTAATGCATGTTTATAATTTAGTGCTCTAACTCCGTTTATAACTGCAGGGTTTTGGGCTTGATTCAATTGTAAGAAAGAAAACATTGGAAAATGCCATTGGTTTAATAAACACTTTCGATTTAAAATATCTCACTTTACTTAGATCTCCCAAATACAACTTCTAAGTTATTATAATTAGGTTATAAAATCATATGTCTGTCAATAATCTACACTCATAAATGACACTTATATAAACTCTGTCACTGTGTCTTAACTAAACATAATGCACTGTTATGGCTACTACTTAGAATGCATTCTGTTAGCAATTCATGGGCAATAAACACTGCTATAAAGTGTAACGCATTATCATAAATAATTATAACAAAGTCTCTAGTTTATTGTGAATTCGCTATAGCATGTTATGAATGTACTCGTAGGTCAAGATACGGCCTTTACATAAAGTGTTCACGAGCGCTTTTGCAGTAGATCAAATGTTTCATGTGGTTCATCCCACATCAAAGGCTGAAATGAATAAGAAAGGTTGAAGGAAAAGATCTGGCAAACTCTTTTTCACATAATTATGTGTACACAAACTAGGAGGGTGAAGGTATGACAGAAATAATGGTACAATATTACTTTACACTAGTATTTATAACTTTATTGATGATGACCTCCAGAAAAGGTCATTTCTAGGTGTGCACGTGTCTTACAGCATGCTACAAGATTTTTTCAAAAAGAGGGTGCCCTACTTTTTTGTATTTATACATTGTTTTTTTTATAAGCTACTGAAGGAGAGCAATCCTCTTAAGTATTTAAAAAAAAAATATTCTAGCAGTTTGCCTAAAACTAAATACTTTAATCCTTGTAAGGCTGCTGCAGTGTTGTGTGGCATTTCATGCTATGTTTTTTAAAAATAAATTCTGTAAGCACACTGCAAACTTGTGGGGGTGTTTACTCAGATCTAATACAAGCAAGCAGCATGCTGGGATTTATGTTAAAGATTCATTCATCTACTTTTTTATTGTTAACTTGGGCATGGAATTCCTGGACATTTTTATTTGAGATGCGATTTGCTAAACTGACCCGCGAGGCGCAAACTGAGCCAAAGGACAAAGCTGAAGTGCTGCAGAAATAAAATGTGTTCTGGATTTCTGGTCCGAAGAACAAAAAAAGAAAAACAATCATATATGAATCATTTATTTAGCACCAGCTCCGTGTTCTCTGTGCTCGGTCGCCGTATTTTTGACCAATGAATAAAAGAATTTTACGAGTACATTTTAGCCCCACCCCCTCCCACATGCCCCTCACTTAATGTTTTGCTTTTCGGTTCGTTTAATGATTGTGCAGTGTGAAACCGAATAGCAAACGAATCAAAAGTATCAATTTCGCTCTGATTCGGACTCTGCAGACGGACTAACAGGTGTGAAAGCGAGCCTCTGAGAACATTTCCACACAAAGCCAGCTAAATTTAGAGAATATCCCGAACCCGAGTAAGCAAACGCCCTACAACAGAGCTAGCTAGCTAACCCTGGATTAAAAAAAGTTAATAAAAAATGTAATTCTTGAATGTGATCCATTGGTAAAATGACGAAAGTTAAATCAGTTACTCAGTCAAGGGACAAGTCTTATTATTTTTACTGATTGAATTACTTGGATGGGGTCGGGGCATGCGTTTATACCGTGATATAATGAATACTGTGATATTACGTTGTACACTTCATCCCGTGAATTTTCCGATACAAGCACGTTGCGCTAAAGGTTGACAGACAGCGAAGCCGTCTGTGTTTCAGCAGCATATTTGAGTTTCCTCAGGAAGCCGATATAATTACAGCGCGAGCAAAACGTTCTCCAGCGAGTTCCAGTGCTACTCGAGCCGTGCGAACAAGAGCCGGAGGGACGGCACAGCGAGCGAGCTGATGACTGATATGTGCAGGAGTGAGAATCACACAGGCAGTCGTGGGTGTGGGTGGGTGTGTGTGTGTATGATTTTCTGGGTTGGTAGAGAGTGCTGAGTGTTTGTGTCTACCGGCCTACATGCACTAACACATATAATATGAACACATTAGGCAGAGAACAGAGACGGGAACCAGAAGAGAACGAGCAGACAAACAGATAAATAAATGATCAGATAAATAAATAAGCACCCAGGGGTGATGAGGGAGAGGAAGCAGAAGGAAGTTTGATGGGCTGACGGTATCCTGTGTTAGGATGAAAAAGAAAAAAAGAACAGTTCACGCTGATGAAGAACATGCCGGTAATGGCACTCCTATATGTTTTAAATGGCGCCGTTAATGGAGCTTTTATATGTGCCGAAATGGCTTTCTTAATGGCTCTGATTCCTACTTTTCTCTAATTCCTGCTTTGAAAGGAATGTTTGCCATGGAGTTTTGTGTGTGTGTGTGTGTGTGTGTGCGCGCAAGCCTTGCTTCTGTGTTATTGATCCCCACCTGCTCTCAAAGTAATGGGAACTAATGCAGCATGGGGAAGAGTTTTTTTTTCTACAGGATCAGTGATTTCCACTGTTTTATGAGCTCCTTGTTGATGGATGTGTGTGTGTGTGTGTGTGTGTCTTGGCAAGTGTGTATGTGTGTGTTGTGTCTGTTTTTATTTCTTTGTGGTTCACTGAAAGACGGAGGTCATCTTCACACTAATATCCAAGAATTTAATTACGGATTTTTCACACTAGCGAGATGCAGTGAGCTGTGCGTCAGTGGTACCCTTGGCTAACAAGGGGGATGGAAACATTTCCTCATTAGTTACCCCCTCTGCAAAATGTACACGGCGAAAAAGCCTGTGTCTCTCCAAGTGTGATATTACAAATTTGGTGGTCAATTAGCTCAGTTAGGAAGCCTCCGAAGTCTCAGAAATCAGATCGTAATTAGCTTGTTGTGACCTGACGCCCCGGTTTTTCTCTCGCCTTCGCAGCTGCCTCATCGCAGAGTGACGTTCTCCACGGCCAATCCGGTGCAGGACGCGCAGGATTCCTCCCAGCAGAGTTACTACGACAGTGGCCTGGAGGAGTCGGAGACGCCCAGCAGCAAGAGCTCGTCAGGGCCTCGCCTCGGCCCGCTGGCACTGCCTGAGGAACACTACGAGAGAACCACACCCGACGGCAGCATCGGAGAGATGGAGCACCCCGAGAATGGTGAGAGATAGATAGATAGATATGTACATGCTTTATTGATCCCATGAGGGGAATTTCTTTTCGAGACAATTAGGCCTGAGCTGCAGCTGGGCTGTTACTGGAGCTGGTGAAGTGAAGATGGATGAATTGCTGCACAAGCTGCTGCTTATTCCTCCTCACTTCTTATTGCCACGTTTACTGTTTAATTCTTTTTTCTGTTTCCACTATAGACAGACAGACAGCTGGATAAATAAACTGACAGACAGATAGATAGATAGATAGATAGATAGATAGATAGATAGATGGACAGACAGACAGATAGACAGACAGAGATAGACAGATAGATAGATAGATAGATGGACAAACAGATGGATAGATAGACAGATAGAAAGATAGACAGATAGATAGACAGACAGAAAGATAGACAGACAGAGATAGACACAGATGGATAGATAGACAGATATAAAAATAGACAGACAGATAGACAGACAGACATTAGAGGCACAGTGTGACTGTGCAGATTTTGAAGAAGACGATTATTGGCTGCTGCTGCATGAGCTTCTCATTTCTCCAACATTTACTGTTTTGTTTTCTTGGTTTTAGACGAATCTTTATGCACGAGCTGCTTCTGTTATGATTGTGATGAGTTCTCCTGATTCTAACACACATCCATGCGTAACCACGGCGCCAGTGTCTCTGCAGTCAAATTTCAATGTATCTGTCAGTCTGTATCCTGTCCATCAGCAGGCGCTTCAAATCTATCTTAATGGCTCCCTCACACGAACATGCTAATTAACCCGGCAGCTAATGGAGCTTTTGGACTGCAGATAAACCTGCAGCTTGACTGTAGAGGCAACAGCGCGCTGCCCACATAAACACTCTGTTTTTGTTTCAGCAAGACCGACTGCCTACTCAACAATGTGCGTGCTTTGCTTTTTTTTTTTTACTTCCATTTAAGTGTCATAAACATGTGCTAATGAGTGGCTGCAAAAGCCACTACTCTGCAGAGCTCCTGCGAGCCCCTTCTGAGTTTAACATCTTTAACAAAGTGTATTTTTACATTTCCTTCTCCTAAGAAGAATCAGCCTGACAACTGCTACCACGCTGAATTTATTCTTCTTTAAATTCTGTTCTGTACGATTTCATCTCCATTACTGCTGCTGCTCTTTCTAAAACCATTTACATTCTCCATGCCTTCGCGTTTCTCTCCATTAGCATGGGCCGAGTTGAATTCTTTTTGGTCGTGTCTTTCTGGGCCGAATTGGCGAGCCCCGTTTTTAGCGTTTCAACTCGAAAACATGACGGTTCCCCACACGTCTCATTCTGTTTAACATACTCTGTGGAACATGGCGTCCCGCTGCCTTCACACGGGGAACTTAAAGTAAAAGTGGAAACCACACACACTGCCTTCTGTTTCCGAATTCAGAAGGTTCTCTCGCGGCACCTGTGATGTATTATGCATGTTTCTCTCTTTTTTGTCCAACTGCGTCAGAAACAGAAGGCTTTTTTTTTTCTGTTTAGGACAAAATGACCCATTTATTAATATTCCCTAATAGTGAGAAAATTACTTTTCCAACATGAAATAACAAGATGTGCTTGGCTCAATTTCTCTGAAGAAACATGAAAAATATTTTTGTCACGAACAGCTGAAAAATAGGAAAATAGATAAAGCGTCCTGGAAATGTATAAAATTGGGCTGTTAAGCCACTGATTGCATATTTTAGTGTATTTCTCCCCACAGCTGACATCCCATACAGTGCAAAAGTCTAGGCACCCGGATTTTTTTATATCATTTTTGCCTTAGATGTTTATTTGATGTCTTCTGCATTAGTGCGTCATTAGAAAAACAGCAACTTTAACAATTCTAAACATTTATTTTACAAAAATGTAATTGTTATGGAGAATTTTTTGTGCATTATTAAAGAAAGTAAGATATTCAGCACTAGAGCACTTTTTAGATAAAAAACAGAATCAAGGCTGTTCTGGGATTTTACCTGCAGAGACAGAAGCAAGTGAGAGCCAAGGTTCTGCAGAAGAACCGTGGCAAGTTCTTCAAGATTCTTGGAACAACCTACCAGCCGATTTCCTTATAAAACTGCAATGCCTAAGAGAATTGATGCAGTTTTAAAGCCAAAGGCTGCAAAACACCAACACACTGATTTGGTTTCGTTTTTTTATTGTTTACTGCTTTTATAGTACTTTTGTTATATTCAGGAACTTTTAATTTCATAATTTTGAAATGCATTTTTGCTTTACAGAATTTATTTACATGTGCTTAAGACTTTTGCACAGTACTGTATGTGTATATAGTTTATTAGGTATATTGATCTAATAAAGTGGGTAAACACTATGATAAGGATATAAATATGTCTCATTACCTCCTCTGGACGGCTCAGCACGTGTCCCTCTGGACCAGTGATACCCAATTCCAGGATTCTACGCTGCTCCTGTAACAAACAACAACAGATGATAAGAAACATGAAAAAATAGAGATATAAAAAAGATGTAGCGGTGGATGATAAAACAGATGTGCCTTAAACCCTACATAGATGGGATTAGTTTTTCAGGATGATGTCTGTAATAAAACATTTGTACGTCTCCTGTGTGATACTCTTAAAACTCTCGCATCCAGGTGGTTATAATTTAACAGCTTCTTTTTCTACGAACCTAGATGTTCATATTCATGTTCATATTATACTACAATCATGATATTGTGGCATATGTATATATAAAGGGAAATTTTATACCGGCTGTAGCCATCATTATAATGGCTAATATTAATCAGCCTGCGGGTTTGCACGCTTTCTTTTGATTACATTTATTTTCCTTCTAACGAGCTTCTAGTGAATACAGTACATAGACAAAGTGATACGACCCATAGCAACTACATGTTTAGAAATATTTTCTTTTAATATTTTCTTTTAATCTGCAGGCAAAAAAAGACTAAACGCAGCAAGTAGCAGCATTCCAAAAACTTTTTTTCCCAAACGCTAGAGTCGACATGTGCCTGCAAATCCAGAGATGTCTATCGGGACAAAAATAAAATGATCAGACCCATAAAATAAAATAAAAAATGTAATTTGGTAATTTGGCATGTCATTTTATCAGGGGACAAGGGACAAAAACATCAACACTGCCGTTCCGGATGGAAATAAAATCATAAAGTAGCACCCATGTAAAACTAATTCTGTCCGAATAGAACTTTAGTTTATAGAAAAGTAATAAAAAAAATTATTAAACAATTAATAATCACTATCCCTCTTTAACCAAACTTAGTTCTCACCGTAATAAGGACTGTATCCTTATTTTTAGAGACTGCTGTGACACCCCAAACTGTCCAGAGCCGAGTGCGTGTTTGCATTAATTACCCTGATATCACGATGGTGTTCTGCTTTGGTCACCGTTGCCAGCATAAAGTCTGAATTTTACGCCACATGTTTTGACTTAAGAGTCTCAGACAGTTTATTCCATATGGTGTGTGTCAATCCTGGACGTCCCTGTTGGAATCTTACCTCGGCGATGATGTCTCCGTTCTCAGCGTGGACCTGCGCAATGGCACCGAGGTCCCGGATCGTGCTGAACACCTCGTAGATCTGCAGAGGAACAAACACACAAACACACTTACTCTTTCTCTTAGGTTGGTTTCAGCAGACCTTCTGGATTTTGTGCCAGACCCTTTGGCTGCATGTTTCCCCCAGATGGAACACGGAGTCTTGGACTACCAGAGTCCCCTTTTGTTTATGAGTGAGTCAGAAAGGCGCCTCTAAAGATCGTTTCCTGAATTTTTTCATCCTTACTCTTTTGGTGCGAGTTCACTCAGGGCTTCTGGAAAGCTTCACTTCTAAAGGAAACACTGTGTCTCACAGTTACATGATGTAAATAATGTCGAATGGGTCTGGTTTTAATATCAGCCGTGCGAGGTACGCCAGTGGAAGAGGGCCGGTGAGACTGAGTTTGTTCGTACCTGAGAGTCGGTCAGCTGGAAGATGTCTTTGTAGGCCAGGTAGACCAGGAAAGAGTTAACACCTGTAGAGAGAACATCAGTTAGAAACTAAAGCTCAAACCACCACCCAAACAATATCTGTCCTTTTTCATTGATGGATGGGATAGAGGGGGGCCAATACATTGTGCAAAACAACAGATGGGCTCCAGTCAGTAATTGTACACCTAGAAAGTGGACCAGATAAAATGTGCAATAAGTGTCGCTACAAGGTGGGTCTACCTAATAAACTGAGACTTTGTAAGAGTGGCTGTCTCTTCGGGCGCATTTTGATCTAAGTTCCGGAACCTATAGAGCAACTAAAGAGTTGCCGGAACTTTCAAGAACAAAGAATTCACAGTTCCAGAACGAGAACGGACTATTATGTAAAATAACAGAGGAACTGACGCAAGCTGTGTGACGCTTACGTAATTTCAGCACGCGGCAAAAGTACAGCAACACGGTAAACATGGAGGCGGTTGAGATTCAAGTTGTGTTGTCCTCAATTGTTTGCTTTGCCGTGCAAATATGATGTTAACGCATTGTTTTTGAAGTAGCGTGGAAACTTGCCGCTTTGCTGGTCGTTCAAGTAATCGCTTGTTAGTTTTAAAAAATTTCCCAACATGGTCTCACACTTCTGAATGCGTATTAAACGTTAACATTCGTACCTTTTCTAACGAGCTTATTTGTATAAAATTGAGCGAAATCCGACCACATTGCCCTTGCTCATTTGAATTCATACAAATTTCTCATGAGATCAGGTTAAAAATGGCAGGTCAGTACAGTAAGCTCTGCCCCAATACTTCCTGGTCCACAGACAGAGACAAAATAAACTAAAAAGGTTCAGCCCAGGAACTGAAAATCGTCTTCAGTTCCTCCTGTAGCGACACACCTAATATTAGTTCCTAGAAAGTTCATAGGGTTCCTAAAAAGGTTCCTGCAGTGGAAATTAGGCTTTTAAGATGGGATTTTTTTTAAAAGAACACGTCCAGAAGCAGGACATTCATCTGTGGTTAACTGAAAATTTTGTAGATTCATCATAACTACCTATACCAAATGCAGGTCACTGGGGTGGCCCACTCAAGGGTACATCTTTTGTACCTTACTAAGAGGAGCATAACTGTAGTGAAACATCACACTTGGGCACATAATTAGACTAAGGACTGCTGTTGTATGAGGGTACATTTACACTATGTGTACCTTGGGGAACAAAAATTTACCTTTTTTTACGACAGTGTATCTACATATTGGTAGACCTGTTATTCGTATTATCCGCAGTACATAAGGCTACTACAGGCTAGTTAGGACAGACCTTAGCTAGCTAAACAGAACAATCCCTGGACCGTACATGACACACGTGTTGACGTACTTCCTGTGACGTAGTTCCTGTTTTTTCGAAATCCGTTTGCCGGGAGAATCTCACAGTGTCGGAGAAACTAACTTTTTTTCTTTCTTTTCTAATCCGCATTTTTTTCTTATAATTTATTATTTTCTTATCCGCTGTTACACATTTCTCTCCTTTATTTCGCTTCCTCCGCACTTTAGCAAACCGATATAACCAAGCGGATAAAACAAACTTCCAACAGAAAAATACAATCAACCGACGAAGCAATAAAAACGTAAGTATCGTTTTAAACACGTTAACATGGCCAACTCTGACCTTAT
>JAOUQW010000009.1:11460948-11474928 GCA_028565825.1 Olivaichthys viedmensis
TCTTCCAGAAATCCATTACAACTAATTCAATAAGAGCTATCTTTTTAGATAACACACACACACACACACACACACACGATCAATGGTCCCAAGCACACTTGACCGTCAGTTGTCACCCTGAGGATGTCCTGTGCCAAAGAGCGTATTGAAGATATATTTACTCCGCCTTTCAGACGATGCCTTCTCTTAAACATTTATAATATATCTCTTAAAAAATAATAATAATAATTTTGACGCCGTAGGTCCGCAGGAGCAGCCGTTAAAATATATCTCGCCTCTTATTGTTGATGTTGGCAGCTAAAAGGCAGAGTGTGTGTGCGTCTGTGCATCGCGCAGCCCATTAAGGCAGGATTACATAAATCACAGCGACGCGAGTGAGACTGCGGGAGCGCCCGGGAAAAGCTCACTCTTCACTCTTCCCCTCTCCCAGCCCACACACTTAAAGCTGCTCATTTGCCTCTCCAAATCCAGCAGACATGACACCCTAGGATTAATCTAATTAACCACTATTTAGGGTACGAAGGGAAGTAGAATAAGCTACGTTCGGAAAACAGACTCATGTCTAGCGCAAATACTGACAGTGTAAGCTGTGCAGGTCCTTTATATACACACTGCATTTATCTTTTCCTCCTGGGGTTAAGGGATGAGGTGAAAGGTCAGGGTAAGCCGAGCGCCATTACTGAGATTCCGTATGAGCTGTATACTGTAAAAAAAACTATTTAATCTGTTATTTCTGGTACAAAACAACACCTGAGAATGAACCGAGTCTGTGAATCAATTAAAAGTGTTACCCTAGCGTTCACCCTAGCAAGCAACAAGTCGTTCCCAGTTTGTCTCTTGCGACCGTCACTGTCGCCGCTTGTGGGCGTGGTTTAGATACGAAACGGTAATAGCAAATGGCTATACAGTGTACTGTATTATTGTAACAAAACCCAAGAAAAGCTGAAACCGCAGATAAATGTCTTCACCCCAAACACCGTTGAATAGGAACTACACGTAGCTGGTAATTGAAGTTGCTAAGAGTAGAGAATCAGTAGGTTATTAGATGAATAGCTGCTTATGTTTAGCCAACACACTCCAACGTTAGCTAACGTATTTAATAGAAAGCAAATGCAAAAATAACTGGCTTTAGCAACAACAACAACAAAAAATTGTCATTATTAAATTCAATCACATGTGTATGATGGCCATGTGAAACGCCCAGACCTCAACTATGTGGGTGATTTCAGCCTATAGAACTGTATCTGTGATAAACAGAACAGATAGAACAGTATCTATGATGAACAGAACAGATAGAACAATATCTATGATGAACAGAACAGATAGAACAGTATATATGATGAACAGAACATATAGAACAGTATCCTATGATGTCAGGACGGACCACTTTGGCGGGTGGACCACCACGATCACCACACTGGTGAAAAATAGGCCAGACCATTTAGACTCATTTTTTTAAAATCTACTGACTCTTGTAGGTTGCACACTAGCCAATCGGTGTGTCATGTCCTATTATCATATAAATGAGTGTATATTGAGTAACACAGAACATTAGCTGAGGTTGTGCTGAATCCGAAATACATAATACTTGATGTTACTGTTTAAAAATGGCCTGATCATTTGGAATACATGCAAATACAGGACTTCTTGGTCACAGTTGGGTTCAGCTCTTAATTACCATGTGATGTAAGAACAGAGGAACAGCCTGGCCTTATTGGGGTTTCCCAAAAAAATGGAAAAAATATATCTATGTCTCAAATTGCGTACTTTGTGTCCTTTTAGTGCAAAAAATATGCACTCACGCTGGGAAAACTCTGAGATGTAGTACACTATTAATGCATGGAAATTGCAGAGAAATCGAGAGTGGAGGAGCGGAAGGGGAGGAGCCATCACATTCTGCTGTGGTTCGAATTTTTCAAAAAGTGAGAAACCCATTTCACTTCAAACGTAAATTAGGTGCCGAAAATGAAAGGCAGACATTTAGGGTTGTACAATGAGCTGTTGTTCCTTTGGAGGCTGCTCTGGCTAAGTGATGTGAGGCACCACGCGGCGATCTGTCATTTCCATTTAGCATTTAGCGTTCGATTTGAGACGTTACTACCCTACAAGTGTATCGTGTAAGAATATAGTGCCTCTTGCACGATTTGAGACAGAGCCTGTACATTTCTTAGTCTCTGTCTATGGGAACTAGGAGGCAAAGCCAATCGTGTGTTATCTGAGCATGCACTCTGTCTGCCGAGACATGTTATTTGCTCTCTCTTTCAACGGTGCTGCACTTTAGGTAAAGTCGTCTGATCACCGTGATGCCTGCTACTCGGCAATCACAGTGCTCCTCCAATAATTGTCGAGTGTCACAGGCCCCGCTGGAGACTGATCACCTTCCGGGTTCCACAAGAGATTCAATCAGAGACAATAACACGAGACTACAATTTTAACACAAGGTTGATGCTGCTGAAATAACAAACGTCTGAAACAACGAGAGTCCTACTGAGCAGCTGTGTAGTTGGAGAATGCCATGGTCTTCTTTCATACGTGCTAAGCAATACAGCCTTATACATTTTAGCTACAGATGACAAATGAAAGGAAAAAGCTGAATAAAAGAGTGCATCCACAGGTCACGAGGGCTCACTGAATGGTTTAATGAGGATGATAAATGATGTAAATCATATACTCTGGCCTTCACAGTCACCAGATTCTCAACCCAATTGAACACCTGTGGGAGATTTTAGATGTGTTAGACAGCGGCTCTCCACCCCCATCATCATCAAAACACCAACTGAGGGAATATCTTTAGGAAGAACCGTTCTCCATCAGTTCCTCCAGTACAGTTCCAGAGACTTGTAGAATATACAAGGAGCATTGAAGCTGTTCTGGAGGCTCGTGGTGGCTCAAACGCCTCACTAACACACTTTATGTATGGTTTTCCTTTAATTTAACACCCGTTTGTATATTGATGTGATGTTCATTGCTGCCTTCCTCAGTATGAGAGTTAGTATGAGAGTTAATAACAGCAAACAAACATAGCATAATACACAGAGCACAGTAGATATGACTACAAAGAGTACAAAATGTAATAGACAGTGCAATACAATACATACACAGGACAATAAAAGCATCATTAGGCAGTGTAATGTGCAAAACATCTGAGCAAAAATGTGCAAATTACTATATAACCGTTGTAAGAAGTAGCATATGAATGTAGCAGCTTATTAGATAAATAGTGAATAAGAAATTATCTGTATGACCATGACACATGAGCACAGCCCAGAAGATGATGCTGTGCAGATAATAGTGTGCTGTGTTTGATTTGGTTTGTTCACTTCAGTACAGTTCAGGTGGGTGTTTGGGGGGCAGTAAGGTATTGAGAAGTTGGACTGCCTGGGGGAAGAAGCTGTGGCAGCGTTTGACAGTAACGACCCTCAATAACCTGATGGTTTTCAGACCAAATAAAAAAGGTTTTCACAAACAATAAGGACTTAAACCTTCGTAGGTTCATTTTATGACTTGCTGTTGGATTTTTGCATTCAGAGCTCAGCCTATCGGTTGTTGTTTGAGAGGAACATATCTGCACACACGTCCTTCAGTGTTTTAAGCCAGGCATCCACCCCAGGATTTTTAGCCCCGATTTCAGGTTTCTGTGAATTTCCAGAGTGCAGAGTGCCAGGATCAGATGATCTGGTGATATGAGAGGGTAAACAAATCAATCGTAAGCCTCCCTGTCTCGCTCCAGGATGATCAGGGGCCTCGTCATATTTTCTTTTCCTTTTTTTTGTTGGATTTTTACCCTATTTTCTCCCAATTTAGTCATTGCCAATTCCCACCCACTAGCTAGTTCTCCCCTATCACACGACAGCTTCCAACTGGGGGAGGGCAAAGGCTAACATGTTCTTCCTCCGAGACGCATGAAGCCAGCCACCGCATCTTTTTGAACTGCTGCTCATGCAGCGTCACAGGGCAGCTGAATACACTTGGAGGAGACACTAACTGCCATCTTCTGTATACATGAACTCACAAATGACCATGATTGGCTGGTATCGTTCTGATTGACAGGAAAGAGAGAGTAACGTCATCCTCCCCACCCAGAGAACAGGGCCAATTCTGCTCTCATGGACTCCCGGCCACGGATGGCTGTGGCATTGTCGGGATTCGATCTCGTGCTCTCCTGACGATAAGGCGAACGTTTTTATGTCATATTTTCAAACATTTATGATTTTTAATGACTGAACACGTTCACGACTCTTGTACTGTGAGACGGTCAGCAATATCACAGGACGACTGATGCATAAGCACTTGAAGGATGAGATGGTGGAATTCGTGGCTTTATAATGTATAATGAACAAATGACCACAACCGGACAGTATTTATTAGATTAGTACCAATAATAAATTAGTGACTCTGTGTGTGATAACCCTGTCTTTGCCTAAAAGCCCTCAACAAAAAGACAAGAAATCTGCTATGATTTTATAAGTTGTGTAGTGTATGTCCATCTTTAGAACATAATTTTTTGATGTTGTTGTTTTTTAATTCATTTTTATTTTTTTATTTTTTTTAACTTAACAGTACAGTGTAAATGTATATGGAATTACAATCAGTTGTTCCTAATCTTTTCGCTTTTGTGCAAAATAAAACGAAGAAAGGGGCCAACACCAGAATGAGGTCACGTCCCTTCCTGAGAGGAGAGAGTCCCATCTTTTATAAAATTGAGATGTGGAGCCTCTTAAAGTAAATTAGATTTTTTTTTCCTAAATACAAAAAAAAGAAAGCAGATCCTTCAGCCATGATGAAGAAACGGGTGGATTAGGACATTTCCAATGCAATCAAATTCTTCTACAAGTTATTAAAGATGCAAAAGCTAAAACATCTGCCTTCTCAGTGAGATTCTGGATTCTTGAAGGAACACCAAAAATAGTGATTAATGGACAGTGTTGCAGGGCTATGTTTAACATTTTAGACATAGTGTCGAAGAAATATGACTAATACCGTATAAGCTTAGGGCAAGTGAAAAACATCTTTACAACATTCTTGATTATATCTTGAATACAATGTCATATGAATTGCAGTGAAGACATCTTGAGATTGGAAAAATGGGAAAACTGTATTTATTAATCTTTGAGACAAGGCCAGTCATGTTAGTTTAGCAATGTTAGGTTTTAGACACGGCTAACAGGAGTTGTGTATTACAGCTTTTCCATTGGGCTAACTTATTTATTCTCTTATAATATATATCCACAGCAAACAATTACACACGATACTAATTAGACTCGGAGCTGTGTGCATGCTCACCATACAGATTTTCTAATAAATTCAATGTTGCGAAATGAAAAAGATAAAATGGTCCAGTCTCCTGAGCAGCACATGTCTGTAGGAAACACAGCACTAGCTGCACTATTACCCATCACATAATACCATTGAGGAGAGTAAATTAGGAATACATGCTGTCCCCTGAGGTGGTGGAATCTCGCTCTAATGCCCTCCTTCACCCTTTCCTTTTTTCCATGGATGGCTCTCGTGCTCTTCTTTTCGGTCAGTTGTTTAGATCCAATTTCGTGGTCAATCATTCCTTTCTGCTCTGCTAGTCCGTCGTTTGTTTCATGCTCAGTCCATTATTTCTGCTGCTGGTCAGGCGTTTATTTCCAGGCCTGTGTAATAAGATACCCAAACATGTTTCTTTTATTTCTTTCCTTTTCTTTTCTTATTCCACCCCAGGATGCTGTATGGGCTTTAAACCAAGCCCCATTACTTGAGAGTAAAAAAAAAAACTTCTTAAACCAAGTGAGAATAGTCCTCGAGAGAGAGAGAAACCCTCCCTAGGAGCCTGACATAATGGAGGGAATGAACAGTTGCTAAAGAAAGAAATAGAAAAAGGAGGGAGGGGAAAAAGGAAAGATGGATCTTTTGTTGTGGTAGACGCAGGGGGTGCAATTAAACATCACACTTGTGGTTGGGATAAGCAGTTTTATTGAGAGCTGCGACCAGGGGGTACGCACCATCATGCTAATGGGGGAAGAACTCGCATCGTGCTGCTCAGGAAAAAGAAGCAGCACATTTTGATGATCGTTCAGTTACAGAACAATCGCACTGATTAATTTTTCTCAGAGTCTACACATCGGGCCACGGCGTCTCACAATTCTTTCAGTACTTGTTGGGGAACGGATGGAGCAGGTGCATTTCAAGCTACGTTTGCACGCACCTGAGAACCGGAGGCACAACTGTTTCAGTGGGAAAACGATGCTATTTTTCAGGCTCATAAAAAAAGCGTTCACCTGATGGCTTGGTAAAGTTGGTCGGAGGTACAGTGGTGGGGGAAAAAACGCTGAGAAATGGTAGAAAGTGCCAGCACGAGCGGAACCGGCACCTCCCAGAGACGCCTAGACAGTACATGATGGAGTGGACAAGAGATTCTCATTTAGAAGATGAATGCTGACAAGGCGGCTCCCAGGGGACCTGTTCCTTCTGTCCAATTTGAAAACGAAAGGAAAGGCACTTCTGATTAACCACACACCTGGAGTGCTGGAGTGACGGAGTTCCGAAACGCAGTCAGCTGATCAGCATTCAGCTTCCGTCTCTTGCTACTTCACCCTTTAGACCCCGGAGTTCAATTAAGTGCCATCTCCAGCTAAATGAAGTCGAGCTACTAGCCAAATACAGCGTGGTTTTGGGTAAAACCGAAGAGTTCCCAGAGCTGCGTGCTGTCTGTAAAATCTTGCTTTGATGCTGCATTGCACATTTGTTTTATGTGCTTTTTTTTTTTTTCATAATGCGGAAAAAATAAGGAACTAGAAACTGTAGGAATTACTACCATAAATGACAGATTTGCCGTAGGCTCACTCCCTTAACTCCCTTGCCAGTAAGTAACACTGCAGCTTTCAGAAAAAAAAATGAAATTTCTCTAGCTCTCTCTCTCTCTCTCTCTCTCTCTCTCTCATCCTCTTCTCTCATTAGAGACCCACACTCGCTCCTGGCCTCGCTTTCCTTTCCTCAATAAAATCTCTCCTGTCCTCTGGTCGATTCCCATCCAATTAAATGCCCCCTTTCCTGTGCGTCCGTCCGTCATCTAATTAAAATACTCCCTGTTCCCTTACGTCCATCCACTTAGCCACGTAAGAGAATCCTCCCTCACACCCACCGCTTGCTGAAAACTTTTACCCTTTCGTTGCAGGGCTCTTCTGAAGACAATTCTGCCTTTATTTCTGCTTTCTCCCCTCTCTTTCCTCCCTTCATGTCTGCACTAAATTGGACAGAGAGTTGGAGGTAATTGAAGATCATTGTCGCCTCGGGCTGCAAGGTTTTTTCTCTCCGCAGCCCCAGCAGTATCCTCTCGCCTCTCCCTTACCGTCCAACCAATTTCCAGTCCTGTATGTTCGCTCCCCCACCAAGAAATTCGGAGCCCAGCGTGCACCGTCTCATCACCTCCATCTCGTTCGCTTCCTTTCTACCAGAAGGTGGATCCACAGGTCCCATGAGAAGCATCTCGACTAGTGTGTGGCGGAGCCCGGCTTACGAGATTTCACACTGGAGAAAAAACAAATAGCACACCTCCAAACAGCATGTGACTTGCGGAGACATGAGAGTGGACGCTTTTTAGGCCTAGTCCACACGAACACGGGTAAATTTGAAAACGCAGTTTTTATGTTTTGGCCACACTTGCCATGTTTTCAGTCTGTTTCCCAAAGGTTTTCCGGTCCACAATGAAACGTGAAAACGATAGAAAACGTCATGCTGGTTATGCGCACTGGGTGTCTGAGCCATGACCATTATGTCATTTCCATATGCCATTTTCGTCTGTTTTGATGCTGCAGTCATTAAACAGGCTTTCTTGCAGGCCACAGTGTCGCTTGTACACTACGCAAAGCATCAAACATGAAATTTAAATCATTATGAGGTTCCACCATCTTGGAATTGTGGAGATCACATGACAATCAAGCGTTTTCGAAAGGCGACGTTTCCCCCCTTAACCACACTACAACACCAAAACAGCCTTTTTCACATTTATCCAGTTTAGAGAGCGGACTCGAAAAGTTTTCAGTGGTGGAAAACTCAGTTTTAGTGTGAAATGGAAAGACAACACGGATCAGAAAAGTTGCGTTTTCAAATTTACCCGTTTTACTGTGGACTAGGCCTCAGACTCAAATACAAAGTTCTGAATAGCACGTGCTGTCACACTCGATTCTCTTCAGTGTTTCCTTTTTTTGTCTTTTCCCCCCCCCCCACTCAAACTCTTTTGCTTTGAAGAAAGTCAGACCAGATAACCTGTGAACTCCTCTTTTGGAAGTTCTGGAAACTACTCCGTTCGGGATCGCTTGTCTCCACGAAGAGTTGCGAATGTGAAAATGAGTTTTCTTCCTATTTAAATCAACAACAAAAAAAAATCAAAAATCAAAAACTTTTTGGCGCAACACTAATCATTCATCCTCCGAGTGCTCCATTGTTGGAGAGGACGAGGAAGTCAAATTCATTTCTAAATTATCTCTCTCTCTCTCTCTATGTTAGAGACATTTTTTTCTCGTTTTTTCTTTCTTTCTTGTCTTCTCCTTTACTGCGGGACTGAAATGTTTCAATTTTATAATGAGTTGTTCCTTCACGCTTGACGGAACTTGTATTTCTTCTCCCTTCGCATGGAAATGGAAGGACCTCTTGCCTCGCTGTCTCTCTCTCCATCTCTTTTTCTTCCACTCAGCAATGAGTGTGTGTGTGCGTGTGCGTGTGTGTGTGAAGATCTGACAGGCTTGGTCAGGTGGATTTTTTTTCTTTCTTGCTGTAGCCCCAAAAAATGAAGATGAGCATAGCTCCAGCCAATTACTCGAGAGCAGGATGTTTGCATTGCCTAAAACAATTAATAGGGAGCTCGCGACAGAGAGCGAGATAAGTGCAGCCATCCTTTAACGTTTCCCTTGTCTGCGCGTGTGAAGAGAGAGAGAAAGGGACGCTTTTCTTTCTTGTCTGTCTCCAGGGCTGTGAGGAAATGTTTTTTTTTTTTCCCCCTCTTTCTCTCTCTGTCTTTCTCTTTTCCCCCCGCAGCTTAATCTCTCTTCATGGTGAGGTACCTTTAATGGCCTGTTGTGGTTCGGGCTGTTTCGGTGGCGCTGGAGCATGCAGATACAGAGCGTTTACTCATAAGGGCTTTGGAGTGGAGCGCCAGGAACGCCGGGAGCCGGTGACAAATCGCAGCATGGAGCGCGAGCCGCGGCGATACGGCCGCTCATGCAAAGCAGCAAACGTGGCCGACTCGAATGAGATTCATATCATGAGCGAGTGCTCTTCTTTTCTCCCCGTGAGCCGGAGAAGAGCTGGCTTATTACCAGAGCTTTCCATCTGACGCCTGTTTTTTTTGGTGATCCCACTTCAATAGTAAATAATAAATAAATAAAAATTGAAAAAACGTGGGCGTTTCTTGCCAGTGCTTTCTAAACTGATGAATTTGTCGCTTTTCATGCTAATATGCTTGTGCTGTTCTCTCACATGACCCACTACATTAACTTTTGTCCATAACATTTGTATTTTTTTTTTATATGAATAAAGAATTCGTGCTCTGTCGCAGAATCCGTGTCGTAGTTAGTATTCATGCTGGAACATTTCAACCATTTCAATAAACACTTTCCAATCGCTAGAACCCATCCTAACAAGACCCGATAGTTGTTATTTTGAAGTGTTCAATACAATGTGGTTCTCGGTGGCTGAGGGAACCTGTGCATTACTCAGCTTTGACATTGATAAACACTGAGTCAGTTTGCGAATATACAAGTCAAATGATGAAATAATGAAATAAAGCAAAAACAGTCACCCTCCATAATTATTGGCATCCTTCATTATAACAACAACAACAACAACAACAAAAACCAAGGAAAAATGATTGTATAAAATGTAAAAACAAAACATTGAAAGAAAGTATTTACCTTTCATCTAACGAAAACATCCTCATAAAAACATTGTTTTATAATTAATAGTTATAAAAATAGCTATTTCCCCCGCATAATCATATGTTGCAAAATTTTTGCCACTGCTAAAGAATATTTAAAATACATGGAAACAAATTGTCACCCTTGTAAAAAGTTTTTAATTTGCTCTCAGTCTCCAAGAACTTTATTGCTGCCTATGACTATTAACTGTTTCTCTGGTGGTATAAATATGAGGTTGCACACACGTAAAATCCCTGTCATCCATCATCACGGGGAAAAGCATAGAACTTTTAAACCAAAAGATACAGATGGTTGTGACAGGTTCGGGTTCGGGGTGGTGGACACAAGCGCAAAGCCGTTTTGCACAACAAACATATTTATTTCTAACACAGGGATAACCAACATTCAAAGTGCTCTCGCCGTGGCAGGCGTGCAGACACATACACACACAAACATATTCAAAGCAACAGGAGACAATACAGGATGGACACAAGCGGGTATTTAAACACTTAACAATTACTGAAAAACGACATGCAGGTGGGGACAATCACATCACGAGACAAAGACAAAAGAAAACAAAAGTAAAAGCGCGTGGTGGCCGTGGTCATGGCGACCGCCACGCTACCTCACGCGCGTGGCTGAGGCTTCGCAGCGCCTCCTACAGGCCGTCCGGGGGGGGGTGCGGGCCTGTGGGGCCTATGTCCCTGTCCGGGTGGCGGCCCAGAGGCCGGGTGATGACGTCCACGGTGACGGGCACCCGGGGGCCACCCACCGCGGTGTCCGGTGGCCATTCCTGACGCTCGGCGGCGGAGCGCTGACCTTTTTGGCGGCGTCGTCGAAGGCAGAATGGCGTCCCCGTTGCTGAATCTTGGGGGCCGTGCGACGACTCCCCCCGCCCGGGCCCCAGTCGGTGCTCTGTCAGCGAGAGAAAGCCCTCGAAAGAGCTCCGCCAGCCAGTCCACTTCGGCGCCGGACACCTGGGGGCCCCCCAGGGTGTCAGGGTGCGGAGGGGCGTCCTCATCCCCGACGCCCGGGGGCGGCGCTACGACTGCCTCCCCTTGCTCGGGGGGCGGAGGAGCGCCATCGTCCCCGAAGCCCGGGGGCGGTGCTACGACGTCCTCCCCATGCTCGGGGGGCAGAGGAACATCGTTGTCCCCGAAGCCCGAGGGCGGCGCTACGACGTCCTCCCCTTGCTCGGCGGGCGGAGAAACGTTGTCGTCCCCGAAGCCCGGGGGCGGCGCTACGACGTCCTCCTCTTGCTCGGGGGGCGGAGGAACGTAGTCGTCCCCGAAGCCCGGGGGCGGCGCTACGATGTCCTCCTTGGGGATTGGCAGTAGGGCTGAGTCGTACGCCTGGGGGCCACCCTCCGCGGTGTCAGGGAACTCTGCCACGCCTCCAGCGGCGTCCGAGGGCTTGGCCATGCCTCCAGCCTCGGATCTCGTCCAGCCGCCTCTGATGTTCCTCCAGATCCCGCCGCAGCTCTTCCAGATAGGCGGCTGTCAGGTTGCGGCTTGCTGTGTCCTTTTTGTAGGTGTCCTGTTCTGTCACGATGTGCTAAGTCTCGCGCTCAGTTGTGCGCGTGACAATACATGTTAAAATATTTTGGCTGCTAAAGCAAGGCGAGCCCAGGTTTACTAATTTCACTACCTAAAAGATGAAGGTAACATAACTTGCAATATTACTGAATTTTGTTTTACCAAAAAAGACTTTATGAAGTTTGTGGTGTAACATCTTTCTATTAATTACAGCAAAACACTTTCCAAAGGGGGCATTAACCTAAAGGGTTCTACAGAATTACTGTGTACTGTGTGTACCACCTGGTTACAATTATATGATAAAATTATCTTCACCAGGTGAGTTGATTAATTCATATGCCTCCATAGCCAAGGTAGCAAGAAACTCTGTCCTCTTTAACACAGAGTCGACTCATGTCTAGTGGACACTACATGAGTTTCAAAATCCTAGAATTTCTCTGCTGTTTGCACTTTGCTCTCGTTGACGTAGCATTGGCGCACACTACATGATTGGATGCAGACGAGGCTTACATATTACACAATTTTTAACCTGAAGAGACCCCCTGTCAGGACACCTGATACTAAAACCCCATTGTCTCACAGAAATAAACAAGAGAACTGGTTATCACTTGACTTTGAGAAAATTGAGGGTTTTTTGCAATTGTTGTTTCTGTACTAATTTGTGCAGAAACAAGAAAGAAAATTTTTATATATATATATAGGGAGGAGAGATTAGGGACATTTGGACTTCAAATAAGCATCCATGCTCTTGCTACTCCATTTCCTGGGTCCACTGAGTGACTTTCGCCATGATTGTTGTTGTTATTCTGGTGGTTCCAGCCTCGTTCTCTGAGAGTTTAGTCCTGCACTCTCATTGCCTATTGCTCGTCGCTATTCTTACTACTTGGGGATTGTCGCAGTTCCAAAAAATCAGGTTAAGTTCAAATAATCAGATATTATTTGATGTAAATCATGTGTAGAGGCAATGTAGTAATAGTAATACTAATGTCCGTAATCCATTGCCCATCTTGGATTTTGGTGACATTTTGTCAAGTTTAATAAGTAATTCTCAATTGTACTTTAATTTCTGTGACTTTAGTTATCCTCAAGAAAGCAATTGTTTATTTGAATATTGCAGTTCACAATCAGTTCATGGCCAACCTCACTACAACTTTGTAGATGGAAAAATAAAATGTTTGGTTTAAGGATAGACCACTTCATTTTTAGGCTATGATTGTAAGTTAATAGTCACAGTTTATACCATGGCCACAGGAAATACTCTTTTCCGTTTTAGGTGTCAGCTTATTTTGTTGAATTGGGACACTTGTTGGCCATTATCTCTTACATAATGTCCACTCTGGAACACTTGGGCATAACATTTATGTGGTGTTAAAATTAATTAATTAAGCTACTAGTTATATGAAGGGTGTCATATATGCTCACTGGCTGTCAAATCTGACATGACTGTGAGTAATTGTTAGATTTATTGCTAATATTTATGTACAATCTTTATTTCTATTTGTGTTGTACCTTTATTGCATCATGTTGTGATGAGGCCATGATCTTTAAATTAAAAAAGATTTCAAATTTAACCATATAATTTAGTCCTTGCACTGTCACTGCATTGTTATATGATATTTAATGTCGTCATCTTGTGTGAAGTTATAAACAGATGAGAGATAATGTATTGAAAACCGAGATATTGGGTTGTACATGAACACACACGCATGGGCATGCTTGCAAGATTTATCAAGGAATGCTGGTCTCCTGGCATCTGTGTAGCAGATACACACTTCATGCTGTAAGGATGAGCCTCTTCATCAAAGAGACACACAAACACACTCGCACCCAGTATCCTGGAGCCCGTCCAAAAACCACGCACACACACTCATACCGAACATCCTCCCCCATGGCCGTGGGGACCTGACACACACCTCACTGCATTAGCATCGCCTTCAAGACACACACACTCCCCAAAACCTTCACCCTCACCTAAATATCTATGTCTGTCTCTTACACACTCAAAGGCATACAAAAGTACACACACACACACAGTCATGTAGAAATAGATACACATACACTCAACATGCACACACCATCTCTCAGTTAGTGTCTCACACACACACAAGCAAATACAGTCTATCCAGAAATAAACACATATACAGTATATACACACACTCACTAAACATACTCAGTATACACACGCTTTATCTCTCCCAAGTATAGACATACACATACACACACACTTAAAACTGCTACATGAGTAGTTTTTTCATTAGTCATTTCCCAAAAAGGTCATTTTTATTTTACCCAATATGGCCTACTGGGTACTTTATACAGCATGGGTCATATCTAACCAGATCTTGATATCTGATTTGTTATTCAAATAAATGATCATGTGTTTATAATATATACAGTAGGGTCCAAAAGTCTGAGATCACATTGAGAATCTGGGATTTTTTTCATTGCCACTGTATGGCACTCTAAAACGCATTGCTGAAACTGGATCAGTTGTATCCAAAGCACGATCAGGCAGACCAAAAGTGAGCACACCATCAGAAGAGCAATAC
>JAOUQW010000009.1:11495243-11508927 GCA_028565825.1 Olivaichthys viedmensis
TTCAATCAAATGCAGTAACACATTACCTTTTTGGTGTCAGAGAATAATCCTGTAAATGTGAATTTAATCTACAATTAACACAGAAGCCTACAACACTAAGTCTAACGTAACTGTAACTGGTTTGATGAAATTGGATGAATGGAATTGGCGGCAGCGTGAAACAAAAGTTACATTTTCAAAATTTCATACTGTACTTAGTGTTGAAGACTTTTTGTGTGATTTTCTGTTAAATATATTTTCCCCATCATTATTGTTTACCACCAAATCATTAACAATAAGTACTGAATGGCCACCTGAATAAACAAAAGGGTGCTCTCTGACCTTTGCACAGTACTGTATATAGAGGGGTTTTCTCTATCTCCATATTGAGCTACATGTCAGCTTGTTTAACGCTGAGGCAACACCATTTTCATAACGTTTAATATATGAAACAATATATATATATAAAAATATAGGTAAATATATTTTTACCATTTCAATCAATCACAGGTCCTGGAGTGAGGTCTAGACCTCTAGCATGAGAAGCTCTGTCTTCGTCTCATGTTGCCTGATCCTCTGACCTCATTATCAAAAGTCCTTTCCCTGAGCTATTTGACCGAAGTGTAGGTGTTTTGTGTTGGCCTCTTTTAATGCAGTACGAACCAAGTGAGAACATGGTTTAAAGAAACAGCTTACTCAAGGCTGTTTTGTAATGAATGCATGCGTAGCATAAAAAAAGAATACATTTTATAGTCTTCACTGCAGTAAACTTTATAAAACTCCATTCCAGTGAAATGTAGAAGCTCACTTTCTGAGAACAACATGACGGCTGAGAAGAAGAAAAAAGAAAAGAAAAATAAACACAACACTTTAGTTAAAACGAATTCAGTGTATATTAGCCTTTAGGGACCGCAGCAGGAAATTTAATGCAAGTGTGTATGCATGTGTGTGTGAAGTCTTCACTGACACCTTTGCAAATCCTTACCACTTTTTCAACACATTCACATGCCTCCTCAAACAACACCCTGCACGTACACACACACACGCGCACACACGCGCACACACACTCTTGCAGCCACAGCAGATGGTGTGTCAGCTCTTTATACACTGCTTTCCTGACCCTCTTTCTGGGAGCATCACATCCGTGCTTAGCTTTAAATGCATGTAGCTTCAAATACATGTAGCTTCTGCAAGAAAAGGAGAAAAAAAGGGAAGAAGAAAAAAAATAAAATAAACAGGTCGCCCACAGGGTCAATCCCTCTATTCCGTCTCTAAATCCAACCTCCTAGCTCTGCACTCATGACTCGACCCCTGACTCTCCATCGCTCAGTTCCATATCCTCTCAATCCTTCTCACTGCTTTCTCCGCTGCTCTCTCGGCCTCGCATCGGGTCGGCTGAAAGGCACCTCTCTACGTTCACGCCTGAAAACCCCTTTTTTATTTCTCAAGTAAACCAAAAGGTTCCTGTTTTAGATCCCTCTTACATTCTCTCTAGCTGTAGTACATCTTGGTAACACTTTACTTAAGGACGGTGTTCATAGGGCTACATGACACGCTTCATGACAAGTGACATAAGCCTACATAAACATGTATAAAGGCTTATTCCAATAGATATCAGCTGTCAAAAGCTGTTTTTTAAATTTTGATGTCAAGTTGACATTTCTGTTGTATTATAACCTTTTCCAGGCTGATTAATATTAAAACATCATGGCAATTGACCTTGTAGCTTAGTGTACTTATGGCATTATTATTAAAATAATAATAATAATTATTATTATTATTATTTTATTATTAAAATAATAATAATATAATCAAATAATTCTTAATGTAACTTTGTTGACATATACTGGTTTATTGTTGCCAATGTGTTTTATTAGTCAGTTATCGTTAGCAATGACGTCAGTCAGCACAAAAAGTGTTATAACAACCTTATGTCAACAAAAACGTATGTCTTTTGACTTAAGTGTTATGTCACCTTGACATCAAAACTGATCAAAGCTGTTTTTTTTGACAACTGAATACCTGTTGGAATAAGCAATTTTAGAAATGTTTATGTCAAGTGTCATGAAGGGCCTATGTAGGTGTCAGGTAGCCCTATGAATGCTGGCCTTAATTAATTTTTTCTTAGTGTAAAAATAGAAATCTTTTGCTAGTGTTAAAATGGCCAACACCTACTTCCTCCCACACATGTAAAGCCACCGCATCTTTTCAAACTGCTGCTTATGCAACAACGTAGGACACTTGGAGTAGTGCGCTAACTGCCCTATTCTGTATAAATGAGCTAACACATGCCTGCAATTGGCTAACATCACTCTGATTGTCAGGAGAGAGACAGGAACTGAAATTATCAGCCCACCTTTGAGTTTGTCGAAAAACAGTAGGCATTTTGAGCTGAATTTTTTATTAAGGGTAGAGGGAGAAAACGCCATGACTGCCGATCCTGATGGCAATAAAATCAAAGAGTAGGACCTGTAATGGATAGAAGTACCCAAAATCCCAAATAGGGTTTAAGCTCCCATCATGCCAGTTTTCTATTTTTTGGACTCTTTTTATGGACTCTATGAAACTACTATCAGTAGGAAAAAAAACAGCCTAGGAACATCTCTACACCTTTACCCGATCAATGAATATATGCAACTTAGCTAACTTCTATAAAAGGGGGTGAACAAAATAACGGAAACCCATAACAATATATTAATATCAAGGACCTATTAAGGAGTAGAGCCAACATTTGCCTCCAGAACATTTTTAATCCTTCTTGGAATGCTGTCATACAAGTCCTAACTGGTTTGTGGTGGGATGTTGGACCATTCTTCAAGAAGAAAATCCTCCAGTTCTCTGAGGGATGAAGGAGGTGAATATCTACTTTGCAGTTTACGCTACAGAACTTTCCATAAAAGTTCAATGATGTTTAAATCTGGAGATATGAATGCGCTTGACTTCATCCTGGTGTTCCTCAAACCACAATTGAATCATTTTAGCAGTATGTAGGGGGGCATTTGTCACGGCGCTGGTTGGGCGGATGCAAGCGCGGGCTAGGTGCGAGGAGGCAGGCGTCAGACAAAGTTAAAGAATTAGGCAAGCTCTTGGCCAGGGGACAGGCGTAAGGTCGTGCGAGGCGCAACAAACAGGATTTCGGGGTCAAAGGCAGGTTCGGAAATCTGTGGGACGTAATCAAAGTCGGCAACGGGAAGGCAGTCCAGGAAACGCTTGGTAAGTCGATGATCATTGGAACAATACTGAGCACTGAGGCTATGAATGCTGGGGTATATCAAGGGGAAAAAGGATTGTGCTCCGGTGTGTGTGCGCGTAGATGGAATTGGCAACAGGTGCGGCAGATCAGAAGTGAGGTGAACTTAAACGAGGAAGTGTCTAGGCAGGGCGGCGCGGGGGATTCTGGGATCTGTGGTCCTGAGCTGCTGGCATGTGGGTGACAGCATTATCATCCTGGAATATGG
Organism: Olivaichthys viedmensis; assembly: GCA_028565825.1. Classification (NCBI taxonomy): domain Eukaryota; kingdom Metazoa; phylum Chordata; class Actinopteri; order Siluriformes; family Diplomystidae; genus Olivaichthys; species Olivaichthys viedmensis. The sequence goes on from JAOUQW010000009.1 coordinate 11,498,681, forward strand.
GAACATCATCTGGTTTGCAACATCAAGTGCACCTGGTCCTGTAAAATTGCCTCATATTTGTTGGCTGTTATACCATGCAAAGCAACCACTGGACCTAATGATTTCCACAAGATACCCATACCATTATCATTCCCCCCATGGTACTTAACAGCAGACATTGTGGGTTGAAGGCATCCTTTGGCTTTCTCCAGTCCAAATGTAGGAAATATGATGAAAGTTGACACATCAGACAATATTACTGTTTTCAATTGCTCAGGTCCAGGTGCTTTGTGAAGCTCACGACATACAGTTTTTTGTTGAGACTGGGTCATGGTGGTGCGAGTCCAATTCTGTGGTTGTTTTTGTGGCTGTACTTTTGAAGGCATTTACTATTCTGTAAATTGTCCGTCTATTCCTGTCAGTGAGCTTTGACTTGCAACCGCTGTTCCTCTTTACTGATGCCCATGTCCATGTTTGACATTTGGCTGCCATGACCTTTGAGACTGTTCCCTTAAAATGTTAAATAATTTTCCAGTTTTTCCAATTCAGGCACCCACTATTTGGCCTCTTTGGAATTGTTAGTTGCTTTGAAATCTCACGTATCGAAATGCTAATTTTCAGACCTCTTTAATAGCTGATACATGTTGTTAGTTGGCAATCAAACCAATATAATTGACCTGTGCAGCTGTGTTGTACTTCATAATGTGGACCTCCAGAGCATTATGAGTACTCATCATGCATACTTGCACACTATGGACAACTTTTTTTATATCAGATTGCTGCATGTTATTCGGATGCTGTAAAATTTCTAATATTAAAAAACCCTCAAATCATTACCTTGAGCCTTGTGCGATTCATGCTATCGGAAACCATGTCATGGCAGACTTTCTCTTTTAGAACTGACTACGAGCCCTTCTGTCTCCCTAAAAATTACACAAACCTGTGTGCTGTGTTCTCATTACATCTCATTACTGCTGTTCTCATAGGACTTGCCAAGCACAAGAACAAAATCACACAGATCCAGAAAGCGTTTCTTTTAGTTGAGGTTCCACATTTTATTTAGATTTTATAAAACACACAGAAATCTTTACATCAGTTTACGTGTCATGTTACAAGATCTTGCTATCAGCATAGATTTCAGAATTTGCTTGTGCATTTGTACGTAGATGACAGTTTCCATTTGAAAATAGCTTTTAAAAGAATCACACTCCTCGTCATGGGTTTACATTTGACAGTACGTTTAGTGTTTCCCAGGCTCTAACGTGCCTGATTCAACTCGGCAAAAGCTGGCAGGGAAAAATATTAATCTGTGCACTACTGTCACCATTCGAGACAAGCTTGACATTGCAATGCATTCTTTGTCTTAGCAATTCTTTTCATTTTATTAAACTTGCCTGCTCCATTACAAACGCCTACACTCACCACTATAAAACAAATACTTATCAGTTTTAGCTCATGAATTGTACGGATTTCAGGAAAGACGTGCAAGAAAGTCGCCTTTGATTTGCTCTCTGAAAATGAACCTGTCTAAAACATTTGAATGTTGCACCAGCTGCAATAAGAGCTAGTGTCAGAGAGCAACACGCTTTTTTGATGCACTCCTCCCACTCCCTGCTCCCACTTCTTTCTTTTTTTTAATTCACAAGTCTCTATACCCAAGTCACCTGTCAGATCCATCTGAGCAGCTGTGAAGCCTGATCCAGCATACCCAACATCTCTGTCGTCGTCTCGCCGCGCGCTGCTTCTCTAATGATTCAAAACCTCACTGTTTATCCTTCATTTCTCTGCCTTGTCTAGTTTTAATCCCCCCTATCCCTCTCCTCTTCTCTCCTCCACCTAAAGTGCTCCAACACTCCAGAAGTTACTTGTCTCTGAAATGGCTGTGGCCCTTCTTTGGTGTAATTGCTCAAAATGCTAATTGGACTGCGAAAGCAATCCACTGTAATGCATTTGGGATTTCCCCACAGTCTCGAATCGAAAATAACAAGCAAAGAAAAAAAAAAAAAAAAGAAAAAAAAAAGTGGCTAAAAAAAGCTTTTAAATTCCAATTGCCACTAGACAGCCGAATGGCCTTGGCCTGAATCGCATTTTCATAATTAATACAAAAGTCTAGAGGAAGGTGCCTTTCCTTGATTGAAAGGTTCTTGTGCATTTCCCCGGTTAAATATATGAGAAGTAAACTTGGCATGCGAGGAAGATGGCATCTGGGAGGAGGGAGGAAAAAAAGCAAAAAAGCATGCAATATTCATTTAAATTCAAAGTACAGCCCTAACAAATTTTTCTGCAAAGCCTCCAGCTGAATGTGAAGGACCAAATGCCCTTTGGAGGGCTCCGGGTTTTTTTTAACACTTCGAGTTTTTTTTTTTTTGTTTGTAATATACAGCTGGCGTGGTGAAAGTGCACAGTATTTAGGTCATTGCACTGCCCCGAAACACCCGAAAGCACAATGAATAATTCTCACTCGAACAAAACTCGTGTTTTTGTGAACATCGACCAAACAGCAATTAGAACTGCATGGTCAAACTGTTCTCACGCTAAATACATAGAAATTCTAACGAGACAGAGAGCGATTTGGTTCGAATTCATATAAATAAGGTTATAAGAAAAGCTATGCCTGCCCTTTCTCCGGACCTTAACTTTTTCATATGAGTTGGCTCATGAATTTCCAATTTGATACAGTCTAAACTGTGCATTTTTTTATTTTATTTAAAATTATTTTGAAATGCTTACGGATGCTTTCTCCAAAAATCACACAGCTGAGCAGTTGAGGGTTAAGGGTCCTGCTCAAGGGCCCAACAGTGGATCTCTGACAGTCCCGTGATTTGAACTCCAGAAGCACCTTAACCACAGAGGTTCCACTTTGCCCAGTGCTTCGCTTTAAGAAACCCACCAGTGTATTTCCAGCTGTAGCAGAACAATCTGTTGATCTTTTTCTAAGCTTCTTTATAAATGTCTTAAAGGAGATCTAGGTGATGTTCAAGTGTTCCCATTTGCCTGGTGCCTGTGAGTGGACGGTGGCCTGCTAAACTAGTTCTGGTGGCTGCAGTCCATGTTTTGTTCTCAGTCATCAGAGATGGAGATCCCATGCTGTTAGAGGCCATTGGCAGACTCCTTCTTGGCCCGAGAAACCACGTCTGGTCTGCGGTTCCCACTGTGCTGCCTCCACACCAGGGCTGATTAAAGCGTGTACAGGGGAATGAGATCAGACCAGGCGAGACTGACTCCCTCGGCAGGATGTCTGAACTGTAATGAGAGTTAGCAAGGGCAGCCAGGTAGGTCACAGTTCTGCTCGTAGTTCACTCCTGTGCCTGCTTTCTGGTCATGTGGGACCCGGAGATTGTGGCACAGTTGCGATTGGTTGGCTGACTCTTTTTGCAACTCTGCCCCTGTTGTTCCAATGCTGTTTTAACATGCCGTCGTCAACTAGCCCCTCGCATTTCCTTTTGGGTGAATCATTGTCGCCATTTTAAGGGCCATTCTATTGCTTTAATAGTTCAAGCTTAATTTGGTTCAAGGTATCAAGTCTATGTCACTGTAGAATTCAGGAGCAGAAATGACCCAGAAGGCATTGACATCTGATTTAGTTTCATTTTCAAAATAGTGCAGATCATATTGTTTGAGACTTAAAAGGATAAAATGATTTTTTATAACATTCAGGGTTCTATTTTTGTGATCATAATGCATAATGCAAAAATAAGGTACAAGATCGCGGCATTGGTGCGGGTGGGTGTGGCAGATGTATTTGTGGTATCTTCGTGAAAGAACAGTGTAATTACAAAAAAGGGTGGGGTTTGAACGAACACATTATACAAAGGTGTGGTTAGCCAAGCTGCTGCAAAATCCAATCAAATCAATTATTTTCATTCTCTTTAGAAACGAAGGCCCTGATTGACTAAGCTAAGGCCCTGATTGACTAAACCAGCACTAATTTGCGTGTTCAGTGGGTTAAATTGCGCTTGCAGTTAGTGGGCTTGTTGTGGTTGATTTACAAAGAAGAATTGCATAAATGACGTCACATGCAAAGTCGGTGGAGGACACAATTTGTAAATGAGTTTTTTGTGTGTGCTAATTATTCTCGACAGTTCAGATCTCTAAGAGACTCCCGGAGGAATGAAACTAAAACTCATTATAACGCCGATTAAAAGGAATGAGACGCGTCGAAAAACTGTTCGAAATACAATATGAATGTAAAATAAAAGAGTGTAGACATGAATGTGCATTTTATTAATAAGGTTTATTTGAATGAAAACCTTTTCAAAGGCTCTTTAAATGCTGTCGGCATCGGAGGTGTGAACGTGCTGCAAATATCCAATAAAACCAACTTTACTGCGCCAATAATAAGTCATCATTTTGAAAAACTTTCTGATTGTGAGACACTAAGGCGTAATTTTCTGAAACTTACTCATTATTAAGACTCAATAAATTGTCTTTAACTGGTAGAAATGGGCTTCTGAAAAATCTGCCTTTCTGTCGTATTAATTTACACACAATCTCCGTTCCTGAAGTAACATTCAGGGTGCAGTAACAAAATGAATCGATTTGCATTTACTCCGCCCTGTATTTTAAACTTTATAGCAGAAACGCCCCAAACTTGCATATTCATTAAGGCAAACGCGCAAAACGGACAACACGTGCTATTTTGCACATGTGAAAGACGCAACTTGGTGTGAATAAGTAAAAATAGGCAAAGCAATACGCCAGGGTGTTACCACCAATTTTCGCTTGTGGTTGCACAAAACTAGAGCTTTGCTATGTTCAAATTAGGTTTTGTGTAGCCAGCTACTCCATGAAGACTGACCTTAGGGTACTTTTGTTACTTTTATCGGCAAGCTAGTTAACAAACTAGCTAGTTAGCATGCTGGAGATTGACTGTTAGCAAAGAAAATTGACTGTGCAAATTGCAAAGTCAATCGCTTCAACTATAGTGCAATCCTATTGAAGCATCTACTCCAAGCTACACACTCGTGTGTTGGAGGTGATACACACTTCTGAGTCATGAGGGGAAGGTCCTCGAGGATTGGATGATCGGTCAGACATGTCCTATTAGGTCCAGTGTGCACGTAGAGCGAAGGGTTCCTGCTGATTTGACATAAACGTTCCTGAAAGGTTAGCTTGAGACAAAGCAGACTCCAGATCTCCAGAGGCCGGCTCTTCTAATGAGAGAGCTTTTTCTTTTTCATGCCCGTGTTTACCTGCAGGGCTAAATCATGTACTACAATCAGATATTTGATCTGTTAAGGTTTCATGAATCAGATTCAATCACACAGAGTGTCATTTGTAACGCTCGCGCTCGGCGCTGCTTCCTGACCAGGGGCATTGTCGATGCATTATTCAGGTGAGATCTGGGAGCTGCTTAATGGATGGGTGTGTAAATTATTTCATTTGCCAAGAGTCATTATAATGCTTTTGCCCTTCTTTGTGCAGATCATCTTGGGCCACATGTGTGCCACATGCAAATATTTATTTAAGTCATTTAAGAAATTAAGTCACTTCAAGCGCTTACGAGCATTTTAGAGGCTCATTAACAATTACTGGCCGATCATCAGAGGGAGATAACTGGCTTTAGAACAAAGCTCAGTGTTGAGTCTCTCGCCTAGTCATTAGGGAGGGAGCTAAAAATACTGAAACCAACACATTTGAGCAACAAAATATCAGGTTATATTTAGGTTCCTGTTTAAATCGTTGTTTTTCCACAGCCTGCATGTCGACTTGCTGACTACCAAATGAACGGCTGCTGTTGTGCATGTAATTTTAGAACAGGAATATTTGCTCACCTTCTTTTTTCTTTTCTTTTTTTTTTTACTCCAGACTTCATTACCAATTTGGCTCAGTATATATTTTGTCTTTACTAAGAACTACAAACCTTTGCACTGTTTCCCCCCCCCGCCCCTCATCTCGTCACCAGCGTACAGCAGAGATAAATGGAGCGATGACAGAAACGGTTGTAATGTGTTGATTTCCAGCACGAGATCCCATCCAAAAACGCCATGGCTTTATGAAACATTGATGTTACCCTAATTTCTTTGGCGGAAAGCTTCGAGTGATAATAACGTGCACGTTTCTGCTATGGCGTGCCGGACCAGCGAAAGCGAGACTGCAAGCCATAATTATCCTGTTTGTTCGGAAAGCCGATGCTTTTTTATTATTTAAATCTCTTTGGGCTAGGGAAAAGAAGAGTGGGGAGGGTGGTACGGCTCGCCACTATTTTCTTGTCATGTCGCGTTCGTCAGCATTAATGCGCCCTCTCTGTAATTTGTTTGCTGTTTTGTCTGCTCTTTTCTCATCCTGAATTAGAGGAGGAAAGGCTTTTTCCCCCGTGAGGGACACATGTGCCGGCGTCATGATGGAACACTTTAGAACGGAGCGAGACACAGCATCTAGGAGCAATCAGGCCTTCAAAAACCTGACAGGCTCTGTTGTGCAAAGCAGCCTTTATGTGGGCCTCCAGGGCCAGGGATTGTGGGAAACCCAGCAGACCGAGGCTTTTCAATGCGTCTGCCCTTCCAATACGTGGCGGCGTTCTGATCGGGGCTTTTGTTGTGTCCGTGGGCTATTCTAAATCTCATCTCAGATCGCTAAACCGCTTTGCTTCCACAATACACATGCTGACCATTTTAGCTCGGTCCCATCGGCACCACGGTGACGCTCAGCATCCTTTCTGTTATCGATTGTTCTCTGATCGTTAGGCGTCGTGTAGGTCCATTGATCCTCTCCCAAACATGGCCGACTTGGTTTTAAATTGCGGTCTTTACCCCTGTTTTGGGCTTTATTGGTCACTGAATTTATGGATTACTTGGTGGCATATGGTGTGGATGAATTTCCCGCTGGATGGATACACATAACTCCGTTGCCGTGTGGCTGCACAAACTGTAGCATGCAGCATTCCCAGTTGTATTTGTATTTTGTATATCTCTTTGGCAGTGGGTGAGAAAAATACACATTCAAATATTTACTGCGCTGCTATCAGCCATGAGCGATTGTTGCTAGGGAACTATAGTGTATAGGAAGTTTTTGCTGGAAATATGTCAGCCCTATAAATAAATGAAAGTAATATGTTGTTGTTATTGTTCCTCATAGACGCACATACACACATAGCACATATCCACTTATTGGCCATTTTATCAGGTCAACCTACCATATAGGTCACTTTGTAGATCTACAGTTACTCACTGTAGCTGTGCTGAGCCATTCTCACCCAAATACTATCACCCCCCCTCACCAAGCCATTATTAGATCTATTGAGCTCATGACTGAAGGAACGCCTCCCACTGTAAGAGCCTCACCAGGGAAAGCTGTTACTTTGCTGTAACTCTGTAACTCTGAAAAAGGTACCCCCTCTGTAGGTGTCAAAAGTAATGGCCATTTTTCAAAGCCGAAGCTGGTGTTTTATTGTCGCACCATCACTGACACTGATAGAAACAAGAACAAGTATTGCAATTTAATAATGAACCAATGCACTAAGCAGCAAGAACGTCCCCACGCTGCTGCCAATTTCATTCAGCATTTGCTGTTCACTAAGTCTGATTTGTTCAATTCACAGACGCAAATAAATACAAATGCACGAGTTCTGGGCTGTTACCTGAGGCAGCGTTAAAAATATGAAACCTTTCACAGAGAGCTTCCTTGCCATAGCTCTACTTTCAGCTGTTTTATTCTTTTTAGTTACAATTTACTCTTACTAAATGGAATGTTTCGTACTTGAACTTGACCTATATTTAAAGGTAAACTCACCTGTAAACTCGTTCAACGTGGAATAACCCTACAAATGGCTGCTGAAATGTCCTGCATAGGCTTCATCACTTCAAAATGGACCGCAGCCGATGTCTGGTTTCCCTCCGTGGCCTTGTATGTAAACTCGTGGCATTGCATTAAATGTTAGATGATCCACGGCACCAATCACACCAAGCAGTGCCGGCCACAGCACCCCGCCCTCTTTCCCCAAACATTGTCATTCACAATTTACCCCAATTACTTACATTAAAGACCTGGAGCAGTTTTAAGATCTGTATTTGAATATATAATTTTTTTCTCCCAGCTTGTTCTTGTGCGCTTTGGACATATATGCCCTGTTGAGCATATAGTGCACTACATAGGGTGTATGAGGCATTATTTGACACCCTACTAAAAATCTTATCTTCTTGAGAACAAAGCCAGTCTCCATTACAGCATGCTACAGTACCTCTCATTAAGCAGACAGCCAACTACGGATGTTTAGCCATTAAACTAGTTCAAATGAGTTTTATCTGGAGGTTAAATCAGAAACTAAGGAGGTGGAGGAGCTCTACTTCTTTCATGTGTTCCAACAATGTGTTAATACATTGAATTCTCCAAACTGATATCATGAAAATGTGATTCTGTTTCTGTCCTAAGGGCTTAATTTAACTAACTACAATTGGCCAGACCTCAAGTTTTCAGTTTTCCTTGTTTGTCAGTTTTATGGCAAATATACTGTACATGATACAGTAAAGCCTTAAAGAAAAGAAGGAAAAAAAACACATTTTGCTTGAATGATCAAATGTATAAACACAGTTAACAATTTTCCAGACTGCAGGGAAACATTTTACATTTTTGAAACAAAAGCATTTTTCTATAAAGCTGCATGAAACTGCATCATCATTATTATTATCACCGTTACGCCAGGCTATGATTTACATTTCCATCAAATTCTTGTACTGCTCTATACTATACTGGAGCTCAGCTCCCTTGAAATTCCCCCCTAATTTCAACCCTGGGTTTGTGCTGATAAATTGGCTGCAAGTCTCGCATATCAGACGACACGTTCAAGACAAACATGCATTTGTTTACAAGTGAATCTCAACCATTTAAACATGGTAGAATAAAAGAGGTGTCTTCAGGCGGTAGCTGAGGTCCACATTTGAGGTGCTCAAGTGCTAGCTGCCTGTTGAGCACACTGTAAAATGCTGTAAATTAGCTATACCTTGTTACAGACACAAACATGAGCATCACCTTCGTGTATTTTACCCCAAACCACACACACACACACACACACACACACACACAAACTCTTCAGCTGTAACATTTCCCCCCCAAAACGCAAAAGCATTGCTTCATAAATAGACGATGCTGGATTTGCTTGCTGAGTTTTCCTTTTACCTTATGGCTATGTTTAACACGCCCTCGTCGACTTCCCCTTGTCATCTCCCATTGGGGGCATAGGCCCGTTCCGCTACTTTATTAGCTCAAATTAAGTTTGTTAGATGAGACGTCGGAGGCCTCGGGGATCGAGTCAACACGGCTGTAGATTTCAGGAGCAGAACATACCCAGAAGGGATCGCTATCTGATGCAATTCTCTTTTCAAAACAGCAAAAGACATGCTTGCTAGTGTTGTTTCTATTCCCGTTTAAACAATATCATATCTAATATATCAAAATCTATCAAATATATATGATCACCTATGTAGGCACTGTATTTAAACATGGGATATAGTATACATAATGTGTCCACATGATTATCAATGCCATCGTTACCTTTTCTGACTCGACATCACATCATCATTATGAAACACACCTGCGTGGCCTTGTGTAAGGCTTTGATATGGTACGGCAACACAGCAGTCTGTCTGGTGAATTTTAATAATGATAGACATAATGCTACACTCAAACTTCCCAATGATGTTCATGAGAGTTTGAACATAATGAGTGTTGCTTTAAGTACGGAGATGAGTCGGCTGGTTTCATTGACTGGAGCTTCATCTCGGGCTCAATGGATTTATTGATCCATGTAATTACACTAAGGAGCTATTGATGAGGGGTATTTTACTCCTCGTGGCCTCATGGCTAGGGTACAACATCGGCCTTTACAGAGACTGGTGGAGTGTATATGAAAAGCAAAATTATATTGTATATCATGTTCTTATATTTTTATACAGTATATAATATAGTATATATAAAAGTGCACATACAATTATTTGGATTTGTGCCTCAAATCCATCTATATATCTATCTATGGTATATATACACACACTGAGTACAGCAGTGACACTGGCATGGTGCTGTGTGTGTTGTTCTGGTACGAGCAGTGTTGTGGTTTTAAACACTAGCTGCGTCTTAAATGGTGAACTAATGATGCACTAAAACCACCACAGAATGAAGTGTGGAACATCTGACCATTTTTGCACTCAGGGGGGCTAATACATTTTGCAGAGCAACAGATGGGCGACCAATATATATATAAATATATACAGTCAAGCCGGAAAGTCTGCACACCCCTTTCACCTTCTCCACGTTTCATTACATTACAGACTTAT
>JAOUQW010000009.1:11523836-11536497 GCA_028565825.1 Olivaichthys viedmensis
ATCCCAGCATGTTGGTAAGCTGGGGTCAGAGCGCAGGGTCAGCCATGATACAGCGCCCCTGGAGCAGGGAGGGCTAATTGGGGCCACTGCCCTACATTAAATTGTATAATGTCTTCAACCTTCAGAAACGTCCGCAAACGTCTGTAATACCTGCCTTTCGTTCATATTAATTTAAACACAATCTCTGTTTCTGAAGTGACTTTCAGGCTGCAGTGAGTCACACTGCGGGTGCTAAATGACTCGATTTGCATTGACTCTGCCCTGCTTTTTTACACCTTTAGGTAGAAACGCCCCAAATTTGCATATTCATGAAGGCAAATGCACGAAACGGCCAACACGTGCTATTTTGCTCATGTGAAAGACACAATCCTCTGTAGAGCCTGTTAGTAAAGCTTTAAATACGTTTTTTTGCGGGTGTTATAAAGTTTGCACGTGTTTTTACACAGAAACCTTTAGTACATCAGGGCCTGAGTTACAATAAAATATTTGGCGTCGTGACAAAAAAAAATGAACAGGATATTCAGATTGATTTCATGTGAGGAGTTTTCCATACAGACCTTTTTCTCCTCATTTATAAGTGAAACCCCTGATTTATATATTTAAGAATTAACGCCCATCCTTCACCGATATAAAAAAATGAAACTGTGTATAGTCCTGCTCTGAGTTGACACGAGACAGAGCGTGAAATGGGACAAATGTGGCCTCAAAGCGGGACACGAAAAGTGAATACAGATTTTTTGTCTCTGTTTAAAATAATAACTTCTTAGTATAAATTCTGCTGAAATTGACTTAGTGTTTGATAGCTGATTAAGTTAAACAGCTCCTGGTGGTGCACTTCAGACTTTTGTACCCAGCTGTAGGTCACTAATAAAACCTCTGAAGCACCATCATGAACTTGAGATGTTTTAATTAGCCAGAAGATAAAGCGATGTTGCGTAATGGCGTCTGTTTATTTATCTGCGCTTTTTAACGCTGGCATCTGCCGGCATCTGATTTAATCTCGCCGAATTTACCTCGTCTAACAGAACCACCGATGACTTGATTATCTCCCGCCACTTCTCCAGCTCGTCGTCATGGTAACGCTGCTGCAACTCCAGAAGCTGAGCCCACTCCATCTGCGTTTGAGGAAGTTTACTGCAAAACAAACACACACACACACACAGTGTTCTGTTCACCACTTAGCAGTGGATTTCATATTGACCATGGCCATTTCTATAGCACATTTTCCAACTTCATATTTACTCACACTAACACAAGTCACTGTTTGGATGTGAAAACCAATTTTTTTTAAACCAATTATTTAAATGTTCTCTCTTCTTGTTAACTACTTAAATGTTTTTGTAAATATTTTTATATATAAATATTTTTTTTTCATTATGTTGCTTTACTATTTTGTGAGCACTTCATTGGCAAAACCTCAGCAAAACTAAATATCGTGATACATATCATGTTTTGTGAAATACAGTATCATGATATATGTTGACATTTTTTTATTACAAAACACTTATGCATAAGCATATAGAGAAGTCTGATAATTACATTTTGTGCATTGATGAAGAATTTTTCAAGGGAGAAACAGAACGACTCAAAAAATTGATTACTTTCCCATCCCTAGTGTATATATAAATTTTCTGCAAACACACACAGAATTTAGGGTGTTGCATTGTCCAGAAAACATATTATCCAGAAAATAGGGTATACAGTCACCTCCAGAATTATTGGCACCCTTGGTAAAGATGGGTAAATGAAAAAAACGTCTATGTAGTTAATTAGCTTAATATAATATAAACTGAATATATGAGAAAAAATCTAACCTTTAATTGAAGGAAATTCATTCTTTTTTTACCCATATTTACCAAGAGTGCCAATAATTTTGGAGCTGACTGTATTTATCAATCGTCTAAAACCTTATCTTAATCTTTATTACTCGCAATATGAACAACACTGACGTGAATGGAGAGCCCCAAAAGTCCTTCCTGTACTCGGGGATCCTTTTGATGGAGGGTGTGTTGTATTTCGCCTCGTTACTCTAATCTGTGTAGCGTAACCATGTTTGATACCTCTCGCGAGCTCTCAGGCCGTGCAGCGACGCTAAGCTCTGTGTGGTGTGTTCCAGCGTCCACAACTTATAGAACAGCATCGTGTTCAGGAAAACCAGCAACACCAGGCTGAGGAGAAAAAAAAAAGCACCACTTTCACATTTCCACAGCGCTCAGAGTGAACACGGCCTCGGAAATGATAAAATACTGACCCCTAGTGTTAGTATGTTAATGTTTGTCCAGCTAAATAAAAAAGGTGTTATACCTGACACAGATCCTACAGGACGCAATGAAGACAAGGAAAGAGAAAGAGACACGTAAAAAAAAACAAAAAAACACAAAGAACAGGAACATGTGTTTGCTTCCTCACTTAGAAATGAAACCCAGATACAGTTATGTTTAATAATAGACGCTAAAAAGTTCTGTACTGATATTAAACAGTTAAATTAGACAAATGTGTTCAATGATGACGGCATGAACAATAATAATAATGTTGTAATATCTGGTACTCGCAAATCTTGATATACATTCACAGTTATAGACTTATGAATCTGATTATGAATTTTTATAATAATAATAATAATTATTATTATTATTATTTATATAGCACTTTTGATTTTGAGTTCAAAATATCAAAGTGCTTCACATATAAAAGATCAGAAAATAAAAACAAAGTATTTATAATAAAGCACATTAAAGAACCAATGTACAATCACTAATGAATCGACTATAAATAAAGTGTTTGTACTACGAATCATGAAAAGTCTATTTAACATGATAAAAGGCCAAAGAGCTATGAATAAATTAAATTAAACAATTATGTTTTTAATCTGGATTTAAAAACAGCTATAGACCTCTTTGGAACAGAATGGGCTATACTGCTTTGGGAGATCAGCAAGATATACCAGAGCTGAAAACCATTTAGAGCTTTAAATATCATAAGCAGGACTTTGTAGTCTATGTAGAACATAATAGGCAGCCAGTGTAGCTTGAATAGAACTGGGCTAATGTGCTCTGAAATCTAACCTAGTGAGTGAAAGCTAACCTAGCAAGTAAAACATAACCTAGCGAGTGACAGCTAACCTAGCGAGTGAAAGCTAACCTAGCGAGTGACAGCTAACCTAGCGAGTGAAAGCTAACCTAGCGAGTGAAAGCTAACCTAGCGCGGAAAAGCTAACCTAGCGAGGAAAAGCTAACCTAGTGAGTGAAAACTAACCTAGCGAGTGAAAACTAACCTAGCAAGTAAAACATAACCTAGCGAGTGACAGCTAACCTAGCAACCAAAACATAACCTAGCAAGTGAAAACTAACCTAGCAAGTAAAACATAACCTAGCGAGTGACAGCTAACCTAGCGAGTGACAGCTAACCTAGCAACCAAAACATAACCTAGCAAGTGAAAGCTAACCTAGCAAGTAAAACATAACCTAGCGAGTGACAGCTAACCTAGCGAGTGACAGCTAACCTAGCGAGTGACAGCTAACCTAGCAACCAAAACATAACCTAGCGAGTGAAAGCTAACCTAGCGAGTGAAAGCTAAACTAGCAAGCGTTGCTACAGTGCTGCTTGTGCCGTTGTGTTTAGTTGCTTGAGTGGCGTAGCAGGCTAGGAGTCTCAGACAGGGGGCTGTCAATCAAGCGTGCTCATATAACATCAAACTGTTTTCAGGTGTTTAAACTTTGCAGGATGTTTTATACAACATTTAAATTTGGTATCATACAAACGTTTTTTAATTTTACATCATGTTCTCTTGGACTTTAAGGGCAATTGCTTAAGGGTTCTACAGTGGGTCTCTGGTGGTCCTTTATAATTTTCTGGTGCCCTTAACCACTGAGCTGGAAGTGCACATTATGTTTGAGTTATGTACTTCTTGAACTCTGCAGTGTTCTGGTCCTTCAGGATCAGCCTTATTTTACTCAAGCACCAAATGAAAACTGAATAAAATGCATGACCAGGGCTGGATATTCTATAAACGTCAGGCTTTAGGGGGGCGAGGCTGACTCACACAAAGCTGATGATGAGCAGGAGTTTGGAGACGCTGTACAGTGCCAGACCCCCAGCGCCTGTATCGGGGAGGTGCCGCGTCTGCGTGGATCCTGCGCCCATGAGGATTATGGAAAAGAGGAACAAAAAAGGACAAGAGTTGAATAGATCCGAATTAGGGTCAAAGTTGAGTGCAAAAGTTTGTTTCCCCCCCATGTTTGTTTGGGGGGGGTTTAATTGAAAATTGTCAAATGTATCTATTTTACAATTTATCTACACAAATTTTTAAAAATACATTTCATTATTTTTTAAAAGCATTTTTGCTTTACAGAATTTATTTACATGCGCCTGAGACTTTTGCACAGTACTGTAATAAATTATGTGTTTTAATTATGAGCAATATAAACAATACTGATGGAAATGTGACAGCACCAGCATCACTTTTTTTTTGTTTCAGATTTACAAACACTGTTACTCTGTGTTCAAAATCACCTTAATCATCTCTGTAGTATAAATATTTCCTGTTGAACTTCGATTGAGCCAAGCACAGAAAAGTTCACATTTCTAATGTCTTTTAGTGAAATATTTAAAATGGGTCATTTTGACCAGAACAGAACATAAATGGACTGAGGGCAGAATCACATCGTCCCATATCACATCAGATGGCCGGGCTGATTTATGTGCTGATTTTTGAACTCAGACCTGGCACGTGTTTGATACGCTTGATGACCTCGTCATCCTCGGCCGTGGTGATAGCGCTCAGCTCCTCATCCAGGTGCTGGGGTCTCAGGTGAGCCGTCGCCCTTTTCCGGTGTCGCCTCACCGTGGCTGAGCGTGTTGCTTTGGCTTTGGGAGACTGCCGGTGGGGTTCGGTTAGCGCGACCTCCACTTTACCCAGCTCCAGCTCTGCACATGCACACACACACACACACGTTTGTCTTACTATCCTTGTGAGGACCTTCCATTGACATAATGATTACTGTAGCTAATTAATGCTATGCCTAAACCTAAACCTAACCCTCTTTTAGTTTTTTTAATAAAAGCTGCAGTTTTTGTAAAAAAGCAGTTTTCTTTGTGGGCACCAGCCGAATGTCCCCACAAGGTCAAAACTGTCAGATATTCCTATCCTTGTGGGGACATTTTGTCCCCACAAAGATATAAAAACATGCCCACACACACACACCGGATTGTGTGAGAAACAGGCCTACTCCTTTTGAAGCCATTCAGAAAGAACCTAGGCTTGTTTCAATATAAAAGTGGAATAAATCTGAACAGTGAGGTTCCGGAAGTAAAAATGCAGTTCGTTTTCTCCGAATTTCTAATAAGCAAATTTGATTATTAACGATATTTGCTAACAAATTTGCTTCGAAATAATTGTTCTAAGGACATGATTAATCTCACGGCTGGTTGGTTTTGGTTCAATGCTTTCAGCTCTTTATTTAATTATTTTCTCAAAAGTTTATAAAGAAAATTCATGGGAAATTTACTTCCGGAACCAAGGCCGTTGAAAAAGTGGGCGGTCACTGATCAACTCTATACATATGTTCGGTTAGGTCCAAAGGTTTGTGTCCCCTTGCCAAGAACTGATATATTTCATCAGCTATCAAAAACAAATACAAGAGACATTACACACATTTTTTATATGTTTGAGAAATCCTTGCATGAAACTGAAATTGATCTAAATATCCTGTTCACACACTATTTGCTTGTAACACCATGGTAACACGTGTATGCTCATAATACAGAGTGCTAATTATTGCTTTTTAACACCTAACACATGATATTGACTAATAACATAACTATGTGTTATGTGTTTTCACACCCAACTGCTAATAGTCACTAAGAACTCAGTTATATTACTGAAGAATGTCCGAATCTCGTTTTTCATAACTAATAAATCAATAACCAATTCATGGTAGTGAACAGACTTTTGGACTCTTCTTCTTTCATCACTCACCTAAATGTCTGAAATATTCATCAAGGCCACTCCAGAAGTTTCTCTCTATAAAGCCCTTGACGAGACCCCAAGGCTGCTTCCTGTAACGCAGCTCAGCGGAAACTCTGCAGGAACACAGCATCGCAAAAATGTTTATTTAGATTTAGGAGCTAGGTTTAGATTTATTTAGTTTAGATTATGAGTGAGGTCTAGATATAGAAGCGAGGTTCAGGCTTTGGAGGTTTGAGGTTTCGACTTAAATGTGAAGTTTACATTTGAAATTAAGGTTTATATTTGAGAGAAAGTTATAAGTTATAAATTAATAAGTGAGGTTCAGATTTACGAGTGAGGTTTAGATTAAAGAGTGAGGTTTAGATTTAGGAGCGAGATTTACATTATAGAGTGAGGTTTAGATTTAGGAGTGAGGTTTTGATTTTGGAGTGAGGTTTAGATTAAAGAGTGAGGTTTAGATTTAGGAGTGAGGTTTACATTAAAGAGTGAGGTTCAGATTTACAAGTGAGGTTTACATTAAAGAGTGAGGTTTAGATTTAGGAGTGAGGTTTACATTAAAGAGTGAGGTTCAGATTTAAGAGTGAGGTTTAGATTTAGGAGTGAGGTTTAGATTTAGGAGTGAGGTTTACATTAACGAGTGAGGTTTACATTAAAGAGTGAGGTTTAGATTTAGGAGTGAGGTTTACATTAAAGAGTGAGGTTTACATTAAAGAGTGAGGTTTAGATTAAAGAGTGAGGTTCAGATTTAGGAGTGAGGTTTACATTAAAGAGTGAGGTTTAGATTTAGGAGTGAGGTTTAGATTTGGTGGGGGCTCACCTCAGTCGGCACCTGTTCTTGGCCACCCTGGTCAGCATGTAGCGGTTGAGCGTGTAAAAGTAGTCGTGATAAGGGACGTCATGTGTGATCACTTCAGCATCGATGATGTAACACTCGCTCTCTTGGCTGGCCTTGTACAGAGTCTGGAGGAAAAAAACACAGGATGATAGAAAGAAGTCAAGTATATTTCTAATCTAAGTCAGTCATTAGTCATTAAGACATGATAAGATTTAACCCCAATGCAGCTCGGCACAACAGCCTAAACATACTTCTCACAACAGTTTAATCTGTTTCTCATTAACAAACAACAAAGTCACTCTGGATTATTAAAGGTTAAAGAAATGGTTTGTCGAGGAAATCAGATTTACAAAATGCACCTCCCATGTACCCCAAATTGAGTGGATCAGCCAAGACATGTTTGGTGTCTGAAGTTTGCTTCTTCAGTTTTGCACTGGAGCTACAATGCTAACAAGTAATGGAAGTCTATCTCACCCAAAATCTTTTCTGTAAATATTTGCCTCAAACCACATCCAGTTCTTCAGTCAGACTTGCTGATGTGGTTTAGAACACATGAACAAAACTTCACCATGTAGCTGAACGCTGGAACGTTAATGGAGCGAGCGGCCATCTTGGACAACCCGGAATCACTTTTTTTCCTGACCCTGCCAAAGTTTGAAGGTGGAATTGTAGAGGAAAGCTGGAAGTGATGCAGATGATAAAGTTCCACTTTGAACTTAAATGTGTAAAATACAGACTCTCCTGGCTATTTTGCAGATCGAGATTACGCAGCTTAACAATGTTGTTTCGCGCAAGTATATGAAGATCTGGCCATGTATTTTGGGGTGAGATAGACTTATGGTTGAACGAGTATGTTTGCGAGAGCTCACCTGGGTCTCGGTGACTGTAGCTGTCTTTGGAGCCAGAGGGTTGGTGATGGTGACGGTGTACATGATCTCTCTGCTCTGATCTCCCGTTTCCTCCTTTTTCCAGGGATGATACACCACGTCTGGGGAAGGAGAGCATCAGAGATTAACCATAAACAAGAGACAAAGAAAAGACCATGGTGTGAATCGTTCGGCTAATATGTGTTCACCGGAGAAACGGCGAAGCACCAGGAAGTCCCTCATGAACTGCGACTCAGTGAAAAGGAGATCGTACAGCTTGTCCACACTGAACTTATAGACCTCGTTGATGTACTGCTTCCCGTTCAGATCCTCGTGGAAGGCCTGGACTTCTCCTGAGGAAAGAGAAAAAGAGAAAGATCACGTGAGATCGCATGAGATCATCCCACCAGGACATTTGTTTAATTTTTTGGCTTTCTATCTTCTCAGGTTAACTCTTGCATGTATTAAATCAACAAGCTGATTATTTGTTTGGTTAGACATCTACATTTAAGTATGGAACAACTTCTGGCAATTTGAGTACATAAATATGACTGCTAATCAAAACATTCAAGACAATGTTAGCTGTTAACTTTCATTTGTAAACATATTCCCTTGTGTGGAAAGACAGTTACATTCACCATGTTTTTCAAACTTTGACATGACCCTCATCTGGTAAACAGAATTATAGGATGTCTGAGTAAGATACATTCATCCGCTTCGAATTTGGCCAAAATAAGGAACCTTAAAAGACTTATCCTATAAGGTCCATATGCTATTCTCCAAATGAGACTCTATTTATCTCATCAGCACAAATTCTGCCCAAAATTGCTGTCCACCTCTATAGCTGCTTCCCAAATGTCCACGATAACAATAGATTCGTCCCACAGTCTGGTTGTTGACTAGATAGGCAGCTCCTTGGTAGTACTGCTCTACAAAGGTTCTTCCTCCGTATTCAGTCATGCAATATGAGACAATCAGGCAACACATGGCCATGTAATCGAAAAAGCTTCAGGATTTCAATAGCACAAAGAACAACTCCAGCGAATTTTTATGAAAAATGTAACAAAAGCATGATCTTAAACTGCATTATCTCTCATTTTGATATGAGTTTAAACAAAAGTAATGTTCCATTACTAGAGTATTTTACAAAAAGTGACGTTAGTCAGAAACCGCGACATCTACATGTACTGGGGGTGGGACTTATTTGATTCACATGCTGTCAAAACGCATTTTTGTGCTCGTCTATCTGACACAAACACGCTCATCAATCCTACACTAGTGAGGGATCAACGAAAAATATGCCTCGTACATGTATTGTTTTAGAGGACAGGTAGTGGTGAGGTTTAAATGTAATTTCTACGGCAACTGGTGTATTTGTCTTAATACATAACTTGTTGCAGAATTGCTGCACATGCAGCCGTGGTTTTCGAACTCCTTAAGGCTGGTTTTTAAGGCGATTTTTGTTTCGCGTTCAGTTTTCAATGTTTACTTTGTTTTCCTGAATGCGGTGCACAGAACCTGGAGGAAATATGCATCAACACTGAATGTCGAGTAAAATTCTTTAAACACATTTTATATTAACTGAAGTGCAGCACCAAACAACAAATTTATCTTTCCAGAAATGGAGCCGTAATCTTCATTTATTGTGCAGTTCAGGCTTTTCAATTTACACTGTGCGAATCACAACCGTCATTCATTCATTAAGCGTGGAGCTTCATTTTGGTGCTTTTACACTATGAGTGAGTAAATATATGTTATATAAATATATGCAAATTGTCTGTATTGGTCCGTCAGAATATTAGAAACATGTGTTATCAAATATATTTTATTTGCGCGATGAAATAAGCTTAGTGTGCGCAAAGCTGCTTTCTGCGCGTCATGTTTTAAAGGAGCGTTTATTAAAGCTTTTAAAGCCGGTTACCAGCTTTAAGGACACAATCATAATAGGCTTTATTAAGCCCATCAGCCCCTGGGGATTAAAGGACTTGCTCATTTTGTCTGTCGAGTATTTGAGCTGTGAAAATGACCAAAATACACATATAAAATAAATAAATAACACGGAGCATCTTTCTATGGTTGACGTCCTCCAGTGATTACGTCAAGGTGTTCAGCGGCCGGTGTTTGATATGGTGTTTGACCACGGGTGCGTGACGAGGAAAACGGCCGCTGGAGTTGCCCTTTAATAACTAAATTCACAATTAATAACTGTAAAGTATGTTTTACACTAGCTTAGTTTACAATTAACTTACGTGCTACTTGGCTAATCAACTTTGTTACCAAATTTTCTTCTTAAATTACAATATACAACTGGATAGTTTTTGACATAGCTGTTTTCATACATTTTATAAAATGCAGACATGGAATTAAGAGACCAATTTCAATATAAACAACTTTTAATGTATCTTACATAATATACTTGTGCCTTCTCTTTCTTCAATGTTATTAAAATTTTCGAATGAGTGCAGGAAATGTAGGCTTTGTTTTTCAGCCATATTTAAAGCAAAATGAAACAGCTTTTGATGAAGCAGCCACCAAGAGATGCAGCCTAGGCTTTCGGACACCTGTTAAATAAGGTGGTATGTCACATAACACATTATTGGCACAAGCTAACCATCATCGTGAGTTTCTGATGAGTCACTGAGCTCAGTGGGAAGATCCTCGTTGTCGTTGAAGTCAAGCGACGGCGAGGGCACGAGGCCACTAGACATGGACAACTGGTTATCTGGTAATGGCAGACTTAGGAGCTCTTCAGGAAGACAGCCAGTGAACTCTTCTTCTGGGGGAACGTCATACTAGATGGAGAGATCAAGCAGTAGGTGTTATTATTTATTTACTACAGTATAGTCAAATACTGTTAAGTTCACTACCAAGAACTGTTTTAATATAATTTTGTTGTGGTTCTCACATGGCCAGGTGTTTCGCTGCTGCCCGTTGAAGGAAGATTATTGCTGGTGAAGGATTTCTTGGGCAGCTGAGGGCTCGTGTCCGCCTTGATCTCTGGGATTTTGGAGCAGGTGTCTTGGGCCTCGTTCTCCTCGGGCAGGATCTCCTCACAGTACCTGCACCAGGGAGGGGAGCAACAGCTGGAGGTCAAGATTATCAGCTCGAGGAGACGGAGCGATACTCTCAGACACATAATGATGGGTTGTGATGAGAGCTCGAAGGACCTTGTTTCTCCAATATGGACAATATGGTCCTGTGTAGATGTAGTCAGTGAGAACACTTTTCAAGTTTGGAATCGTAAATGATGTTTGTTGGAAGTTATTTGTGTGTTGAGGTTTAGACTTTATTTTGATTGCTGGATAGATAGACTTTGCTTTGATAGACAGATGGATGGATGAATGAATGGTCAGGAAGGACGCATCCATTATGTCATCAAAAACATAACTGATGGATGGATAAATACATTTCGCTTAAATGGATGGATGCTGGGTGGTTGGAGATGGATGGACTTTGCTTCAATGGATGGAAGGATGGATGGATGGATGGATAAATATGTTTTGTTTAAATAGCTGTATGGACTTTGCTTAGATGGATGGAGGTATAGATGGATGGATAAAGGGACTGCTTGGATGAATGGATGGATGGATGAATGGATTTTGCTTCAGTGGATGATGGATGGATAGATGGATGGATTGATAAATAAACGTGGCTTGGATGGTTGGATTAATAGATATATGATAAATATAGGATATACTTTGCTCGATAATAGATAGATAATGGATATACTTTGCTTAAATGGATGGATGGATAGAAAGAGACTTTGCTTAGATGGACAGATGGATGAATTGATAAATAGATTTTGCTTAAGAGCTGAGTCTCTACCACATCCTTAACCAGGTGGACAGTTCAGGCTCTTATGCTAGATGGATGGCTGGATGGATGGATAGATGGCTGAACGGACCTTATTAATTCCCAGAGGAAATTTGTGTGCCTTAGCAGCATACATCAACAATAGCGTGCACCCACAATAAACACACACAATTACAAACATAGTGAAAAATATGCCAGTGCCAAAACATAATATAAAGTGCACATAGGGTACATTTTATTGATTCATATAGAGCTGACAGACAGAAAGGATGTAATTTGGGAGAGCTGGGGTGAAACCTTTCTATAGTGGCCATGTATGATGCATGGGTTTTATTTTAGATGGCCTTGTGTATGTGGGAGGGGGAAAAACTCACCCCATGGTGTTAAAGTCATCATCTGGAGGCACGTAATCCTCGTCGTCACTTGTCAAGCCCAGCTCGTTCCCATAGCACTGATGGACAAAGTGCCACAGCTCTTTGGGACATAACGGCTACTCAGCAAAGACAGAAAAAAAAATGCATTGGTAATGCGTTCTTGGGTCATTAGTGTAAACAGTTCTCTGTAATAGGCTTCTGGGTTCGGCCGTGACTAACCTTTTCCATGAGAGCATTCTGCCAGAGGCGGAACATCATCATGTAGGTCCGGTCCCGGGCTCCAAATGAGGTAAAAAAGTGCTGCAGGAGAAAATAATTAGGGATGTGTTTTAAAAAGAGCAGTGAAGAGAAGAAAGTGGTGTTCAGTGTGGCAGTTATGGTAGAAATATTTTATTCTTAGTTTAATGTGAACATTTAATCATTTCTGTGTGATTTAATTAAATTTTTTATAAATTGGATTTGCTTAGAATTAAGCTGAGTGAGAATGGAAAATTACTGTGTGCGTATGTGTGGCTCGAAGGTCGAAAAACATCTTCATGTTTTGTCTCAGTAACTGCAGTCACACACACACATACAAGGTCTTGGACGCAGGCCTGAGGTCCGTGAGATGTGAGTTTTGAAAATATATTGACGCATTTAATAACTCATGATAATATTTTGATTAAGTTGGTTTAAGAATAGAGATGATAAAAACATGTTTTGCGTACGTGTATGGACATGAGGGAACATCTTACGATACATCTTTGGACAATAATACGTTTTTATCATCTCTATTCTTAAATCAACTTAATCAAAATATTATCAT
>JAOUQW010000009.1:11544618-11555991 GCA_028565825.1 Olivaichthys viedmensis
CCCCTTCAAATAAAGTGTTACCAAGAAATGTTATAGCTTGAGGAACAAAAAAATTGTTAAAAAAGGAGGCAAACAGGATATTCAGAAATTCTTTGATATTTCAGTTTCATACAAGGTTTTCTCAAAAAGCAGGATTTTATTTGTCTCAGAATACAATTTTGTATTAGTGTTTCATAACTGTTTATACACGACCAGTCAGCCTTTTGGACTCTGCTCTATAAGGAAATATTGATCATTATAGCTATATCTGGAAATATAATAAGGATTGAGGAGTGGGAAAGGGTTTAATATACAGGGGACGAGCAGCCCAGCGTGGACAGGGTGAGGATGCAGGGGACAAACATAAAGCACACATCACGTATCCACACACACACACACACACACACACACACAAAGCGAAGAAAAAGCAGAAAAGTGTGATGCTTACTCTGGACAGTCTCTTGTGTGACTGGCATGCATGAGAAAAAAGAACAAAGGGATCAGGAAATGGAAAAAAAAAAAAACTTTACTCTGTGCAGAAGGAAGAAAACCAGAAAAATGTGACAAAGACGTTCATGAAGAGTGTTGGCCAGGAGAAGGAAGAAGGAAATGCACGAGAGAGACGACATGGCGTAAGTGAAGTGTTTCATGTGCATGAGATGCTGATGATGGTGACTAAGCATTCCACTTTGCAGACATTTCCCAGAATTGTGATTTTAAAAGAAATACTTTTCTCCACTGTAGTGAGAATTAACAGTCTGGCCGAAAATGAATTTTGCACTGAGGCCAAGGTCGCTAACGTCACTTAAAACGTTAAATTGGGGTTAAAATTTGTGAAATTTTCGTTTTTGGCTGAACTGTTCCTTTAAATTCTGACCATAATATTAAAATATTAAAAATACTACATTGGTATAAAATTTGCTTTCTCTTGTTTTATTTATATTAGATTCTAAATGAATGCATTACAATTGTATTTTAAAATAATCGATGTCTAAAAGTCTCATTTTTATTTGGAAAGAACAGAAACAGCTCTGCATGGGAAATCTCAGATTAAAATAATAAAGCTACATGCTGTATCATGTGTGTGTGTGTGTGTGTGTGCTGTACAGTGATACTCACCTTTGAGTTCTTGTTCCCGGTGCGTGTGCCATGCACTGATTGGCTGTAAGGGCGATGGGCGGTCTGCTCGGGGGTGGAGGGCGATTTATCAGACGAGTGATCGGAGCTCTTCTCCACCATGTTCTCTCCGTCCGCACTCGGAGGAACCGGAGAGCGAGAGCGCTTTCGGAGGACGGGCGAACAAGTGGGAGTGCTCCGTGTCGAGTTACTCGCAGTGCTGCAGAGAGAGAGAGAAATATTATTAAATACTCATCAAATAATAATAAACACACATTGTGTCTAATTCGATTTTAACAAGTGTATTTGACTTCTTATATTTCAGAAAAATATTTTTTCTTATATGTATAGTTATAAATGACTTTTTTATATTGTAGAGTATAAATATATTTAAATATATTGTATATTGCAGAGATGCATTTAAGTTTTTTCTTCTTTTCTATTTGAGAAAATAGTATGTGTTGTCGTATAGATATTGTGTGTATTTAATGTAAATACGACAATATATACTACTTTCTAAAATAGAAAAAAGAAAAAACAAATACATCTCGCTCTACAACTTAAATACATCTACAATACAAACGATCATTTATAACTATACATAAAACATATTTTTCTGAAATATATAACAAAAAGTCAAATATATGTCTGTGTGTGTATATATATATAAACCTTTATTATTTCATCTTCCTTCTTTAATTATTTGTTTGGTTTATCATGCATAATATATTTTATTATTTTGTTTCAATTATATTTACTGTATTTATTATTTATTTTGTTCAGCAGCTTAATTCTAAATTATTATTTATAGTTTTAGAGCTGGATTTCTCTTTTTTTTCTTTAATATTTTATACAATATAGCGTTGGATTATATATTATACTATATACATTCTCTTATTTATAATACAGTATGTGTATTGTACTATTTTATGTTTTCTTTTATATTTTATAAAATATTATATATTGTCATATATACAGTATATGTGGGCAATATGACGATATGCTATTGTTATATAATAAATGATATCTCATTTTCTGAGCATGTCATGGGTACCATCAGTACTTCAACACACTGACCAACTGCTTGTTTCATAATTAACAATTCATACCAATAAAAACACTTTAAAATTCAAGCTGCATATCAACGACTAGCTGACTGAATGTTACCGGCTTATTATGCCACGACGCATCTTTATACAAAGGTTTCCCTCTTTTTCCTTTGTGAAATCGTTTATTTTGTGAGCACTGAGTATTAATATCTGAATATCTAATGTAAATACACATATATAAAACATCTGACCATCTAATCTAAGTCCAGCCATCTAAAGCTGGAGATGTGACATATCTTTGTTCCTGATTTCCCTTACGAGCTCACCTGCTTAACAAAAAAGACAACCTAATTAGTCAAATTAGGCGCAGTCCTTCAGGGTTTGAACAGACTGTGAGGACTGAGTACCACTGATTTAAAGCTCTTGAATGTGACTCTACACCACAATATACCACAAATTCGTACAGAAACACAATTAAAGTACCCCTAAAGTCATAATTAAAATAAATTGTTACATATTTTCATGTATTGTTTTTATGCCCAAAAAACGACTAAAAATGGCTTAGGAATATCTCTAAAACTTTACACTCGATAAGAATGCGAGGATATATGAATATGCATGAGTATGCAGATTGAAAAAAAATTTGTGACATACAAAACTAAGCTGATACGTAGCACCCAACACACCGTGGGTTTTTTTTACGGAAGTGGTCTTGGTCTTGGTCTTGGTTTTCAATGGAAAAATGCGAAACATTTTCCAAATATCCAAATCTATATAATCATAATAAGCCATCCAGGAGGAGTTAACCGTTTAAAAAGCACATTTTTGAGAGCAGGGGGTCTTTAACCCTCGTGATACTGATACCAGTTCGGAAATGTCAGTTTGCTTTCCATCAACTTGGCCACTGGTGTGATGTATCATTTGTTATTCATCATTGAAATATCTAGGATTATGATGCTGACACCACAGAAGGTTGACATATGCAAATAAGTCCTCGACCCAATATCCCAAGTAACGGCGTTCAGGGGATCCAACGAACGTGCATCATTTAGGTCCAAATAATGCACGCAGATCCTTAGCCATGGCTATCAAGGCTTCACCAGTGAGGGTTTATATATCACAGAGCATATCACAATCACAATATGTAGCAATTCAATCACAGTCGCCCGCTGAGGTGGAGGTGTCTCATTACAGATCACCTTCACGGTGACATTTAGACTCATCAGAAAAGCCCTCAGGTTCTCACAGCCTGAGCTCGGAGTATGTGCTTAAAGAAAAAAAAGTCCACCCTGAAACACATTTAAATGTTTATATTGAAATATTTGTGATGTGCTTTGCGTTTCTGGTGCTAATTTGTCGGTTGATGCTGTATTTTTTGTCAGTCCTGACGTCACAGGAGGACATTGCTAGTGCAGTTAGAATTTTCAATGATCTCAAACTTAAGTGATAACGGTCTGGTTTCGCTGTTAGCTCCTAAAAACTAAAGAGCAACGGCTTCTTTTCTCACTCGCCATTTTTCAGTGACATTCAACGTCATATTAATGAGAAATCCAACGTAGAAATAAAGGAGGTGACAAAAGCTAGACTCAAAGTTCAAGAAAGCAATGCTAGCTATACAACGCAGTTGCGTTGAGTTAGGGGGCAAGGTCGGGAACCGACTCGGCTAGTTAGCGAGCTACGAGAAAAGAATCCGACTAAAGAAAAAGTGTACAAATGGAGTTTACGTGCCTGTCTCATAGCTAACATTTTCTTTGCTTTTGATTATACTTGTTTTCATAGCCAGAAGTTTTGTTCCAATTATTTAATAAGCTTGACTGGTTAAATTGAACTAGTAAGCTAGCATGAGTTAGTTACTTACTAGCTAGCTACGTGAGCCCACATACCACTATTCTTTTTTAATAAGAATAAGAAACAATTATTAGTGGACATACAGTATATGAAGTGCTAGCATATGATTACAGCGAATCCCGAATGAGCTGGTGCCGAGCTTCAGGTTCGGTGTTGTCCCGACTTGCTTGCTACCTAGCATGGGCGTAACATTCTGTTACATTAGCTAGGTAGATTGCCAGAAGTTTGAAAAAGGTATGACTAAGGAAAAGGTTTACAAATGTAGTTTAACTGCTCGTCTCACAGCGAACATTTTTTCCCTGTTGATTATCAATTATATCCATAGAATACCAGGAGTTCTTCTAATTTTTTTCACTTGAGTAGTTGAATGTAGCTAGCAAGCAAGTGCATAGCGCACTAGAAGTGAATAAGTATTATGACACCAAATCACCAAATAATCTACTGCTAATTACATTTGGTTAGATAGCTAGCTACGTTAGTTAACTAGCCATGTAAGTCCACTACAACCCTTACAATAAAGCCGATAATTTATCGGAGCTGAGAGCGAGTTACAAATTGATGACGTATGATTATGTTGAATCCTAAATGAGCTGCTGCTGAGGTTAATTTTTGTTTAAAAGGCTGCCTAATGAAACAGTTACAGTTAAATATGTATAACGAATAGTTTTATTTAACACTGTGATCACTTCTAGCGGGCTGTGCATGGCTTGCTACCTTCTCAGCTAATATAAGAAACACAACTGGCGCGAAAAAGCTGCTGCATGTTTTCCTCTATTTTCTTCACCC
The DNA here is from genome assembly GCA_028565825.1 of Olivaichthys viedmensis. NCBI lineage: Eukaryota > Metazoa > Chordata > Actinopteri > Siluriformes > Diplomystidae > Olivaichthys > Olivaichthys viedmensis. The sequence goes on from JAOUQW010000009.1 coordinate 11,549,397, forward strand.
CAGCATCCTCCCTCCCTCCTTCCCTCGCTCTGTCCGTCTGTCTCCCGCAAAGGGCACCGAGCTCAGTCTTAATTATTAATGGACTGTACACAGACCAAAAGGCGGCATGCTGGAAAAGCAAACAGAGCGGGACAAAAAAAAGGGGGGGGGAAAGAGTCGTCTAAAATCACCATCCAGTTCCTCTGTGTTTTCTGCTGCTATTATCAGCCGAGCTTTGACCTTTCCTCCACCGCAATCAGTGTCAGCGGCAAAGGTCACGTGTTCTGGAAGGTTCCGTCAGTTTGTTTGAAGTTTGAGTACGTAAAGCACATCATCGACAAATGACGTTCACGAGGCCAGAGTGGTCGTGAGGTATATCACGCTTTCATTAAACTCCATCAGAGCTTCCTGTAACTTTAGATTAGAGGGTCACATTCAGAGCAGCTCGGTTAGCATCGAGCGGGACGGCAGAAACGATGAGACAAACAGGCTTTCTGAAATACTCTCTCATAAAATGTACCTGAGAATTATTTGTTTGTGCTAGCGTGGTTATCCAGTGCGAATTCAAAAGAAAATTATACACTGAAAGACACGAGTCTTATCCTCACGTTAGCACAACGTTAACACGTTCTTTCACTAATAAACAACTTTTACAATTCGATTTCAATTCGCAAGTAAATTCCACCTAAATCAGGTCGACCATAAACACTCACCAAAGGAACAGCTCGGCCAAAAAATTTAATATTCACTGTCAATATACGATATGCAATGTTTTATGTCTGAAGTTTGCTTCTTTAGTTTTGCACTGGAGCTATGAGGCTAATCTAGCTAACAAGTAAAGGAAGCTTAGAGAGTATATTTAGCATCGGGCTAAACAACGGCATGCCTAAATCATCGCATAGTGACATCGCCTCAAACGGCTTTGTGGAGTTGTTCAGTGTCTTAAACTGACTGGCTAATGTTTCTGAAACGGTATGACACTGTTATCTATTAAAAAATGTGCAAAAGGATGTCACTGAGCTAAAAATAGTCGTAGCTCTATTTTGAAGTCGAATCATTTCCTTCCTCAGCACATAGTTTGGTTTTTTATGACATTTTGCTACATGTATGTAAAAATGTGGTTACTGAGAGGAACTTGTTAGCTACATTAGCCTCGCAAGTCCAGTGCAAAACGTCAGACACCAAACATGTTGGCTGTTCGAGACATCTTTACGCCTGAATGAGAAGCCTAAAATGATGATTACTTATCTTTATTATGCTTCAACTAAATTGCATGATATGATATGGTTCAATATAGTTTTGCTATATGGATCAGTGTATTGTTAAACTGCTACCACACACTGCTGCAATGATACAGACCTTTTAAAATCATCACCACCTGGCCAGAATGTGTTATATCATTGTTAAATCCTGCGGTTATGCAAGATATTGTGGGAGGATGATTATTATTTTCAATCAATCCATCACATTTTCTTTCTTTTTTTACCTATTCATTCTTTTTAACAGCCCACTAGACAGTCGTGACAGGAGGAACGTGTGCTTCCATCACGCCGAGTGGGAGGTGATAGTGAGTGCGTGTATGCGTAAAGTATATAATTTATGAGTCATTATTGTGAACTTATTAGCCATGTATCATAGAAGGCTGCAATATGCCAATGACCACTCTGACCACTCTAAATGTGTTATTATGTGCTGTGATCATCAAATAAAAAGTTGTCTGGTAGGTTGTTCAGAATCTTGGAGAACTTGCCACAGTTCTTCTGCAGAGTTTGGCTCTTACTTGGTTTTGTCTGCAGGTAAAATCCCAGACAGCCTTGATTATGTTTTTATCTAAAAAGTGCTCTAGTACTTACTATACCACAGAGTTCTTGATTCTGATTGGTCAGAACATGTTGATTAATTTTATTTTAATAACTGACAATAGTACCGGCTGCAAGATGCCGGCTTATATAAATGCGCTAGTTTTAATACGTAGAATACATTCTAATACAATTTTTGTCTTATTAATTTAGTGAGAGAGAGAGAAAAAGAGAAAATTTGGTGAGGAAATGACTGTTTATAGCTGTTATAACGTAAGTGAGAATAGGAACTTGTTTCACAGACGTTCCACAACATTAAATGTAACTATAAATGAATAAAAAGTACAACGTTTCTTTCTTTAATAAATAAAAATTAGTAATTGTTGGCAAATTGCTGTGGTATAAACTGAATAAAACACGACCGGACTCCAGAATAATCAACCAAAATAATCAACTCCAGGGTGGTAACGGCCGCATCACTTCACCTCATCGTTGATTATTTTCCAATAAGAGCATGTTCGGTCGTGTTTTATTCTGATTATACCACAGCAATTTGCCAACGATTACTCATTTTTATTTATTAAAGAAAGAAACGTCATACTTTTTATCCATTTATAGTTCCTGTTCTCACTTACGTATGTAACATAAAAAAATTTATGAAAATGAATGTTTGGAAATGTAAAATTTGCTCTTTTCTAATGACACACTAATGCAGAACACATAAAATAAACATCTAAGACAAAATGTATGTAAAACATTTAGGGTGCCTAAGACTTTTGCACAGCACTGTATATTGCAAATAGTGTGCATGTTTTCTCTTTTTCATCACCTGCTGATAAATTTGATGGACAGAATCTATAGACGACTGATTAATATTGTTTCTTATCATTCTTCTGTCTCAGCTCATCTTCACAGTGAACAACAGTCAATGACAACGACGCAGAAATGAAGCAACTCATTACATAAAACTGCAAGAAACTGTTCTTTTAATGTGCTGTAGTTTCCCACCACATACAGACGTCACGTTATTTTCTAGAATACAAATAAAAAAAGGTTCTCGTCTCGTCCTCAGTACAGCCGGCCTGCTCTGCCACCGTCTTGCTGGTTAGTTTAGTTGGTTTGCTTTAGGAGAGACAAGTGAAGAAACGTCCCATGACACTACATTTATGTGTAATCGTAGTATTTTTGCTGTCACTATTGTTTTTCTCTAAAGATTTCACAAACAAGTTATTGACTAGAAACGGTATTTCTGGAATATTATCGCTAATTGCCGTTTCCATCACTGATACCGACTGGCAAACATTTCAAAGCGCTAAAATATTTTGGATGGAACCTTGTGTAATAAAGCTACTGTTCAGCAACACAATGTACAACCAGATTACGAAGGCTTATAAACTCTTATGCACATGTAAAACTTTGCTAGAGCAAAGAAAAAACTTCAAGCCTGAATATTCAATCACTAACGGCTATAAATCTGTCATGTCCCAAGGACAAGCATGAGTCATGCATCAGGGTCTGTTCCTGAATTGAATAAATCTGTAAGAAACCATTTTAAAGATTTCACTGCCACACAATATTTCACCAGCTGTGAAATTTAGATACAATAATACAATAATTTCCACCAATTTCAAATGTTATGCTAGTGCTAAGAATGCCACAAATGACTAAATGCAAGTGTAACACGCAAACATAATGGCGCATTATAATTAGGCTAATGCAAACATGACGACATATATGTATGTCTTCTGTACAAGTCACAGCACCTGCTTTAAAAACAAAAAAACATACATTGTCTGAAATATGCTAATCATAAACACTGCTAAGCACTGATCCTTTTCCAAACATCCTGAGCTAAAAATGGACCGAAGCAGAGAAGGAGACGCTGCAACGCTGAGGCTACATAGCCCATAACCTGTGTGAGAGAAAAAAACAAAAAACACCCCCATCCCTGCACAACCATCACATGGGAACACAATGAGCACACCCACAATGTGCTAATCTCCAGCACGGTCTCTAATGCAGATGCAAGCTTTGTCTTCCTGCCTGCGCAAAAACACTGAGATTAACGGAGACGGATGGATGCGGACAAACCTGGAAGCCATGAGGGGATGAGCGGCTCTTCTCCCTGCTTCATTCATCCAGCGAGAGGCAGGATGTGATGATGGGAAGAGGAGGAGGAGCTGTCTCTTAATGCAACTCAAATGCACAGGCAAGCCATGCTGTCTCACACAAGCTTGCTTATTACTTCTGCTTCATGGCTCACCGTTTCCTCCAACCAATTAATGTACAGCTCTTGCAGAAATATCTCTCTCTCCCTCTCTCTCTGTCTATCTCTATGTCTCTCGCTCACTGAGGAGGGAAAAGCACCAGCTTCCGTTCTGCATCATAAACTCCTGCCGTTCATTATTCATGCTTTTCAGCTTCCGTTCTGCATCATAAACTCCTGCCGTTCATTATTCATGCTTTTCATGAATGGAGGAATCAGCACTAGCAGTCACCCCTCCCCCCCCAAACACCATCATCTCCTCCTCCTTCTCTCTCTCTCTTTATCTTTTACCATACCAGGTTATGCAGTCCCAAGCCCACACAATCAATATCGCACCCCACTATAAAGCCTTATTGGAACAGGATTAGTTTAACATGGGAAGGTGGGGTGTCATTATTAACGGATCATCTCAGTAATTTTAGACCCATCGTTTACCTACGATAAAATAACCTGTACAATAATTACCCTTTGCACAAAGAGTTCCTCGAGGGTTCTTCAGATAGTTAAGGGTTCCAGCTTCCCAAAGGGGTTCTACGTGTAATCTTTTCTAAACGAAAAACATTCTGTTGTAGGATTCTACATAGAATCTTTCAGGGTTCCCTCAGGGGGACAAACCAAAGAAACCTTTGGGGTGCTGGATAGAACCTTTATTTCTAAGAGTGTAGAAATAATTTAAGGTAATATACTTGTTTTAAAAAATTATAAAAATAACATCAAATATAAAACTATTATTCGTGGTCTGCATATTGACCGGAATCTTGTGCTTTCAGGTGGTGGATCAAACTTGTAGTGGAAAAGTCCTTGGGTAAAACAAGGCAACTTTTTCAGTCAACATTTTCAGCATTTTTACTCTTTCGGCCACTTTTGGCCATTTTCAGCCCAAAATGTTCAGTGAATCCCAAAAGGAAAACATAAAAAAAATAAAAAGTTTTTGCACCTTCAATAGAACTCTCACACGATGGACAGAATTACACAATTGCCTAAGGTTGCATGTGAAGTGCCTTTGAATTTCAAATTTGACCGATTATGTTGTGTTGTCTTTCTTATTTCACCAAACCGCCGAGTGGGACAGACTTTATCTCGGGAGCACAGATGCTGCCCAGAAATGCTGCCTACATAGGCAGCCTCCTCCCAAATGGAACACAAGGGTAGTGAGGGTCTTTTCAAGTGTCTATTATCAGCACATGTCTGATATGGAATAAGGTGGTGTCTGTGGTGCTAGTCCATCTGAGACATCCTCCCAGAACTGGCACAACATCTACGGTAATATTCTGTCCCATGTACCTAAAACATGAGGGCACTCTAGTGTTTTCACACTATTCTGGAGATGTAGGAGTGTTCCTCAAGGCAGGTGATGCTTGACACCTTTAGGGCGCTTTCACTTATGCAGTATTTAGTCTGTTTTTAATCAAACCCTGAACACAGCAATCACATTTGAATGAAAGACTTTTGTAAGTATGGCTGAGGTCCATTCTGAAGTGTCGTTCCGAAGGGCCCTTTAAAGGGGCTTTAAACTTTAAAGGGCCCTTCAATACCTTAAGCACTGAGCTGCTGCTATCCTAGACCTAAAAGTGTTCAGATGATATACACCTCAATCCATTTCTTCGGCGGCAAAGCAAGGCATTCAATCAGTGTCTTTTATTAGAGCCTGAGTCCATTCATAATTACAGACACTAAACCTGATGAATGCCAACGCAAGAAAAGTCTAGTAAATTATTCATTTCGAAATAGCAGGTTCAAACTAATTTGGCCGTCCTAAAGTAGCTGACAAAGACAGCACATACTCAAGGTCCAATGTGGTTTATTCAATGTTATGAACTTATTTTGCTTCCTAAGCACCTAATGTGGAAGAAGGAAGTGAAAATGCAAAGTGGAAGTGAAGAAGAAACAGGAAATATGGTATTGAATGGTGCACACTGAAATGGTGTTTCGTGCATTCCTGTCGACTGAATTTATTCCCATAGGGTCACCGTACTGATTTATTTCAAGGTCAGATTTCTGTCATGTCATGAGTACACCAGGGTGACCTCGTGTTTTAGGTACACAAGACAAAATATTGGCGTAGATGCTCTTCTAGAAGAGTCTCAGATGCACCACAAACAGCCTTTATATTGCTATTATTCACTACCTCTGTGTTCCATTTTGGAGGAAGCTGCTATAGGTCGGCACCATTTTTGGGTAGCATTTGTGCTCCCGAGATAAAGTTTGTACCATTCTGCAATTTGGCCAAACCTTACAAGACAACATAAGAACAACTGGCCAAATTCTTCTTTTTTTTCTGAGACATGTGCAGCTCTGCCATTGCACTTTTTCAAGCTGCTGCTCATGCAACATCACAGGGCAGCTGAACACTTGGAGGAGACACCAAATGCCTCTTCCAAATACATAGAATAGAATAGAATGCTTTTTATTGTCACATATACAAGTACAGTGAAATTATTTTCTTTGCATATCAGTAAGCTGGGGTCAGAGCACCGGGTCAGCCATGATACAGCGCCCCTGGAGCAGGGAGGGTTAAGGGCCTTGCTCAAGGGCCCAACAGTGGCAGCTT
>JAOUQW010000009.1:11568691-11583052 GCA_028565825.1 Olivaichthys viedmensis
CGTGAACAGAACCAAAACAAGACACGTGAATAAAACAAAACAAAAACACATGATCTACACAAACACACGGAAGTGCGTGGCTCGCCGGGAACTGCCGCGCACTATAAGCGGGAGCCCGCGGCGGGGATACCGTGACAGTATGCTACATAATAAGTGTGTATAAAATAACCTATGTGGAACAACATAGATCTTTTTTATTCATTTTTAAAACCGTGGATCAGGTCTTGCTACTGGTTTGCCTTGCAGAAGCATGTTAGAATTTCAACACAGTTTAATGACAGAGAGAGATGGACATTTTAATAAGAGAACGAAGTGGAGGGTGGTGGAGCTGCAAAAGCTACTGGCGAGATGCCACGCTGCATTAAAGAAAGTGCACTCCAGTGTTTTTGAAGTGGACTAACAAGACTCTACAAGAGCCAATGCTGAGTCCCATGCTAGACTGGCACAGGCCCAGCGGAACAACAGCTATTCAAAGCCAACCCAGTATGGGCTCCTCTCAAGCTTTGACCCCACTGAGTAGTAAAGAAATCAGCCGCTGTGCAAAAACCTCTCACTCGCTGATTTCTTGTTCCCTCCCACAGGGAAATTAGATTCCGGTGCCAGGGTGCTCCATTCCGCCGCTCAAAGTTGATGATGCCACTGCGGCAAAACGGGATCTGGAATACACCGGGAGCAGGGGAGCAGTTAGCAGTCTGTTACAAACTCTTTACGACTGATGCAAGTGTTACAACTAAGGTTCAGCAGCAGTCTACAGACTGGGACTGTTCTGCTCTCATTATATGGCTGTTATTTCTATTGCACCTGTCATGTTACATCCTACAAACTAGCTTTTATCAAAATTGAGCCTGTCAGATGTTACCAGCTCATTACACTTGTTATGCTGGTTACACTTAAGGCTCACCTTTAACATAAGCCACACAAGCTTGCAGAAAGCAGGCTTGGTTACTGTGAGGATACCAGTATCGGATCAGTATCAGACATCAGCCGATATTTAAAGCTTGCTGATATTGGTGTCGTATCAAAAATGAGAAAAAAATGGATTGGTGCAACCCTACTTGTAACACCCTTTATCAAAAATCTAAATGTTCTAAATTTGTCATTAAAAAAATAAATAAAATCACACTGTTACTGTTTTGTAACTACAACTGTCCCAAGCCTAATACACCGGTTACAAACCTAACACTTATTACGTATGTTTTTCTTAAGGCTCAGTGCAGCCTGCAGCCAAGCCCTTATCAAATAAAAGAGGTCCCCTTCTCACTGTACTGCATTTTGTACATGCGACTCTTTCATTGGCAATTTGTTGGGCATGCACAATCGCACCATAAACCGTGTTTTAGTCCTGGAAAGGGACACATGTATTTATTTATTTTTTTAAGCGCAGGACATGGATGCAGAATCATGGACGCAGAGGGATCATTTAGGAAAAATGGTAAAGCCAGCCCGTGGCTCAGTTTCAGCTCTGAGGTGAAACAGCTGGGACTGATCATGCTCACCAGAAGTGTGCAGTCCCCGGGGGACGCCTATGTTCAATTATGCAGCAGACAGGGAGTTGTGTAAGCTACTGTAAATATAAAGAGGTGGCAGTCATTGCAGAGGCATTGTGAACTCGGAAAGACAGAGAGCAAGAAATTTGGACAACATTTGGAATTTATTTAATGTTTTTTCAATGCATACATTGCTGTTGATGTCAAATTCATAATCATCTCTCTCGCTTTCTCTCGCTGTTACTGTTGCTCTCTTCGCTTCACATTAGTTCTCGTCTGGGCATGTGCAGTCTTTCCTTCACCCTTTTATTCTGTGTCATCTGTACTCTTTCTTTTGCTCCCTGTCGTCGCCCTCTCCCTCTGCATCTCCCTTATCAATTTCCCTCTGAACCCTCAAAGAAACCAGAGACTGCAGAATCTCTTTTTCAAGTCTGACTCTTTGCTTCCTACTACACTAGTGTCACCGAAGGCACAATGCATCTCCAACCCCAAAAGCATTTCATTGCCGCCTCTGCATACATACACACACACACACACACTAAAGTCTCTGCTCTGGGCTTGCCTTGACTGAAGCAGTATTAGATGTGGTTTGATGGCCTGGTGGTCTGTGAATATTCCCTGAGTGAATATTCCCGCAGTCGGAACAGCTGTCTCGCTCGTATTGCAATCGTGATGGATGGGACGGACGAGACGTGGAGACATATGGTAATGCGTGAGGTCTAGATCTGTAGTGCTCTGAAGTGGAAGTCAGCGGTGACCACACACGCACTTTCGGAGCACCTATAGATCCCATCGGGTTTTCACTCAGTTCTAAACAATGGGGCGAGACAGAAAGTGACGGAGCATTTCACACTATTCTAATGACCGATTTATATCAATTGTGCTGAGCTGTACCTAGCAGCAAGGACCATAAACAAAGATCCAAATTGGCTTGGACAGTTGTCTTACTTTGAATCCATAAACAATGCGGTGGGGGAGCCAGCAAGGCTCTGAGTGCTTTGACAGTGGCTAAAGAAACAGACTGGCAAAGCTGATGATTGCTTGAGATCAGCAGAGGGTGGGGTTCCTATAGCTCACTGCAAAGAGCCTCTAGCTGAGTCAGCGAAAACCCCAGAGGCGAGTCATTTAGAGGAATTGATGTGGAGGGAGAGAATGAGGGAGGGAGGGAGGATATTAAGGATGAGTGAAGAGTAACCTCGGGAAAGAGAAGAGAGAAATGTGGCACCCGCTGGATGTAGACGCAACAATGTGAGGAATGAAACGTGCGCTTTCGTATAAAAAATATACCCTTATTAACCCTTAGAGCCAGACTGTCACGCGCGCGGCTGAGCCAGCTTAAGTTTAGTGTTTTGACCTGTTTGTTAGCCACGAAAAATAAAGATGTTTGATTTGCTAAGCGGCTTCGTGCTTGTGTCCACACCCCGGAACTCGACCGTGACACTATTTCTAGACATTCTTTTCTAATTTCGAGCCTGCCGTTGTAGATAATTTTGTTTCTTTCTCGAAATAAACGCTTGAAATAAGGAAAATTACCTGCCAATAGAATAAGACAATATCGAGCTTGGAATTAATAAAAATTTCTAGAATATTCCTAATAATCGGATATTTAATTTCGAATAATCTCATAATGAGAAATACTAGATGTATTTACCAATATTCAAGATGTTTTCTCTTGTTTTCTCTTTTTCTCCATCTCATATAATCCCAAAAGCTCTGACGGAGGAAGCAGAAAATCTTCAAATCTGAAAGATTGAGGTCCTCTAGTATCAAACAAACATACATGATGCATTTAATCTCCTTTACAGTTAAGAGTATGATACACATTTAATTAAGGTTTACAGAAATCTGGGTCCAGACACTTCTGTAAATCTTAGAAGCTGCTTTATTTCCAGCCATCAGAGAACTGAACCAATAGCAAGTGGCTTTCGAAAAAAGTTATACGTTACAAATGATTGGTCTGATATTGTCTCTTGCCTAACAATGTCCGAAAGATACTGAGACAAGATACCAGAGGGGGAATTGCTTTCTCTTTTTGAGTTTAGGATCCTCTCAAAGTTTCTTCCTAATGTTTTTAGGGAGTTTTATATCTTGGGGATCACTCATTGCTTTGTGACTACAACTGTTTGTTTAAACCTCTATTATACGTAAATACATTGAAATTGAAATCCAATAGTCAGTTTAATCTGCAGGAGCTGACGCATACCAAAAAAAACCCTCCTCTCTTTCACAAAAATGTTTCAGCAGAAAAATGTAAATGAATCCCACTGCATGCGAGGATGTTCTCCATCTCCAATGATTCCAAGAGCTTTGATATGTGAGGAAGCGCAAAGTCATCGAATCTTTGCACTTCGAGGGGATCAAAAAGAAAAATCTGAAGCAAATGAGAGCTTCATTGACATTTATTCAAATGGCAGACGCTTTTATCCACAGTGAGGCTGAGCGGTGGTGGGTTAAGGGGCCTAGATCAAGTGGCTCTCTGGCAATGGGATTTTAACACTAGTGTAGAACCCAGGGTCGTCTGTATACATTTTGGCCCCCCTGACAGGTTAAGTCATGCTTTATTAATCCATTTTGTAACGCAAATTGTCATGTTGTCTCTTTTAGACTTGAGTATTCAGGCTCATAAAGATGATGATAATAACCAATAATGAAAAGGAGCTATAAATCAGCTATAACAATTGGTCCAACTATTAAATTTTCCTCACTGTCAATTCAGTCGAATGCTGCCTACACCCGAAAAAGGCTTCATTCTCTGCACCGAGGTGTACACTGCTTTCAGGCTTCTGCGCTCCCCTCAAGGGACTTGCACAATCACTCGCTCGCAATATCATCCTCATTCCAGCCTTATTTCATCCAACAAAAGTACAAGTGTGGAGCCGGAAATAACAGAGCCGTCTCTGGGGGAAGGGAACGTATTACAAGCAAGTGCTCAGTTTTATTAAATCACGACATCTGGGAGCAGGTCGGCTTTAACCGGGTTTATCATATGAGAAAAAGTGGAACATCCGAAAATATAGCAAACCGTGCAGAGAACATGACATAGTTTCACAATGAGTTGGTCTGGGATAAAATTACAACCCATTTAGGTCAAGTGTGAAACTCTGAAATCATTCACATTCAATTTTACATTCATTCTTTCGGCAGGTGCTTTTACCCAAAGCAACTTAGCACAGAGCTGAGGAGGTGGGGGGTAAGGGCACTTGCTCAAGAGCCCTGCAGTGGTTCTCTGACACTGGAATTTGAACTCACAACCTTCTGGTCACTAGCACCTTGACCGCTGAGCTTCGGCCCTGAAGCAGAACTGGATTAGTATTGTTACGCCTCAGACACTCAGAGCATGGGCATGAAACTAGGCTATTTTTTAACCTGAAACTGAAATCTGTTTTTTTTTTTCTTGAAATAAAATAATAATTCAACATGTGAAATAAGGTCAGAATCTATCCATGTTTTAACAGAACTTGGTTACAGAACATTAAAGTTTTTGCTGTTTATGGTATTTAAATTTGTACTAAACAGGTAAAATATATCAAATACAGGCAAACATAAATATAAAAATACATCTGCAACAAAATAGCCAATCGTGTACCATTAACACATTGTATAATGTTCATTCATGTCAAATTCCTTATTGGTTATAGTAGATACATTTAGCAAACTAAAGCAATGTGATGGACTCACATCTGTGTCCTAATAAATTCAGCAAAGTGAATCCAGAAAGTGAAATCAATGCAGAAAGCCGTATTTATTTTTCAGGACGTAAAAAGAAGTGATTCAGTGGCAAACCCGCCAAACTCCAAATCGTCCTGACGCTGTACATTGTACTGAAAACGGTAAGACAGTATACTCCTAACACACACTGTTCGTTGTTGTTGTCTCTTGTGGTCACCCTAAAACAGATGGTCAAAGTGTAAAAATTGGCACTGCAGCAGTTTTGCAAAGCTGAAAATCTCATTTTAGTCTGAGTTAGTGTTAAAAAAAATAACAGGCAAGTGTTATTGCGTCATCAAACATAAAAGCCAATCATGTTCCAATATGCAAACGCAAGGACATGCAATAACGGTTTCTCAACGTTTCTCAAATTCATACAAATTCAAACGAGCTAGGGCGATGTGGTTGGATTTTGTTTGATTTCATATGAACGGAGTCGTAAGAAAAGGTATGAATGCTAACCCCCATCCCTAATTGCAACCCTTAACCTTTCATACAATGAATTTGGAAGTATGAGATCATGTTGATTTACATGGGGAAGGGGGTGGAGCAATTCTAATTTGCATATTCATAGATTCTGGATTTGTTAATGAGAATAAAACTGTAGGCGCATCTGTGCCTCTTTCTGTTGTCTAATTAATATTTTTGTGAAACCGCCAAATCAAGCAATTTATTATTGCATCTTTATAACAAGTTTTGGGCAACTTTAACATCTACAGCTTGACAATAACTTTTATAAGCTTTTGTCCCTACAGCTTTCAGCCAATAAGGACACACTGTTTTGTCTTATATAAGTAAAGAGTGACTTTAAAAAACAAAAACAAAAAAAAATGGCATTTATATATCAGTCATGTGGATAATTTGATTTCCCTTTCTGGTTCGGATCCAATCATATTACCCGTGACTGGAGCGTGGCCTGCTGATTGGAAAGGAAAATGGAGCAGGTGTTTGGAAAGAGTCCTTTCCTCTCTTCCTGCCTCAGAAATCTGTCTGCTTGATGCTAACACTCCAAGTGTACAAGCATAGCCGGTTAACTGGTCGTCAGTTTGGCCGAGCGGAGGAGTCGACGGACGGGACACGGCCTTTCCTTCACCACGCTCACTTCCTTGTTAAAAATAAATCAACCGTTCCGCCTGGCCATGCAGAATCCCCGGCGCTGCCATCGAAGCAAAACAAATAAACGGCGTGTGTTAAAAAGAATAGCCTGAACACTTTATGGTCCACATCTAGGGGGCAATCACTTCTTATTTCCCACGCGTGGTGTTTTATCGACACAGCGATTAGGGACGCTTCAAGTAACTTCAGCCTTTATTTCTCTCTTTATTTGCCTTTCCTTGCTTTATTTCTCTTGATGGAGTGCGTCGGATTGGGTTAGCAGGCTCACAGAGGCGTGTGTGTTCCTCTTTGTGAGTGTTTGTAAGTGTCTTCAGACAGTCCGAATGGCCATGGCCTGGTTTGGTTTGGCTTTTGGAAGGCCGGGATCATCACCGGCATGGCGCCCATACGTGCCAGGTGACCGTCCCCGGCTTGGCGCTGTTGAGTCAGTGTATGGGTGGGTGTGTGTATGTGTGTGAGGGCGTGTCTGCGTATCTCTAGACAGTCTGGAAGGCCTTGGTTTGGGCCGGGATCATCACCGGCATGGCACCCATGCGTGCCAGGTTGCCTGGGCTCAGTTTGGGGCTGCCGTGCGGATCTTGGAGTTTCTGGACGACTTGCGTGTATGCGGGAGGCGCGGCGGGTAAAGGAGAAGGCTGGATGCTGCCTTTCAGAGGTACCGCTAAGGGAGGGGGCGGGTGAGGTTTGTGGACGCGTGGGGCGCCACTGGGAACCATGGACTGGGTGGAGGAGGCGCCCGACCGAGAGCTGCCCGAACGGGAGGAGGAGAGCGAGTTGGGCTTCACCAGCTTGGCCTTGGGAGCCTCCGCGTCCTCCCTGGGAAAGAGAGAAATATTCCATTTCAATGTGGAATGCAGCTTTACTGTCACAACTGTACCAAGTACAATATTTATTACCATATCAATTGATCAAAGAGTCCCAAATATATACTTATATATAAGTTCCCTTAACGAACACTGTTCATGGCATTAGTTGACACACTATTAACTTCAGCATTAATAAACCATAAGTAACGTTAACACAAAGTCATTTACACGTGTATTAATTCACGTTTGTTTAAATGTTAACCAAATTATGAACACCTGCATTAATTAATGTTTATTCCATCCACGACTAAAAATAAATCCTTATCAATTAGCATGAATTAAATCACAAATTTTTACTAAATATGTTGTATTAAAACAGTCAGCTCAACTCAAAGCCACCATTTAGCCTTGGAAGAAATAATAGTGTCTGCGTGAAACTGGGTTTTGATTGGGTATGATCTGAAAAGGTCTCCACCTCAAGGTTCCACCACATGGCCCAATCATAATAACTACAACGAAAGGTCCTCACTTCTGGCCTCACCTTTACACTTATGCCAGGAAACGAAACAATCATAGAATGGGAACAGGAGTAGATCAAACAAGGACCACCTCAGTCAACAAAAGTAACAAATAATTGCTGCCTAAGAAGTTTGGAGAAGTCCTTTTTTTCCCCTTACAGCCGCACTGATGAACGTGATCATTGTGGACTTATTTTTAGTCATGGATAGATGGATAGAATGAACTTGGGTTAATGCAGGTGATACGAGAGATCTTTGGCCAGGATTGGAAAAAACTGTCAGACTTTGGAGACATGGTTTATTAATATAATACTCTGACAGACAGGGAGAAAGAGAGAGAGAGAGAGAGAAAGAGAGATTAAATAGTTGGTACAGATGTTATGGCTCTTTTAATCATTTCCATTATCATCTTTACAGCCTTAATAAACCTGTGATCTATTGAGAGAGAGAGAGAGAGAGAGAGAGAGAGATGCAGGATGAGGAGGAGAGATGGAGTTGCAGTGTGGGTCTGTGAGTGAAGAAGAGCGAAGCAAAGGTAGGACGAGAGCAAAAGAATAAGGCTAAATTCTGAGGGAGGGCAAGAGAGGAGAGAGAGAGAGTGATAGATTGTGAGGGAGGAGAGAGAGAGAGAGAGAGAAGGCTAAGACAGAACTGTCTTGCTTTCATATTCTGATATCAGGGATATACTTGGCCCTTTTCTATTCATTTCTAAGAAACTCTAATCATATCTCGAATCCAAACTGAGCCATGCCCAAGCACATGCAAGTCAGTGAGACTACACTTTCCTTCTCACGGTTTTTCATTTTGTTATTTAGCGAGGACTGAAAGAGAGATAGAGCAGGAAGTCCTGCCAGTCCACTTTCCCACTCAGCAGAAGATGGGCTGCCTGGACATCGCAACGTCAGCGTTTCATTATATATCACTATAAATCACCCAATATCTTTAAAGCCCCGAGGACGTGGGGCCAAAAGGGCTTATGGGATGCTGTTCCCTACGCCAACACTTTTGCCTCTGGTGTGTTCCATCATCAACAGGACAATAAAGTCAAGTACATAAATGGAGTGAGGTGAACCGTCCTCTCATGCCTCTCCCTTCTCAACGCGTACATTTCTGAAGCACAGGAGTCTTCCAAACTGCAATATTCATCCTATACCCGGTCATGTTCGAATTTATTTTAGGCACTCTTAACTTAACTGTCTCTAGCCTACAATGTTCTGCGCTATAAAGCACCATCACTTTAGTACTGAAAGTACCCTGAAGGTGTAATTGTAATCCATTGAAAATGCCCAAACATAGCCTAGGAACATTGCTACATCTTTACCGTCCAAAAGAATGAAAGAAACTATAAATATGCAAATTTAAGTTACCCTAATGTCCTACGCACATCCCAAATCTAACCCCTTTCCCCCACTACTTGGCTACTCCATGCTATTAGCTATGGTGTACTGTGCTATTACAAAAAAGGCAAGAGGCCACATTGGGGAAATGCAACATAAAGGGTTCTTCGGTTTGTGGGAACCCTTAAAGGTTCTATGTAGATCCCTACAACAGAAAAGGTGCCAAGTAAAACCCCTTTTAGAAAGCTAAAACTACCAACTTTGGCCAATTGTTAAAGTATCACAGGTGCATTCTTAGAAAAAAAGGGCTTCCTTAAGGTTTTTTTGGATTGGTTAATGGTTCTAGCTTTCTAAAGGGGTTATACTTGGAATTGTTTGTGAAAGAGAAAAGCTCCGTTGTAGGGCTTGACATAGGGTTCCCTAGTGGAAAAAGCTGAAGAACCCTTTAGGGCGCTAAATAAAATAAAAATAATTGTGTAGATACTAGCTGGATTTCAGTGTCCAGGTCTCAGCTTGTATTGTAATATTCCCTGCGATTTATACAAAAGTAGATATCATAACTACATTTGGAATGTGACCATGAGTATGGTTACCTGATTTCATTGGGCGTCTCCTCCTCTTCGTACTTCTTCTTCTCCTTCTTGCGGAAGACCAGCCACATGATGAGGATGAGGAGGAGCACGCCCAAGGACACGCCCACCACAGCGCCGGCCACCACTCCCATCCCTCGAACATCTGGAGAAGGACATAAAAACGTCAGAGGCGTAACGTTTCTGATCAAAAATCTAGAGCACGGTTGTTTAAAGGAATGGTTTAACCACACATACTAACCTATCAAGGAATCAAAGCAGGTATCCATTAATTAGCATCCATCCATAATGCTAATTAGTGGCTACTCTTAGCAGCACTAGCATTTTTGTCTAGACTATTCCTGTAGTATGGGAACGAAGTGTAGTGGTGACAATTTATTTGTTTAAATACCACAACCTATTCTGATTGGACAGCAAGTTTTGGAAGGGGAGGGAGAAGAAAATCTGAGTGCAACAGCACAAAATGGTCCAGAGGCAAAGTATGAAAATGCATGGCTACTTTGAAAACACCAACAAACAGATAAATTACCATAACTGCTGGAGTAACATGCTGGAGTAATGTCCATTTGTTAGTGTATTTCCGTAAATACACTAACAAATGGACATATTACAAATAGATTTTTTTTATTTGCTAAAAGCTAACTGACTCACTTGGATGTCATTGTATAATTGACACTCTGCAGCAGTCGAGGGTTACAACCTTGCTCAAGGGCGCAACAGTTGCTTATAGGCAGTCATGGGATTTGAACATTCCAATCACCAGTTCAGAATCTCACTGCCCACGCAAATATCAACTGAATGGGCTTGATTGACGCACACTTGCTCACAAATGTGAGTTTAAACCCGTCCTGGGAGAGATGCAGCAATTTAGGCTAAAGATCCGAACAAGCCCCCATCCACCGCACTGCAGATAGAGTATCTAAAGCAATCCGTCACACAGCACCAAGAGAATACACCGCAAACACAACAAGCCATTAATCAAGCTACTGGGGCCACAATTCTCCTTGAATAAAGTAGCGTATTTCTATTCACGAGTAAGTTTCTACCACCAATTAATGCTACCTCACTAACTTCCTAAACGCAATTATGCAGCCTTGCTGTTTCCGATTTTCAATCTGGATTTAAAGCATGCTGATGAAAGAACCTGCTTCACAGACCACACACACACACACACACACACACACACAGACTCCCTAAAGCCTGAGGATATCATGAACGTCATCAAACCAAACCTGGCTCTTAACGCTGTGCCATGATAGCCCTCTGTTGTGGAGCCATAATGAGGAGGTGCGTTAGAGCAAGTAAACAAAAAAACAAGCATAAAAAAAATTCAAGTCAGGTTTTTTTTTGGTTTTTTTTGTGGTGTGGGATCAGCAGTATCTTATAATAAAATCCTTAGGCATTTTCTGTTTTCCAGAATGCGTTTGTGCATGTTGGTGAAAAGCAAATACACAGTGTTTTAATGAGGCTCAGTGCACGCACACACAAACACACACACACTTACAGTGGATTTTGACCTCCACGGTGCAGCTCTCCTCTCCCACGTCGTTGCTGGCTGTGCACTTGTAGACACCCGCGCTCTCTCGGCTCAGGTTCCGCAGAGTCACGATCTCCGGGTTCTTCAGGTCTAAACACAACACACACTTATGGTATTTACAGAGGAATAAGTCATGAGTGAGAGAAGCTGCGCCGTAAATTCTGTCTGCTTTGAGAAATTATCAATATACACATCACATATTTGTATAAATCACATTAATATAGCAGGATTTTTTCTTTTTCTAAAACGGCACTTTAGAGGTACCCTAGTTTCTGTCCTATCAGTGTTGCCATAGATCAGATTTTAATCCCTCTGTCAAGTCTGGAAAATCTCGGTCTGTAAGTCCATCCGTACCAAGAAATCCTTACACAGCTAATGCTGAAACTTTCATTTTCTTTATATGTAGCTCCTGTTTGTCCCATCTCTGCTGCTACGTTAATTCTAATGTCAGAACATGATTTTTAATGTTATGTTTGCGTCAAGCTAAAGGTAGTGTTATTGTACCACATGTAGTGGCAAACTACCATAACTGCTGGAGTAGCATGCCTACCATAAATACAGTAGCAAATGGGCTAACTACCTTAACTGCTAGTACAACACACCTACTGTAAACACACTAACAAAGGGTAAACTGGCATAACTGTTAGAGTAGCACGACTACCGTAAATACATTAACAAGTAGGTAAACTACTGTAACTGTATAAATCACAGCACCTGCTGGAGATTAAAAAAACAAGTCTTATAGGTTGGAAAATATGAAAAAAAAACCTCTAGTCTTCTCAGCATTAAAATGTCCCAATACAAAAACTGATTTACATGCAAAGCTCAATTTATCTAATTCTTAAAAGCTAAATTTTTAAAACTTATATTTATGTTATAAAGATTATGCTAGAATGCAGATGAAGGTAAGTACTTCTGTAAAATTGTACTTCTGTAAAATCTAAAGAGATGGTGTGGTTCAATGAGGCGTCCATTGCTAGATGGTGGACAGAACATGCTAAAGCAGTGTTGCTTGGAAGATCTTACCCAGGAGAGCGAGAGGTGGAAGTTTCCCCACGTATCTGCCCTTGTCCAGCACTCTCTCCCATTTGTAATGGATGGGGTCAGATCCATCTGTGGATTTACAGCTCATCTTTACGTCGCTGCCTTCCAACAACCGGCCCTCCATCCAGCAGCGAGGCTTTGAAGGCTTAACTGAAAAGTAGACACAACTATGATATCTAACAGGCATGATACTTTTATTGGGGATTCTTCAAATGCTTTCCATTTGGGAGGAGGATTTCCAAGGAATACAGCATTTTAGGCCTTACGGAAGGCAGCATAAGTAGATGTCTTCTAGGGTTGCATATTCTGGACAAATTTGAAGGTAGCATCTCCTGGATCCTTTCCAGTGAAGGCAATCTTGTTTACCAGAAGAGTCCAAAAAAACACAATACGCTTACAAATGCAAGTTAATTGCTTGTCTCATAGGTAACATTTTCTTTATGGTTCTGATTAGCAATCAATTCATGAAAGTCATAGAATTTGCATGGTTAAGTTTAACTAACGTAACAAGACCTGATAAGCAGCATGAAACTTGGTAGCAATGCTGGTGAGGTTGCTTTTCAGTAAGAAAAGTGCCCAGTGAGAACAGGTACTGTAAAAACCTGTAGGATTTTTATAACACAATATTGTGATAATGTCATAAACTGTGGTAAAACGTTAGGCAATTACAGGATTTCTGAACTGCGCCAATGTAGCTGTATTCTCCTGTAGGTACCATTTAGGGGCTGCTCGGTTCCGCAAAGGACATTTAATATGTAAGTGCAAAGGATCCCCAGCTCACCACTAGATTACACCGCATCACCACCCGTCCTCCCCACCCCCACAAACCCCCAAGCCCCTGCTCCTAGTCTCTGGCCGGTTTGTGCTGAGTCTGGAGAACAGAGATGTGCTGTGCGCTCAGGCACTCGCTGCAGGATGCAATTAACGGAGTGGAGCCGGGCAGCAGCGGCCCTTCCATCTTCCCCCGCTGTCAGGATCACTTACATGGAGCAGGCGCTCAGGCCTGCGCCAAAGCCATTATCCCCGTGTTAAACAAGACAAATGCTAATGCCCGTTCCCGCCGAATCGAAAGTGTCGTCGCAAAGCCGCGGGCAATTTGTATAAACGTATGCGTAAATTTGTCGTTGCACTCTTTAAAAACGTCTTTATGGAGAGCAGAGAGTCAGCAACCTGCAGCAGTGGTAACACACAGTCCCTCTCGCGAGCTGATGTAGTTTACGCACGTTTAAACTGGAGAACCTGTTACCTACCTGATCAGCATGCGACATAGAGAAAACATTAAAATTCTGACCGCACTACCAAGAACTGTTAAAGAGTGTGTTCTTATTGACTGAAAGCATTAAAGACAATAACGTATAAATGCATAGAGGAGGTACTGAGCCAATATCAGGAGTATTAGGAGTACACTGTGTTACCATTTGGATGAAAAAATGCACCGCCATAACAATTTGAGAAAACGGAGTCAACAGGATGTTGGGAAAGACTGATAATATAATAGACTTATAATTACAATATAATATAATGTAATATTCATGAATAATACGTTTTAACTGTTGTAGGTTTAAACATCTCTCCATAATCAAGAGTGACATTCCACTGCCACGTCAAATGCAACTGTGTCACAAAGCCATGGGGCAAAAATGCTATTTTTGGCTTGGCAACTGAGTGACACAAGCCTTTCACTTCCCAACAGAGGACTTCATTAAGCCTTGTTTTCTGCTAGGGGTCCAAGTGACCCGTTTAAATTTTTTTACTGAAAATGGAACGATATATATATTTTTATATTTACATTTTATATATATATATAAATTTAAAATATCTTTTAAATATATTTTTATTATATATTTTTTAATGTTTTATATTTTAAATTATTATCATTATTTTTTTACAATTTAAAACTTATGTGCTGGCTCCATTTCTCTAGTGAGCATGGAAAAATTGACATTAACATTTTTTCTATATTACAACAAGTTCTGAAAAAGATTTTTGTAGCCACCCTATTCCTTTCATACACATGGGCCATCAGGAGGATGCTCAGGCATGGGAAGAGATTTTGGGGCTCCATTCCCATAAATATCCATTACATCTCTAATAAATGATTAACATATTGGGTGTTTTTGAAATAAATGTTACAATTTTATTGATATACAGTCAAGCCGGAAAGTCTGCACACCCCTTTCACCTTCTCCACGTTTCATTACATTACAGACTTATTCTA
>JAOUQW010000009.1:11598061-11612202 GCA_028565825.1 Olivaichthys viedmensis
TTAAGGAAGACGAACAAGGAACAGCTGGGAACATTTAACATGACTCACGTGACACAGACGAGGGAACAAAACATAAAGGGCGCATGGACGCGTGACATTCGTCATTAAAAACACTTATTTTGATTTATATCAAAGAATAATGGGGACACGTTTGAGAAATGTCATAATGTCAAAATTGCTAATTAAATAAAAACATCTCTTGTTAGTAGACTGAAGAGTTTTGGACAGCTTGACAATGTATTTCAAAGAAAATCAATCAGACTGCTTTTTAATCTCCGAGCTTGAATGTCAATGTGTTTTAACAGCTCTAAGTTAATGGCAGTGTAATTTGTGATTGACAACAGCACTGCTCGCTAAAGTTGAACAGCCTTCCCAACTTTTCCTGCCACATCTTGTGAGATTGTTTTCTTGACAACTTTGTGTAACATCTAACTTGAGTTTTTACTTCTCATGGTTCAGCAACAGGAGTTAAATTCAGGGCCTGCATGATGATGTGTTGTTTTTCTGACAGCAAACACTAACTGAATTGCAGCCAGTGGCTTGTCAGACAAATAAGGTAGCTGATTAAAAGTTTGAAATGTAAAAAGTTTGGTGAAGAAGAATATCAGATTTTCCAGAAAATAAGTCTGTAACTGATGGAGTAGCTTGGCCACCGTAAACAAACTAACAAAGGGAAATATTACAATTAGGCTAATGGAAAAATATATACAATTACACAATCCTTCTAGGGGGCAAAAAACCTGTGTCTTGGATAATTGGAAAACCAAAAATATATTTTCTGCAAGCTGATTACTCTCATTATTGCCTGACAAAGTTCCTTTTAGCACCCTAGATGGCTCTTCAGTTTGTCCCTCTGGGTGAATCCTTGAAGGTTCTTGAATGTAAAACCCATGTACAACCCCATTAGAAATCTAGAACCATTAATCATCCAAAGAACCCTTGAAGAACCCTTTTTTTCTAAGAGTGCATGTATGTCATTGCATCTTTAGTGCTATTGGATGAGTCTAACGCAGTTTCTGCGGAACACATCCAAGTCCTGATGTCTTAAATCTCTGCCCTGACAGGGCAGTAAGCATTCCAGTGGACTGTTTGTGTTCGCTGAAGAGGGTCATGACCTTACGAGACATTTCTGAGTGGTGTGGCTTGGACAAGCTTCACGCGCAGGGCCTTATACAGGCATTAGCGCGAAATCCTCCTTTAATGGCAGAGGAACAGTCGGTCCTTCTTGGATGACAGCAAGTTTAGTTAGAACAGACACTCCATACAAAAACAAGACTGCAGGGGAAAGAAATTTGGCCATAGACAGTGTGGACATCCGTCATTTCTCACCTAAGTGACTTTTGTTTAACTTTTTCCAAGGAGAAATCCTTGTGTGAATTTGAAATATGCGGTATATATCCCATTTACATAATTTGTGATGCTGCATATTTCATTTACATAGTAACACATGTACGCTTCTAACACACAGTGTTAATTGGTGTCATCTTTTAACGACTAAAGAAGTGGACACCGGACTTTTGGAACACTATTTTCTTTAAAAATTAGACAATTATGGGCGGTCTTAGTCATTAATGATGGTAATCTAATTTGAATGGTCATTAGCACCAATAAATACACTGATGCAAAGGGTTGTGTTAACATGATTGTTGTTTCTTGAGCATCTTCATTTAAAAAAAGTGTTCATACCCCATGAATCTGTTGTTCTCTCAGTCCACGATCGATCAGTATCTCTTCCTGTCCTCCACTTGGCTGAATTATTGGGTAATGGATCCTGGGCTTTCCAGGCCTCAGCACTTCTGCTCACTGCGCTGGCCTGCGTTTATTACACATGGCCCCTGTAAATTTCCTTGACCGTGTCCAACACCTACGTCCCCGCCAATGTTTGATTTATACCGCGAGCAAAGGTCAGCTTATTTACTCTCAATAATTCAATACTTGGGCTCGCTGAAGACTGGGTCGTGATAGTTGTGGAAAAAAGAAAAAAAGGATGAAGGTGTCTGGTAAACAGTGTGTTCTTTCCTTCTTCGACAGAACTTTGGACAAAACAAACCCCACGTTTGTGAATCGTATTTCATTGCATTTCCCTAGCCAGCACAGTCAGGAAATGGAAGGAGGAATTAAACTGGTTTTGTCTCAAAATGCGTCATGAATAGTTTTGAATCCCGGCTCGTTTTTATTAATAATGAACATGCATTAATAAACTATATTTAAAGCCATTTTCATCATACTGATCTTTGTTTACTTATCATTACTGATAAGGCTTATTACCTTTCTTAACTTCTTTATTCAGATTTACATTGTATTACTTGTCTTTGTTATGAAATAACTGCACACTCCTTATGGACTACATAAAATCAGGCGCTGTATGATCCTAAAACAATTCTAATGGCTGTAATTCTAATCAATCTCTTGCCTCGCTGCATTTTTCCATATCAATCTAGAACAAATCAGGCAGCAGGTGGTGACCTCTTCATGACATCCTCTTTTACCTTCTCTCTGTATGGCAATTCTCCACAGGTTCTTAGCTAGATTTTCTAGGCCCCATTTACATAAACATAGTAAAATTACCAATCGACACCTTGTATTTTATTCACATTGATGGTCGCGACTCATCACGTTAAAGCCAATCATCCATGACAGCCCCGGGTGTTTCCCCTTTGTTCTGTCAGCCTCTTTCAGTATAAATGATGACGTAGCAAGTGTGGCCGGTGCTCTTCTGACGACATCGTCTGTTCGCGTCTATTCACAATATTCAACAGAAAAGTACCTTTAGTTTGGACTCGTCCCAGGCGCTTCTCTTCTGTCAGCTTTCTTTCACCAAAGGTACAAACTATCTAAATGTACCCCCAAAGGTACAAATAGTGGTCCTTAAGGTCCAATTATTTACCTTAGATGGGTTTTAAAGGTACACTATGTTCGCTTTCCCTGGTGAGAGATACACAGTAAACGTATCCTTGAGGGTTCCACGCCAGTGCCAAGTGTTCGGAATTTGTACAGTTCAGTACCTTTTTTGAGTGTAGTGTGTAGGGTGTCCAAATGTAAGCTTCTGGACATAGATTAGTGTGCTGGGTCAGGATCACGGAATATAGAATGTTCTGTAGATCTTAGCAGTGGTAAGTAAAAGATACATTTTCCATCCAAGTGGTTCTCCAACTTTTTGTCCAACACCCAAAAAGTCCTCAAAAAGAAAACAGATCAATGTGTGTTTCCAGTAACTACATTTAGTCATTTTGCAGACACCCTTATTGCTCAAGGGCCCAACAGTGGCAGCTTGGTGGTCCCGAGGCTTGAACCCACCTTCTGATCAGTAGCCAAGAGCCCTCACAACTGAGCCACCACTGCCAACTACTACTATTTGAATTATCATCAGCCCATCCATCCATCCATGTGATGAAATATCAAGTTTGCAGGATCCAAATATTCTTCAAACTTGCTAAACTAATACAAGGGGAACGAGCAGTGTTGGATGGATTTCAGCTACGAGCACATGTGTCATATTTCCAAGAAAACTGTGAACATGTGGACTTTATATAGAGGAAAGTATTTAAGGCCTAAGGTAAGAGACAGAGAGACAGGTATTTCCTCCCCTCTTTCCTGGAAAGTCAGAACAGCAAGCCAGACTGCGCTGCTCGGAGTGAAAGGCAGAGAATGTAGTGGAGAAAAACGTCCGGATAAAGTGCGCCAACAAACAGCAAGGAAGAAGGAAAAGAGGAGGATTGTTTTGATGGAAAAGTTCCCTAATGTAATCAATGTCTGGACTCTGCATGCTCTTCTCTGCAACTGTTTCGGCTGAAGGAACTGCCATGTGGCCAAGAGAAGCAGATAGGGCTGTGTGCCAAGAATCCCTCCCTCCATCCCTCCCTCTCTCCCAAAGCAGCAGGGCGCTCCGTGAGGCCCCCTTCATTAAGAAGAGCTCGCCTGATTATTTAATAAACTACGCATCTCCTCATGCTGAAAGCACTCCACCGGGAATTACAGCACAGGCAGATGATAAATCTGCTCGATGTGTTTGTGGATGTCAAAAAGTATTGCACAAATGCCAACTGTGAAACGAGTTGTTCAGGCAAATGCTACTTGAAGCTGATTGGATGATTGCAGGCAAGCCATTTGCGTTATTTGCATTTCCAAAGTGTAACTATACATCATCTGATGTAGCATACCAAAATATGGATATATTAAATTATATTAAAGGTTGGTTTTTTTTTGCTAATGCTCTCAGCTGCTGTAGCCTCAAGTTCACCAAAAGTTCCCTGTTTACACATAGGACTCGGTTTTATAAACTGTTTAACATGCCCCAATGTTTAGGCTTGTTCCGAGACATCTCCACATCCCAATTATACAATGAATAACTACACGAGCTCGTTAAAGTGTTATGATACATGAGAAATGGAGCAATATTAACTTCTAGTTGAATAACAATTCATAAGTCTAATGCCAAAGTGCCCTTCTGAGCTCTGAGGCAAGCAAATCTGTAAAATGATATTGCGGTTAAAAAATGCTTACGGGAGCTGTGATTCAATATGATGAGCTCATCTAGGGGATAAGAAGTAATTACCTCAGACCTAAACTGGCCTCACGATGTGTGAGCCTAATTATGTTCAGACTATGTCACAGTGATGGAGTTTATCAGATAGAATCCATGGTAATTTGTTTGCAGAGTTACAGTTTGGTAGTAGTGTAGGTTGTAGTTTGGACTGGAGAAAGAAAAATACCCATCAGAATAATTTCTGGTTTGCCGATCTCAGTTATGATTTCATCTGGGTCTGATCAGTTGTGCAGTTTTAACTGCTTTGTGCTCCATAATGATCCACCATGTGTTGGAGATCAACGTTTCTTCAGCGTAGATGGAACTTTCGTGTTGGTGGAGCCCCCACATGAAGTGTCAGCATTTGAATAGACTTAGCAAACCACCGCTTAACAAACGGGCTCACATGACTGCATTTGTCATTACACATGGTTGGGCGATTGGTTTGGAATGGCACATCTCACAGGTTTGCTGGAGACTTTCTGCTACCCAACCAAGAATCTCTTATTTACCAGTCCACTCGTGAATGCAAAAGAATGATGGACCTTCCCAAATAATGATGAAGCTCAACCTACGCTGAAGGAGCACTGATCTCCAACACATAGTGGATCATCATCAAGGACAACGAAGCCAAAACTCTAGAACACAACAGAACAATATGAAAGCATGGCTGCTAATTGGTGGGTTGAAACTGTCTGCAAATTGGATTAGATTGGTCGCGAGTCGAACTGTTCTCACTGGGTAGAACTGCAAACAAAACTTAGTGAAACTTACAAACCTATGGCACTGAAGCATGCCCTGTCCGCCAGCATGTGTTGTTGGTTCAAAGTTCTGGCCATGAACTCCATTTCCATGCTCACTGGACAGGAGCGAGTGCTGAGAATGACAGGCAAACAGTGTGCCATGGAGTGGTGAACAGACTGGGGGAGATCTTCACCACTGCCAATGGCACCAGCAGCATTTCACAAACTTGCTGGAGACATCCTGCTACCCGCCGATAACAGCTCGACTCGCCACTAATCCATCCGCCCAGCCTAACAGCCCATGTGCTAAGTAATGGCAAGCCAAATTGAATGGTGACGCTCCATATGGAAGCTCCACCAACACTGATGCTCTAACGGCGATCTCCAACACATGGTGCATCATCATGGAGCATAAAAAGCAGCTAAAGCTACAGAACTCAGCAGAACAGTTTGAAATAATGGCTGTTAATTGGGGTGAGTCAAAACTGTAGGCCTCCACAACTTGTTCACTGAGTATTAAACATACTGTTTGAAGGCTCCCCAGTGGTGCAACAGTAAAGTGTTCGCCCTATCGCCAATGGCAACAGTAGCAACTGACGGATTTGCTGGAGACTTTCTGCTATCCAACCAAGAATCTCTTATTTATCAATCCATTTGTGAATGCAAAAAAATGGTAATCCTTCCCAAATAAGGGTGCGGCTCAACCTACGCTGAATCTCCAACACATGGTGGATCATCATCAAGGACAATGAAGCCAAAACTCTAGAACACAGCAGAACAATATGAAAGCATGGCTTCTAATTGGTGGGTTGAAACTGTCTGCCAATCGTATTAGCTCCAAGACTTCAATTAAGATGGCAATTTTTCAGTCAATGGGCCAAGTCTTAAGGGCAGATGTATCAAAGAGGCAAATTGGAATCATCATTCAGAAAAGGATAGAAAGATTTGTAAGATCCATTCATCATTGACGCTGCAAAATGACAGACGCTGTGCTCTCAGAGTGAAAAACTAGAAGGGACAGTGATTAATGTAACGCTGTAGCATTTCATTAAAATCTGCAAGTAAATGAACTAAGCGGGGCTCTGGAAGCACTGAATAGGCAGTTAGCCATGCATCATTATTTTCAAATGTGGGAGAGAGGAAAACATGGCTCAGAAATGAGTGATCTAATCCTAAATCTTACAAAAGGTGTTAAGTGCTGCAGCTGCCTAAGGTTTCGACCTATCATTGGAAGATCACAAGAAGGTGCAACAGCCATCCGTGGCTGGGAGACCAAGGGAACATACCAGAGCAACGCTAGCCAATCACGGGCATCTGTTAACTCATGTATATGGATGGGTGCAGTTAGCATTCTCTGTCCTATGACGATGCATGAGTTGCAGTTCACATTTCAGAAAATACAGGCGTTTCCTGTCTTGAAGGAAGCCCATGTTGGCCTTCACCTTCACTATAGCTGTCAGGTGACAGTGAGACATAGCCAGTGAGTATGAATGAGCTACACTTCATTTTGAGAAAAATAAATAAATAAAAAGTAGTCATGGTGTGTTAAAATTCAAACCACTATGGGTGAGCTTATTTTACTAAGGATTTTGATTTGATGTGTTAGTGACAGACACGCATCATTCAAAAGAGAACGCGACTTAAATACGGAAGTCTGTCAGCAGCATTTAGACATCGGATATACATTTATTTACGCCACATATGTAAAACATAAGACATTATAGACATCAAAAATGTAACAAAAATATTAAAAATGGGTAAGAATTCAGTCTGTTAAGTTTGTGGCAGACATTTATTGACATAAATCCTTGGCACACTGTCGTGCAGTTTTATAAGGAAATCGGCTGGTAGGTTGTTCCAAGAATCTTGCCACAGTTCTTCTGCAGAACGTTTCTGTCTCTGCAGGTAAAATCCCAGAATAGTCTTGATTCTGTTTTTATCTTAAAAAAAAGCTATTTTACTTCATATCTTACTTTATTTAATGGTTTACAAATATTTCTCTATAACATTACATTCTTTTGGAAAATGAATGTTTCGAAATCTAAAATTTATATAAAAAAATCTTGATTGTCTAAGACTTTTGCACAAGTTAGTTCTATCACAAATCATTAGATTCAGTCTATCTACATTTTTATTTTTGTAATCATTGGTGTTTTTCAGAGCACTCCTCCTCAAAGCAACCTGAAAGCACCCCAAAACAATACTCGTGCAGAACGGCATGTACGTGCTTCTACTCTTCCCTCCTGTTTTTATTTTCATAATAAGCTCCTGAGCTAATTGGACTCACACGTTTCCACCGCTCCTGTAGCTCTCTGTGAAAAGGAGGAGAGAGAAGTAAAATAACACACCAGTAACTTGATGGAACTTCGAAGGAACATCATCGGCCACCAGGGACGAGGAGGAGAAGTCGTGCTGTGTTCTAATATGAAGAACCAACTGCCACCTTGATACAGCAATCACAATTACCGCGAAATACATCCCGTTTTTAAAACAGCAGCAGCACAGCCAGGTGGTAAATTGGGAATTATAAGGAGGGGGAGGCTGCTTCCAGGAATGGGGGGCCATTTTATATTTTTGTGTTGTGCGCATGCCATAGAATGGCTGGAATGGAGCTCATTGAGTTTTATTATTGGGAATGTGTGACTTGAATGGATCTTCAGGGATTTAAACATTGGTTAAAATAAAAGTGGAACCGTTCCATGAGGTGGGGGACAAACAACTAAAAACTGCTTCAGAACTCTTTCGTGAAATGCGAATTAGCCTTTCGCCAGATTTTCTTTTTTCTTTATACAGGCAAAGACTGTAGCTATTGCTGAAATGATCGAATCAGGACTTATTTGGCAACCCCAATAATGCGTCTCAGTAGCTGCAGTGCGTTCGTGAGGAAATAACTGAACCGATCCAGCAGTTTGGCATCGACTCAGTAAGGCCGCTTAAACAATCAATGGAGCACAGAGGGGGAAGAGCGCGAGTGATTAAAAAAGCTGCTGACTTAAGGAGGAGAGATGGATGGCATTCCGGGAGGCGGCGTAGCCTCGGTAGCATTCCACTCACTGGGATTTTACAGTAACCACAGGATACACGAACGGGGCTGTGTGTGTGTGTCCACTCTCATAAAAACGTCAGAGACAGAAGACAGGATTATGCGGCAATGATGGGGCCTTTAAACAGCCAGGGGGTATCACAGAACAAGAGAGAGAGAGAGAGAGCGTGAGAGAGAGACAGAGAGAGAGAGAGAAAGAGAGGTGTACTCTGGGTATGACGACAGTGCAGCAGCAGTGCTGGAACAGGTTGAACTGAGAGACGTGCCAACACTGCAGAGATGGAGGTAAAGAAGGAGAGATGGAGGTAAAAAAGGATATACAGATGCAGAGATGGAGGTAAAGAAGAAGAAATAGGCAGAGATGGGAGTGAAGAAGAAGAGAGTACCAGAGATGGAAGTAAATAAGGAAAAAGAAGGCGAGATGGAGGTAATGAAGGAGACAGAAAAGGACACCCATCACTCCATTTTTCTTTCAGAGCTCCATATGAATACACTCTCTCTCTCTCTCTCTGCCACGTCAGCATTCTGTTGGACATGAGGAGCTTGATCCGCAGCATGTATGCTGAGTCATGCCTCTCATTAGAGCAGAGGTGCCGTGTTCATCATAAGAGCACACTAGCCCTCACACACACCACACACACACACACACACACCACACACAGAGTACAGCAGCGTGTACAGTAAGGTGACGGGAAGGTTATATTACTGGCAGTGTGCAGTAGAGGCAGCGCTCGATGCAAGAGAATCCAATACGCCCGAAATCATACAGCAAAGAGAGACAGAGAAAGAGAGGGAGAGATAAAGGGATAGATCGAGAGAGGGATTGTCTCAACACCTCGAAAAACCGTCAGAAATGAGCTCAAGTTCCATCAGAAGTGACAGATGCACAGCACACACATTGTCTCTTACATGCAGAAAGCATGAGAAAGAAATTCTTCAGCCAGTTTTAAATTTAAGACTGAAAAAATCAGAAAAAAATGAATAAATAAAAAATCCTAAGAAAACCTGAAATAAGAAAACAGAATTTAAGAAGAAGAAAAAAAAAGGCCCCATAGAGCCCTACGTACCAAAACCTCTTTCTAGAGCACAAGGAATTACGGTTGGTTATGTACAACGAAATGGAGAGGAGGAGAGCTTTTAGTTAGGCGGGAGTCTGAAGACTGGCATCATTGCTAGCTGCGATAGTTCTCCAAAACATTACACAAATCTTAATCCTAGTGTATAATGATACATAAAAAAACAACATAAAAACATAGAACAAGTCCATGAAAAATGCTTACAGTATTGAAACATCACAAAAACTCAGAATCATAGAATATTTTCAGCTATGCTACTTAGCCAGCTAGCTAGCGAACTCCCTTCTGCTAGCTACCTAAGGTTATGCTAGCACGCCAGCAAAGGAGCGTCGGGTTGCTGATTTGCTGCCTTTTCTGTAATGAACAGTTCAGTTAAACATCACAGAAACACGTTTTGCATCGAGAAAATGTATATGCACTAAATTTCGGTATCTGTGTTGTTAAAGTTTTTGAGAAAAAAAAAAAGGACTATAACTAGCAATGAGCAATGCAGCTAGTTTTTGGACTCTCGCTTGATTAAAGAAAAGAACAAAAATGTCAAGGCAATTTCCCCCCCCTCCATTTATTGCACATAACCAATCGTAAACTTTTCAGCCCTTAGAAGAGGATACTGTAAATAAAATTCTCTCATACGCCATAAGCACACACTCTTTCCCCCCCATTTGACCCTGCAGCACTTCGGCGGCTATATCCAGTATTCCTTTCGCCTGTGCATAAAAAGTGCATTTAGACTGAAATATGGCCCTCAATGGAAGTGTATGGAAGTGACATGCATCAGGAATGCGTGCGTTTTCATTTTCTCATGAATAGAGCGTGTCCCATGCGGTTGCCATGACAACGGCCGCCACGTGCGCTACTGCGTGTGTGATCCCTGTCTTGTGATGTGATTGTCCCCACCTGCATGTCGTTTGGTCGTCATTAGTAAGTGTTTGAAAGTCCTCCTTGTTTCCGTCCAGTTTGTGCTTGATTGTTTTATGTCAGATTGTGGTTAGTTTGGGTTAGTGTCTTAGGTATCAGTGTTGCAATAAATGTTTAAAAGTATTTGGCTTCGCGCTTGTGTCCACTCTCCGCGACGATCGTTACAGAGCGATGGGAGAACCAAAAGCGAGTTATTATAGACAGGCGCAGTGAGGCGCAAATGAAATACCACTCTCCAGCTGTGTGTAAGTGTGTGTGTGTGTGTGTGTGCGCGTGCTCAGGTAGGTGTCTTGTTCCTCTAAGTGAGTGTATAGACACAGCAGGGGACAGAAGGTGTCCTATAATGATGACCTGGATAACAGCAGAGCGAGAGAGAAGTGACAATGCAATACACCGTTAGCACATTTCCAGGACACGTGTTGGCTTTTCTCTCGTTAACGCCTACATACATACACACACACCGGGGCTCACACGACCGAGGCTAGCTGTCATGTTATAGAAAACGGCTTGTCTTGTTAGCAATGTGTGCTGAAGGAGTGACAACTGTGTTTTTCTAGACATTGGGAACATGAGTGGGACAATACGGTGATACAACCGTCAAGTCACATCCCTTGAAATATGTACATATATGAAATATCCCTGTGCCTTTGTCGACACAGGGATGCCTGTCACCTGACATATTGGGAAATATAACTGTACTGTACTGCGTGGGTCAATGGGACAGAAGCTGTTACGTCGTGAACCGGAGGCTTAAAGGACTTCTTGTGTCGAGTCCAAATCCACATTAGCCAGCGCGTGGCTCACCGCTCCCATAAAGCCGCTCCGCAGTCATTAAGCAGCTAAAACAAACACCCAGGCAATTATCGTCCCGGCAACGTGTGATCCCTCAAGCTGCGTTAGAGCACAAAAGCATTTTAATACGATTCCCCTTGTAGATCACACTCAACGCAGGAGCTGATAAGAAGAGTAAGCGGCTTAAGCGTTAAAGAAGAGGCGCTTTTTTTGTGTGCGAATTGGTGCAAAGCCACAGGTTTTGCTCGAGTCAGCAGCCTATCTTGTCTTCCCCTTGCTCCCTTGCCTTCTTCGCTCCCTCGCAGGCCCAGCATGGGTGGATTTAATTGGCTTGTTAATGAGCAGCTTACGGAACGGAGGCGGTCTGCGCTTCAGCTTTGCTCAGTGTCAGAAGCGCACAGGTTAACAGAGCACAAAGTATACGCTGCTGATGAGGTTAATGTTTAAAAAAAATATTATTTTTTTTAAAGATGACAATTCAGTCAATTAAAGCTTCTCATTAGCCTTCATTAAAATCCAGAGGGGCTGTGGAAGAGCACCGCTACTAACCAGAAGGTTATGAGTTCAAATCCCAGTGGACTGCTACGGTCGGACCACAACTGCTTCGCTAAATGCTTGGATTGGATTCTGCCTCAGTTACTTTGGATATAAATGTCTACGAAACATATTTATCTAAATGTAGTATAAATGTAAAATATGTAAAAAAAATATATGTTCTTGGAATGAGGGGACTGAAAGATCCTAAAGTCTTCAAAAGCTGTCTTGATAGTTTGTGGTAATAAAAAACAGATTTTTCAAATTATGTTAGAAATACATTTGACATGTATTGCACCTTTATCACACCAAAAAAACGCTTTACAAATGTGAAAATGCAAGGACAAAATGCTCAAAAAGACTAAAATAATGCATAAATACACATTGGTTGTGTGCTAATAATCAGTTATACGATATATTCCGATATTTAACAGCAACCCACGTTATCGCAGATAATTCAATATATCGTCAATATTTCATTTAGCTAGCTGATGTAGCGCGACCTGACAGGCAGCATATCTAAATTGCTAGCTAGCATTAGTGGGTTAGCCAGCTAAATACATTTGTCATCCCGCTCCTCACTAACTTTATTTGAAAAGCCGAGCTGCGTTTTTATTCAAACTAGGACATACACAATATGATCTATGACCTGTCAGGCAATTTAGAGTATCTAAACTGCTAGCTAGCCTTAGTTAGTTATTTAGCGTGTTATGTTAGTCAGCTTGCTCTTACTATAAGAGCTAAATCTGTTTAAAAAGCCTTTTTTTGGTTTTGTTTTCATCAGAAATGAAACATAAAACTGAAGCACAATATTAGCTAACATGACATGATAGATAGCGTATCTAAATTGCTAGATAGCATTAGGTAGTTAGATAGCTAGTTACAGTAGTCAGCTCACTCTTCGCCTACTCTATTTGAAATGCCTGTGTTTTTATCAAAATTGAGACATACACAATATTATCACAGACACTATATAGAGTTCACTGCGCTGCATTTTATTTAGCTAGTCAACATACGGTGACCTGACAGGCTGCATATGTAAATTGCTGGCTAGCATTATTGCGTGAGTTAGCTAGTTATGTTTCTCACGTTTCTCTTCGCTAACTCCGTTTAAAAAGCCAGGCTGTATTTTTATCTAAAACTGAGACATGCAGAATATTACAACGAACACTTTAATACACCGTCCTTGCATTTTATTTACCTCGCTATTTTAGTCAGCTACCTCTTTGCAAAGTTGGTGAGGTAACTGGGAAGCTAGCAGCTTCTAGCTTTACGTGTACAGCACGCTAGAAGGCGAATCTCGAAGGAAACCCTGTCGAGGTTCATTTACGGTTAAGAATCGTGACCAAGGAGAATAGATAACTATGAAGTCATTTAAAATACAATATTTATTGTACTTAAAGTCAATAAAATTGGTAAAATATGAAAGTGTGATGAGAAAAATTATGCCTACAGCTTTTGTATTTTTCACATGAATATCACATGAGCATATAAGCAAATACAGAACGTCTTCTGCAACCTAAACTTTACCCAACATGTCACTCCCGTGTCTTCATGTCCTCTAAATGGCACGACGTTTTCTAAATGTCGCGTGCGGACACACACCGAGCTGGAGCACTCACACATGCAGAGACCTTCGGCTTTTGCCATTCCCGGCACTGCAGTTATGCTGTCAAAGAGCATGAGCGGTAAGGTAAAGGAGCCCGGAATAAACGCGGGAGATCCGACGGCTTAGCACACAGAGGTGGAGGAAACACGACGGCACCTGCATTAACCACCGGGTTTGACATAATACCAGACTGTCCGCTCAAATAAAGGCTTTCAGAACGATGCAAGCTATTCTGAGCAGGAAGTATGTGTGTAGGAAGTGTGTGTGTCTGCTGCTGAACGCTAGGCCAGCCGAGGCCATTCTTACAGAATAAATTACACAATCTTCTCAGATGTATTTGAAAAAATACAGCATACTATGTGCTGCTGGCAATGATGGGCACAGAGGCTTTTTTTTTTACAGTGCCAATAAAAAACATGTGTTTCACCCTGCGAGCGTTCTTTTGGTAAGTTGGTCACTTCTGCTTTGAAGTGCATCCATGACAGATTTTGGCTGCCCACCAAAGACCAGAGTGTGTGAGAGATGGGCGCCTAGATTACTACCAGACTGAGAGGGGGAAGACAGGAAGAGCTGATTAGCCTCACCCCTCCTCGAATGGATTCGGTTTTTCTGTAATTCAAGCCACCTGCGTCCACCCCGTGTGCTAGCTGTAGGAAAAAAAAAGGCAAAGGCGCATCCCAAACGCTAGTGTTGGACAAAGGTAAAGACTGTCAAGAAAACCTAATAGAACATGTCATAACTTTGAGCTATCGTAGCCGATTTAGTAGCTAGCTAATATTCTGCTAGCTAATAGGCTAGCTATGAGGTAACACCCAACAAAAGAATAGAATAGAACGCTCCTTTATTGTCACATATACAAGTACAGTACAGTGAAATTGATTCTTCTCATATCCCAGCATGT
>JAOUQW010000009.1:11695969-11709278 GCA_028565825.1 Olivaichthys viedmensis
TTTTCCAGCAAGAAACGGCCTACGAGGTTTCAGGTAGTTACTTGAGTTCAAACGTTTTCTCTTTCCATCTTACTTCTTAAGTCACTTTTTTTTTTTTTTGTAGTTTTTATTAAATAATAAAAGAAAAAAACAGGAGTGAACTCAAGAGTGAACAACTGAATGCAGGAAGTCTTGGCCCCTGTGTCATTCAGAAGCATAAACTAAGGATAGATGCTCAAAACATGATCCATACTCCGGGAACAGGAAGCAGAAACGTCCCAGTGGAGGAGCACAAACAGCACCAAAGCAAGTCTACATACTTCCAGCTTCGAGTCTACATTCTTCTGTTGCCATCGAGTTCCTACCTGTTCTCAACTCACAGTGACAGTGTCAAAACAACAGGAATAGCAGAGGAGAGTGTATGACAGCTCACCCTCCTCATCTCCCCCGTCCCTACAGCTCCCTCCCAACCTCAAAAGCCACAGCGCCATTATACGCCGAGATTTTTTATGATTTCAAAGTAAATCAAGACAAATCTGAGATACTGGGACTGGGATTCCAAGATGCTGGCACTTTATAAAGTTTTGGTTTTAAGAGAGAGCGAAACAAAGTTCGTCCTGGAGGAAAGCTGCCATCGTGACGGGGCAGACTTGAAACTGTCAGCGGAAATGAGCGGAGCTGCAGATGTGCCCACGTCGTCGCTTGCTTGTCCAACAAAGTGTGGCATTTGAGAAATGAGGACCAGCTGTTCCAAACTTTGTGGTGATTTATGGAAATTAAAGTCTAATAGTGTTTGCAAATGGGTAGTTAGAGCACCTAAAGCCCACATTTACATCACAAAAGGCTTTTTAACAAAAGAAAAATGGGGGAAAACGAGCGTGATACCCAGGCGTCTCTCAGGTTTGAACCGGCGACTGTGAACCACTCCAATTTTCACTTCAGCCCGCGTTGTTTGCTTTTATCTAGACCAATCTAGCTCAGAGGAGGCATTGTTCGGTGTGACATTAACAGGAGGCAGACTGGAGTGAGAGGATGTTTGGTGAGAGCTGCAAATATTGGCTTGCTGGTCTCCTAAAAATGAAAAAGAAAAAAAAAAGGGAGAAAAGTTTGCTTGCTGACAGTCTTTCCTGAAAGCTGGCGTTCCAGCTGAACCTGGTGATTATCTCAGAATGGCAGGAAGGAGAGGCACATAAGCCAATACCTCCTTTGCTGCTTTGCTTTAAAAGGCCAAAAGGAATTGGAGTTTCCTCTCATTAGGACTGGTTTGAGCAGGGCACTACGTCCTGAAGGCATGGGATCACATCGTCTACAAATTTTTAGTGCCTAAGATTATTTCAGACGCTCGTGCAGAAAGTTTTAAGGTAACTTCAACAAAGTGTAATGAAAGTGTTGGTTGTAAACCTTTCAATATTTGGAAGTCAAACTTTGTTTTGTTTGTTTGACATTTTGACATTTGATTTTAAGATTTTCAGATGGTAACTTAATTCCCACATACTTGATTTCATTTTTTTGGCTTTGATTTTTTTAAGTGGTTTTTTTTTGGTTCATAAAAGTACTTTTAGGTGGCTTTGACACGTATTAGTCCATTTGCCGAGTCCGAATCAGAGAGAAATTTATAAATTTGGTTTGTTTGCTATTTGGTTTGGTTTGGTTTCACACTGCACAATAATTACATGAACCAAAAACCAAAAAAAGATTGGCTGAGGGGCGTGTAGGAAGGGGTGGGGCTGAAAACGTGCTCGTAAAACAAACCTTTGGCAAGTGCGTATAGAAATAACTGAAATCACTAGAGCACGGAGAACACAAACGCTGCATATGTGAAAGCGTGCATAGTAACACAGGGCTGCGTATGCTACTCAGATGTCATTGATTGCTTACAGTGTGAATCTTGATAGGGATATTTGTCTTCATTATTAGCAGAAAGCATCAGAACTCTCAATAACCAGCTTCTCATCTCGTCAGATCTTATTCCCCTTGGCACATCTTTGTTCAAACTGATATTCTTTAACGAACCTCTGGTTCTCAAAACCAACTTCAATAAGCATTGTGCAGTCAAGGCCATGAATTTTCCAAAACTCTGTCGCCGTTCTCTGATGCCCCTTCTAAGCAACAGAGACCTTTGGAGGTCCAGGGTTTTCTCTTCATGGCTATATGGACACTAGAAGGCATTTCCTGGGATCTAATTAGCCTCGGGAGACCCAGCTTGGGATCGTTTACCTGTGCTGGCTCATGACTTATTCAGCAGGCCCATCTCACTGGGATTAGAATCATGATATGATTCAATAAACAACAATGCAGTACCTCTCTTTTTGCTTTAGATGCATTAAACACGTCGAGACGATAGGTACGCGGTGCTTAAGGCTCGGCCACAACACTTCACACTGCCTGATTAAACTAGTCAGCTAATTATCAAGCTCTTTATGAGACAGATAAGGGCTGGAGTGACAGAGACAAGGTATAGGAGACAAGGCTGGAACTTCACCTGCAAGTATCCAATCAGAGCCTAAAAGAATGCTGAGTTTTGTTTGTCAAAGGGAAGAAAGACAAAGAGAGCTGAGACTGTGTCTGGCTCTAGCTGTGGTCATGCTCCACTGTCCTCGGTGGGAGCGAAGTGACAGACTGTGTGATTGTGACACCACCCATACATTAACTTCATTACCTCACCGAGGACTTGGCTCGCGGCATTGTATGCAACTTTTCAGAAGTCTGTATGGGATTAAATGTCAGGCTAATGGCTATGCCCAGGGGGAAGCTGATGATTTGTCTCGCCCGCCAACGGACCCGGCCAAAAATAAATAAAACATAAGAATGTTAAGAATAAAAACAAATGGTTGTCCGCTCATCTATAATTAATCATTTTAATGGACCTGCAATCGGCGACGTTTTCACTTCCCTCTAAGTAACCAGGCTTCAGATTGCTTGGCTGCAGCACTTTTGCTTGCGAGCCAGAATAATGAACTGATACCCCTGGAATCTATCATGGCTTTAACAAGCAGGGGAGATCAATAATGATAATTAGGCCTCATTTTGCCCGCCTGGAGGTACACATTTGCATCAGAATCTCATTGATTGATAATCACAGGAGATGGAAAACATATCTGAGGTCTTTTACTACAGCTGATTAGGCCTGATTTGAGAGTGCTCCGTGCTTATCTGATTCCAATGACTACTTAGCACCTGCTTTGCAATTAGGACCAAAAACTTTCGCTCTTTAAAACTGTTTACTTCTCTCGCTCTTAGTTGCCGGAACACATCATTAACAGCCAATGTTATTGCGATTTTTGTCTTTTCTGCAAGAGTAGGCAATAAAGCATCTGTGCTTCTAGCAATGGATGTCCCATTGACCACCTCTTTTGATTTTATAGCAGTATCATTTAAAAAAAAACCTTATTATAAAATATCTAATATATCTTCACATATATAGTTATGTCTCAGTTATTTACTCAATGTTCATGGAAATGACCTGGACATATTTACTGAGCTAAGGCATCGTTAACTCTGGGCTGACCTAGAACGGTGAGGCGAGCGGGTCGTGATCTGACGCCAGCCTGGATGCCCTGACACTCGAAACTTCCGTCGTCAGTGAGCTCGGTCCTCTGGATCAGGAGGTGGTACTCGCCTTTGCTGTGGTCGCCCACTACGTCGTAGCGTGGATAGCCTGGAAAACAAGGAGCACAGGAGAGTTTTCATGAAGCATATACTGCTCGTTAACTAACATTGAACTACTTCACAAGCCAAACTGTGAAATTTTCTCCAGAAAAAAAGGACAGTTAGAGACCTGGGCCTATTACTGTTCAAAAACATTTGCAGATCAAAATGTAAAAATGCATGAATGTTGCCATCAAACTCATTTAAATGTAGAACCCAAAGCCAGTAAACAGCATTTATTTTACCCTTATTATCCATGTCTTATACCAGTATTCACCAACTGTGTTCCTGGAGATAATTCCCTCCTTTTGTAGCTTACATTCAAAACAGCTGGTATTTTGTGCCTTGATAAAAAGCCCTGAAGTGCACTGGACAGAACAAACAGAGCTACAAGGTTATCCTTGACAGAATCTTCAGATGGGGAGAATAAGGGAATAAGAGCAGTCAACATTTCAGTTCAAGCAGCTCAACGTTTAAGTAGTGACATTGATGTAGTGTTTGCACTTTTGAGTTTCTTATGGAAAAAAAAGGTGTATTCAGTTGTCAAAGAATACAGAACCAAAAGAAAACTCGACAGAAGTGTTTGATCATACAGGGGAAAAATATAGGGCTGTTTTTATTGGTCAATTCTTTAACATTTATTTTCCACCTTGTGTTATTTAAAACAGTATACATTTAAAACAGTTATGTCTCTTTGAAAAATAATGCATAAGGTTTGATGTTTTTTTTATTTTAGTAACAACCCA
The DNA here is from genome assembly GCA_028565825.1 of Olivaichthys viedmensis. Classification (NCBI taxonomy): domain Eukaryota; kingdom Metazoa; phylum Chordata; class Actinopteri; order Siluriformes; family Diplomystidae; genus Olivaichthys; species Olivaichthys viedmensis. The sequence continues at coordinate 11,700,343 of JAOUQW010000009.1, forward strand.
AAACAAATGTCATTGGCAAATGTTTGTCAAGCTACCAGTCGGTGATGAAGAAATACAACGCTTGATTGATTACGGGGTGAAACCACTACTGCAAAGTCATCCAATCACCTCATAAGGCTGACGTTTTCTTTGCTGAGTACCTTGATGCCAAAATAGGATGACGAAGGCGGTTCGCAGTAGTGACGGTAATAGTTCATTGATTCATGCTAATTCAGTGGAAATGAGCAGTGAGCACTCCTACATCCCATTAGCTTTAGGGTTTTGCTGATGGTCTCATCTAGAATCAGTGTAGTTAACTTTTATCATTTGCCTTCCTTGGGGCTCCATTGTACTTAAAAACTACTGATGCAGAGCGTCATCTTAAGGAAGCTATGATAATTATTTTTCATTACTCTTTTTAGTGAATGTCTTAAGGGCAAAAGTCAAAATGGACCTATAAACCTGCAGAAATGGTTTCATGTGAAGTGTTCAATCAGCAGAGACGATGCTCAGCAGACCAGGGACGATGATGTAAGTGAGTGTGGGCATAAGAAATCCAGGATGAAGCTTGGCTGAATGAAGGCTGATGAAAGCAATAAATGGATGAAGACGAGGGTTAAAAGAATAAGGCAGAAATAAAAAGACAGAGGCACTGAGTGGCACCGCGATGAATTCGGTCATTAATTCATTTCCAGGTGTTTCATGAGTAGAACTCACTGAAGCTTGAAAAAAAAAAAAAAAGTGTTCTCTGTTAATGTATTCTGTGCATTAGTTCAATAAAAGTAAATTCAAAAGTGTTCAGTTAGAAACAATACGTTGCAAATATCAATGAGTGAATGAGCTTATCGCATTTATTATCCTTTCATAAAATGTACCAATATAATTAGAACAAAACACAAATCGTCCTTAATCACTTCATAACTAAAGGTTCTTAAATATATAAAGAAAATACTATAAAGAGCAGTAAATAGTAAAAAAAATAAAAAAAATAATAATAATAAAAAAAAAAAAACTGCAGCCTTTGCCTTTAAAACGGCATCAATTCTCTGAGGCACACTGTCGCGCAGTTTTATAAGGAAATCGGCTGGTAGGTTGTTGCAAGAATCTTGGAGAACTTGCCACAGTTCTTCTGCAAAACTTCGGCTCTCACTTGTTTCTGTCTCTGCAGGTAAAATCCCAGAACAGCCTTGATTCTGGTTTTATCTAAAAAGTGCTTTCTTTAATGACTTACAAAAAATTTTGGGAAAATGAATGTTTGGAAATCTAAGACTTTTGCACAGTACTGTATATACTGGGATATACCAAAAATAATGTATATTGATCAGTACAGTTTTTTTATGTCATTTCATCCCTTCTTGCAACCATTTTGTCAACCAAACATAGTGGCAAAGATTTGCAAGCAGCCTCCAGCTTGGCATTAGATCGTCCACAGAAATGAAGAGGTCCATAGTGCAGCTGCACAAGAACGGCCATTGAGCAGCTCACGGTGTTTGGTTAAGCGTCGGATTTCAGTCCTCAGCACTTTTTATACTGCAATCCAATGAAACGGCCAACTCGGGGGATGCCTTCACAGGCCAGAGTGAGACAGAGAGAGTGGAATGGCACAGCAGAGCCCTTAGATGCACAATTAAAGAGCTCGGTCCATGACTAAACACTGCCTGAGGTCACTGCTAAAAAACAAGAATTTGCAGGGAAACTAACACAGCAACTGACGCTTATTCCATCATGGAGAGTACGCTTTAAATCAACAACTCACACAGAACGGCCACGTTTTTCTTCCAGCCAATCAGCAACAGATCTGATTCACCTAATAAAATGATGGCTTGATGACAATCGATTCCCGGATTAGATGATGTTGTGTTATATGGTTGCCAAGTTTCATGAATTTTGGCCAGTTTAAAAGCCAGGGTTTTTTTTTTCATTTATTTATTATTTTTATGATATTTATGTTTTTTATTAGGATATTTATCTGTTTATCTAGATATATATTATTATATACTGTATATCTAAATGAACCCAAACATGGTCTTACAGCATTTTATAAACCGCATGCACATGTGCTAAATGTAGACCTTTGACTGGGATCATTGTATATACACCGGTTCTTCTCTCTCTGTGTGTTTGATTTCACTCGATTGGTTGATTGTCTTTGTTCCTACTTTTGTAGTGTGTGTGTGTGTGTGTGTGTGTGTGTGTGTGTGTGTGCGCGTGGATGAGAGCACGAGCCTCTACATCTCCTGCACCTGGTTGGGAAAGCTGTTCGTGCAGTTTGGTAAACAGTCATACACGCTCAGAAAAAAAGGTACTAAACTGTACCTTTTCTTGTCACTGAGGTGGTACCCTCAAGGGAACATCTTTTGTACCTTTAGTATCTTTAGTACCTATGTATCTTTTACCTGGAAATGTAAAATATAGTATACCTTTAAACATAATTATCTTAAGGACCACTGTTATACCTTTAATTCGCTTCTAGAGTAAAGCTTTAAAGGTACACTACAAGCACCTTCCCAGATAAAAGATACACACTAAAGGTACAAAAGATGTACCCTTACGGGTCCCACCCCAGTGACAAGAAAAGGTACAGTTTCATACCTTTTTTTTTCTGAGTGTGTACAGTGTTCCTGGAAAGCTCTGATTTTATGTTTTTTTTTCTACCTTAATCTTGTGGTTAATGTAAAAGAGAAAACCAGATACTGTTGTTTACCCATTTCCCTTGTCACGTATTATAAATGTGTTTTATTGACCTGGATTGTAATGCAGAAGTGAGATGCAGGACGCACGTGCATACTCATTTGGGTTATTACAGAAATTACTGCTGGTACAGCATGCAGGAGCCAGAACATGCTGTATGTTGGCAACAACTTGGGATGTGCATTTTGGTCATTTCGACAGCTAGAGTACTGGATCGAGTTAATCAAGGAGTAGCTGAATTTCTGGGGAAGGGGGTAGGTTTGATCTTCCAATGACTCTATATAGCCTTAATGGCAGACGTTCTTTACATAACGTTGTGGCTATTCAGACACACATACCTTATATTTAGTGTACATTTACAGACTACAGTTCATCTTTTTTCTATATACGGTGTGTGTTAATTATCCTCTAAACATCCTCAGTGTCAGTTTTGACAACAGAACCGCTGGATATTTTTTCTTGGTGGACTGTTTCTCAAGCCAGCAGTGAGGTGTTTAAAACCCCAGGAACACTGCTGTACCCGTTGTACCTGCGTCACACACACCACCATGCCACTACTACCATGTCAGTGTCTGAGAATAGTGCACCACCCAAACAACATCTGGTTAGTGTTGGTCCTATAGTTGTCCCTCTCCATAGATTCATGGGGTTTGGAGGGGGGGCTAATACATTGTGCAAAGCAGCAGATGGGCTACAGTCAGTAATTATACATTATATGTGTGTGTCTTGAAAGTACGGACGTAAAATAAACTGAACCTTAAAGGGCTAAATATACACCTACGCACAACAGGAATTTGTGGAATTAATTCTCTTTCATTTCACAGTTTATAATGCACCAGATAATAATCGTTGACTCCGGCCAGATTACTTAATTAAAAACGCCAAATGTGCAATCAAGCTCGGGTGCAATGAAATGGCAGCATTTCAGAAATTATTTAAAACTGCCTGAGAAGATGAAACGCGTAAAAATTGCTTTACTGTTGTTACACTGTCTAGGCTTTCATTTTCTATTAATAGCAAGCTATTTTTCTTTAATATTGCCATGTTTGATTCGGTTTGGGACAAATAATTTGTCCCAAGCCTCCTCCCAGTGCAGAGCAGACAAGAGCGATATGAAGTGAAAAGTGCCAGACGATCCCATTCCTGATGATGCAAGCAGTATTTGGAGTGCATGTCATTTCAGAATAATGCACAATACCTATAGATGGTAAAATACCAGTAATATAAAGATGTGCCTTCAACTTAGGAAATTGCTATCATGTGCATGGATGCATTTCGCATCGTCTGTGCATTACTAGAAAATGAGAGCATCTGTCACCTACCTGACATGTCCCGATTGACTCCAAGAGCCAGGCCGTCTTTGACCCACAACACCATGCCATGGTAACCGGTGATCGCACATGGTAGAGTTACAGGCTGCCCTGCCACCACGACCACGTCATGAGGCTGCTGGATGAACACAGCACAGGATCCTGAAACAGAGAAAAAACATTGAGATCACATATTCAAGCTCCACCCAAGAAGAATCGCTTAAGAGCCGTGATTTGATTCCGTATGTTGGAAGTCAGGGAGGGAGCATGTCGATGGACTTGACCGATTTCCCCAACAGCCAGTAGCGTTCGGGTTACGCCACAGCTCCCACCGAATCTAAATAACTCCACAGTGGCTTAGCAAAACGGCTAAATATGTAGCCGAGAGCTTAAAGAGAGCTGCGTAGGATTTCCCAATGATCTTTTCAACACACAAGCGATGGTTTGGAAAAGGGAATAACGTGTGGGAAGCTGCACGACAAATGCCCATGGTTTGTTTACAGGGGGCGGGACATATGCGTTCTCGAGAGCAATTAATTGGACGCAAATTGGACGAGTACAGTATGAGTCAACCATATTTTTTCATCATTTTCCCGGAAATGATAAACTGTCAAATTTAAACAAGAAGCATTTTTTTCACACATCATTTTCTCGAGATACAGCCAAGAGACACGGTACAAAAAGCTCTAAAACACCATTTTGAATACATTTTGAGCCCATTCCATGAATAAAAATGAATAAAAAATAAAACTGAATAAGGAAAAAGCAGACTGAGTTTGTAAAACCTCCTTCAGTTTCAGTTTTCTGTTCCCGTCAGATCATCTCTGAAAGTCTCAGTGACCCAAAAGGTCTGTACTGTTCTCACAGGAACAGATGGGTGTGGGACATGACAGAGCCTGAATGTGGCAGATGTGACTAGAAACCCAGGAGATGAGTCCTGAAATATTTAACCTGCACTACACACACACACACACACACACACACAATCCCATTCAAAGCACTTGCTCTTTCAGGTAGATTTGGTAAAGATTTCTGCAAGGGGAGAAATTGCAGAATGTTAATCCCTTCCTACTCTCACACCGTGCACCATTTGTGCGAGAAGTGTTATCTCATTAAAGCAAAAAGTAAAGAAGCAATTTCTGCACAGGAACTGGAAAAGGGTCTTACAAAAAAGGTAAAGACGTTCAGGGAAGTGTTTGCTCTGTAAATATATTCTTTGTTGTTACTGAACATTATATTGACATCTCAAGCAGACTCTGTCGTGTGTTTACAAGAGCGGCTCGTGCATTCCCCTCCCCCCGTCTCTTTTTGATCTTGAAAGCAGATAACATCTTGGTTCCCTGGAGAAGAGCTGTGTAGATTTTGTCTTAAATTCAGTAAACTGTGCCTCTTTGAGATGAGCCTTTCATAAAAAGAAGCCATCATATATTGCTTTGAAGGAATCTCCATGGGACATGAAGAGAAATTTCTAGAGAAACCACATTATAGATGTCTTTTTTTCTGGGCTTCGAGCTGTCAGCTAGCTAGCTTTCTAGCACTTCCTTCTAGCTGATGCAACATCCTTTCATTTTGTCTTCTAAAACAGCAGTGCTAATTTATATACACACACAAACATGGGTATATAAGGACTTCAGTTCTAAATGAAAAAAACTTAATTTAAAAAACATTAATTAAACAATTGAATGTTACGTATAAACATCTTGTTTTAAGTAAAAACTATTTATTAAAAAAAAGATTTTATATATAATATGTTTTATATATATTAAAAATAATAATAATAAAAAATGTTGATTCAGAAAAAAATGAATACATATACATTAACTTCACTATTTTTTTAAAGAAAATTTAAAATATAGATTCAATCTAGTGTGAACAAACTTGGGACTGGTAGTGTATAAAGCTGTAAGAAGCCCCGCCCCTTATTCAAACCTTAACCATTTGCAATTTTTTTCCTACGTGTTGGTCCATGCACATTCTTATGAATTTGCAATTGTGTTGGTTTTGCACCTTAACATCATTTTCAGCCAGAGAGCTTCTTAAAGACTGATGATTGATCTGTAGAAATTCTACAGAGAAAAAGAAAATCAGCACATACAACAGTCCAAAATAATCTTCTGAAAGGTATAATATTTATATTATACCTGAAAGGTATAATATTTTCCTACAGTGCATAAATTAGGAATAAATTAGTTTTAAATTGCATGAATCATAAATTTTGCTGCAATGAAGAATATCAGGTAGGATACTGTTGATCGTCTGAACAAATGGAAGATTACCATATCGTTGCCTTAAGCAAAATAAATTTTCACCTGACATTTTCTCTTGGATTTGATTGGTTAAGAGACAGATTCGTCTTGCACCCCAGAGCTAAATCACAACTCAATCTAAACTCTTGTGTGGAAAACACAAATTAAGAAACGTGGTTTACACAATAGCTCAGTATCTCAGCCTTGACTACACTTTTAGAAAAAAAGGTTAAATCTAGAACCTTTAAGGGTGAACCCTTAAAGGTCGTATGTAGAACCCTACAACAGAGTATTTTCCTATCATAAAGGGTTTTGAGTAAGATCCCTTTTAGGAAGCTAAGAACCATTAACTATCCAAAGAACCCTTTGAAGAACCCATTTTCTAAGAGTGAACACCAGTGACAAGAATATAACCAGAATGCAGAAACAGGACACTAGACTCATGGCATCAATTATTATAAGATCGCTTTTGGTTAAAATAAGCCCACAGTATCCACGGTTCTACTGAGAGCCTCGACTGGATGGATAAATCTCCTGATTACGTTCTGACGTTCCGCATGTCTCTTCTCTTTGGGACCAGCCACCCTGAGTCCAATCTAATTCACACAGCTTCATTTCCTGAACATGGAGTTTAGGATCACTCTAATTGGTGTTGAGAAAAACACAGCGGCCGACATTGGTTCAGCATCCTGAGCTACACAAGGGCGTGATGAATATGTGAACATATCAATGATTTAGGCTAGTTGTTTATCTCTCTGCACTGGAAATGTACTCCCTACGTTACAGTAGCTGCCCACATTTCACAGTAAGTTCAGTAGTCTGAGGAAATGCATTAGCATCTGAGTCATCTGAATCGATTCTTGTTCAAGATGCACACATGAATCAGTTAGGCCGACTCTAGAATACCCTAGGTAATCACTTTCCTTAAAACATTTGACTTTCCAAGGATTCAGAGGCCAGGCCTGATTTCTGGAAAGAAACATCATAGCATGCTTGAGGAGAAACGTTATAATGGGATGAGGAGGTAAATTTACTTATGGGAGTCTCTGGGTGATGACTAGGTAATTACGGTAAGGACATCCATGTGTTCTTGTTTGCCTAACTCTTTGTGTTATGCCTGGTCCCTCAGTAGTTGTTGAAGATCTGTAGTTAAACCATTCTACAGAAATATGCCTCACTGGGGAAAAGAATGAGTTGGAAGAACAAGATGACAAGACCATAGAGTAGTTACATGGTACCACATGTTTAGACATCATCTGCTCATGTTACATGTTACAAATTTAATTCAATTCAATTCAATTTGTATAGCCCTTTTAACGACAGACATTATCACAAAGCAGCTTTACAGAAATCTGGATGTAGACCTGCATCCCTAATGAGCAAGAAAAAACTCCCTGAGATGACAAGGAACCTTGAGAGGAACCACACTCAAAAGGGAACCCATCCTCTTCTGGGTGACACTGGATAGTGGGATTATAAATTATGTGTCCTTCCTGTCTTGGTGTTTTCTCTCTGAGTGTATTAACACTAAGAATCATGCCAATCACAAATACTTTACATCTTTTATGACAGTTGAGATTATCTAAATCCTTGGACTAAAGAAGGCATATTTAGGCATAAAAAAAAAAAAACAGCCTGCATCCAAGTGCCATGCACATCACACTTTCTGTACAGTTTGAAAGCGTATCCAAACAGTATGTGTACTCATCTTCAAATGGCCCATGTACCCAGCGGAACAGAATAAATTCTATGAAAATGTCTCTTTTCCATTACTTATTTAAAATTGATTGAAAACCCCAAACCCCAAAAAAGTAGCAATGAAAAGAAACAGTGTTTAAATAGACAGCCAGTGGTGATGACTCGTAACTTTGTTGTTAAAGGGCTCTTTTACGACCTACAAGACGACAAAGTCGTATCATAAGACTTTGCCATGTTATCTGTCTGTCCCAAAAATGGTCAAAACCAAAGACATTACTCTTATCAAGTTTCTCTTATTGCTTTTTGAGATGCACAAGAATACACGAGGAACAAACAGGCTGTAAATTGTAGCGCATATATTGGACTTATTAAAATGGTTGTCTTTGTCGAAACATGCTAGTAAATGTGGTATGAGGGCAAGGATTTCCCCATGGATTTGCTCATAGATTTCATAAATTTTTAAGGAAAAGCAAGCCAGTATCATCCTGTGTAAAAAAAAAGTTTCCAGGACACCAAAAAATGTGACCAGGGAATTCTTGACCTATCAGCCTCTTTGGACACTTTCCATGAGGTATTAGATTGGAAATTGCACCTGCTTTGAAAGACGAGCAGGGCTCCGGTATCAGAAAATAGGTCCATTTCATCTATCCCTCTCCAGTATGAAAGAAAGCCAAGTGGACGAGAGTGGGAAATAGCGCACAAATCACTTTGATTCCCAAATGGATTCCACAAATTGATGTACAAAACTATTGCATAGAGTATGAGGTGGTCCAGGAGAAGAAGTGAAGGGCCAATCCTTCTCACTAACATTTTCAACAATTGGATCAGTTCATACCCAGACAAGCTACATACGGGTGACAAATGAAAGGAAAAAGCTGATTAAATGAGTGCATCCACAGGGCACGAGGGGTCACTGAATGGTTTGATGAGTATGAAAATGATGTAAATCATATGCTCTGGCCTTCACAGTCACCAGATTCTCAACCCAATTGAACACCTGTGGGAGATTTTG